>JAFMOC010000563.1:0-10000 GCA_019802505.1 Corydoras sp. C115 | reverse complement strand
ACACTGACATAATGATTGGCGTGTAGTCACCCTGCCGATGGGCACATGCCTCACAGCACTAATCCCTGAGCTGGCATGCTGATTACTGACAGCATCACACACCTTCTGCTGGTCCCTTGGCTTGCGCTCACACACGCATGGCAAATCCAGCATCCAGCTGCAGGGGAATTCAGCGTACAAAGCACATGCTGGAGCGGTGAGCGCCGGGTCATTGATTGCGGTGTGTTTCTCATACCAAAGAGGGACGAGAGGTAAAGCCTCTGCACTGCTTAATGGCTCGAGTTAAGAAGTATTCGGCAAGTGTCCGTTCAAAACTGCCCATTTAAAACAGCCGTTCCCGAAGATTCCTTCTTTACAACATCAGGAAGATCAGACCTTTCCTGACTGAACATGCTGCTCAGCTGTTAGTTCATCACTTTACATTTACATTTAGTCATTTAGCAGATGCTTTTATCCAAAGCGACTTACAAATGAGAACATTACAGTCAGAAGTTCTGCAGAAAAGCAGCTACACTGTAGAATTATCAAACCTGATTGTTATATTTGATGCTGCACCCCCCCCCACCCTTTCTTTTTATTATTTTTGTTCTCTACAGCAGGTATTTGTTAAAAAGACGCGTCTTTAGTAGTTTCTTAAAAATGCCATGTGAGTGAATTACAAGTTAAGTTATTTCAAGTTCAAGTTATTTATTTATAGAGCGTTTTTTAATATAGTACATTGTCACAAAGCAGCTTTACAGAGTTATAAACCTTTAAACCCCCAAAGAGCAAGCTGAAGCAACAGTGGCAAGAAAAAACTCCCTGTTATGTTGTTATTTTAAGGAAGAAACCTTGTGAGGACCAAGACTCAGTGGTGGACTCATGATCCTTGAGTGGCCGGACAGCAACTACAGGGAGCCCATTCATCCATCCATTATCTCCCGCTTTATCCTCTATTAGGGTCGCGGGGGGGTTCTCAATGCCCAGGGGAGAACGTTTCGGGCGCTGGGCAGATACACCCAGGACAGGGTGCCAATCTATCACTGGGCACACACTCACTCACACAGACACACTCTATATGGGGCAATTTAGAGAATTCAATTGACTTGATCCATGTTTTTGGACTGTGGGAGGAAACCGGAGAACCCGGAGGAAACCCACGTGGACACGGGGAGAACATGGAAACTCCACCCAGATTGGGATTCGAACCGGGAATCCCTAGCTCTGAGAGGAGAACATGGTAACCACTAAGCCACCGTGATGCCCCTACAGGGAGCCAATGGAGAGAAATGAGTAATGGAGTGACATGAGTTCACTTGGGCTGGTTGACTACAAGTTGGGCTGCAGAGTTTTGAGTTCAAGCCCTCATCCTATCCCGGCTTAATTATTGTAAAGCGTTACTTGCCGGTTGCCCAGCTTCCACAATCAGACCTCTACAACTAATTCAGAACTCTGCAGCCCGACTCGTATTCAACCAGCCCAAGTGAACTCATGTCACTCCACTACTCATCTCTCTCCATTGGCTCCCTGTAGCTGCTGCATTCAGTACAAGTCACTGACTCTGGCCTACAGAACCATTTCTGGATCTGCCTCCTCGTACCTTCACTCTAGATTTCCAAAATACACTCCGGCTCGTTCACTTCGCTCCAGTGATGATTGTCGTCTGGTGATTCCAGCTCACCGAGGAGCTCATTCTCACTCCGTGGCGATCTCCATCTTTTTTTTTTTTTTTTTGGAGAATTTACTATTCTTAACTTTTTGCTTTTATATGTTGTTAGTTGTTATATGTTGTAGCACTTTGAGATTTGTGATCAAATGTAAAGTGCACTACAAATAAAATTTATTATTATTATTATTATTCCATTGCAAAATGGTGGAACCATCTTCCCAACTCTGTCCGTAAGGCAGTTAAGAAACTACAGAAGACGCATCTTTTTAACAAACACCTGTTGTAAAAAAAAAAAAAAATTTAACAAAAAAACTTGGGGGGGGGGGGTGCAGCATCAAATATATATAACGATCAGGTTTGATAATTCTACAGTGTAGTTGCTTTTGTAAATGTAAATGGTAATGTAATGTAATGGTAATGTAAATGTTATGTAATGTAAATGTAAATGTAAATGTAATGTAATGTAATGTAATGTAAATGTTATGTAATGTAAATGTAAATGTAATGTAATGTAAATGTAAATGTAAAAGTAATGTAACATAAATGTAATAGTAATGTAATGTAATGTAAAGTTAATGTAAATGTAAATGTAATGTGATGTAATGTAACGTTAACTTAATGTAATGTAATGTAAATGTTAATGTAAAGTAAATTTAATGTAATGTAAAGTAAATGTGAAGTAAATTTAATGTAATGTAAAGTAAATGTAATGTAAATTTAATGTAATGTAATGTAAATGTAATGCAAATGTTAATGTAAATGTAATGTAAATGTAAAGTAAATGTAAATTTAATGTAATGTAATGTAACGTAACGTAACCTAAATGTAAATGTGACGTAACGTAAATGTAATTGTAATGTAATGTAAAGTTAATGTAATTGGAATGTAATTGTAATGTAACGTTAAGTTAATGTAAATTTAAATGTAAATGTAATGTAATTGTAATGTAAAGTTAATGTAATGTTAATGTAATGTAATGTAATGTAAATGTAATTGTAAATGTAATTGTAATGTAATGTAATGTAATGTAATTGCACACCCATAGGAGCAGGGTGCTTGTTTACCACTTTCCTGCTTTCCAGATTCCCAATTTCTCAGCAGACTTTGATCTTTTTCCCGACTCCTTTTCCGGCTCCCCTCGCTCGAACACGCTTAAAGACACTCTCACCCCCTTTTTTTCTGGCAGTCTCTCTCTCTCCAGTCTTATCTGATGGAGGGATGTAACGATAAGTCCTCCACTTCAGAGCTTTGCTTTCCTCCAGGCAGAAAGTGTTATCTGTAGTCTGCATGGGGAGAGAAAGCGAGAGGGAACGAGAGATATGAAATGAGAAGAAGCCAGAATTGCCTTTTTCATCAAGGGCCAATTCCAATGGCTGCAGATCACCAGCAGCGGCGGCGGCGGCGGCGGCGGCGGCACTACGGCCACTGTGCCGCTTGCCTTTACTTAAAATTCATGAACCGGCATCGTTCATCTGGACGCTTCCACATAAGAATTTTATACATTTGTAATGACGGTAGACGGTTGGCGCCTGAGAGGGGCAGGACACGTCGGCATGGTTACACATCAAACAGTAAAGAAAAAACCTCAATGTTACAATAAAGAAAACAACACACACAACATGAGATTATAAAATGATCAACAACAAAAAGCATTAACATTCAGCTCTGTGCACAAATGGAGCTCAAACGTTTACAATACAAGGGGAGGCACGGTGGCTTAGTGGTTTGCATGTTCTCCTCTCAGTGCTTGGGATTCAGGTTTGAATCCCAATCTGGGTGGAGTTTCCATGGTCTGTCGCGTGGGTTTCCTCTGGGTTCTCTGGTTTCCTCCCACAGTCCAAAAACATGGAGCAAGTCAATTCCATCCATGCATTATTTTCCTCTTTATCCTCTATTAGGGTCGCGGGGGGGGGTTCCCCATGCCCATCCAGGGGAGAACGTTTCGGGCGCTGGGCAGATACACCCAGGACAGGACACCAATCTATCACTGGACACACACTCACTCACACAGACACACTCTATATGGGGCAATTTGGAGAACTCAATTGATCTGATCCATGTTTTTGGACTGTGGGAGGAAACCGGAGAACCCGAAGGAAACCCACCCGGACACGGGGAGAACATGGAAACTCCACCCAGATGGGGATTTGAACCAGGAATCCCTGGAGAATGTGCTAACCACTAAGCCACTGTGCCGCCGATCAAGATCAATTGAATTCTCCAAATTGCCCCATATATAGAGTGTTTGTGAGTGTCTGTGTGAGTGAGTGTGTATCCAGTGATCCAGGCAAACTGGCTGCTCTAAATCTCCCCTTTATAAATTGCCCCATATGGTGTGTAAGCGAGTGACAGTGTATAGTGATGGATTAGCACCCTGTCCTAGGTGTATCTGCCCAGTGCCTGAACCCTCCCCTGGACACTGTCTAGGGTGGTTAGAGTGTTGGGCTTTCAATCTGAAGGTTGAGGGTTCAAATCCCACGCCCACTGACGTTAACAATGTGGGTCCTTAAACAAGACTCCTACCCCTCATTGCTCCATCAATCCAAAGCGATTTGATGGTTAAGTTCAGAACAAACCATGCCCCTGGAGTAATGAGGGTTTAGGGTCTGGCTCTAGGACTCACATTAACATCAGTGGACCTGGGATTTGAACCTTAGACCTTCAGATTGATAGCCCAACATCCTCTCCATGGGAGGTTTCGGGTGCTGGGCAGATACACAAACACTATATACAGGCAAATTATATAGGGGCAATTTAGAGAAGCCAGTTTACCTCGATTCCATGTTTGTAGCTAGGAGACTTCAGGTTCGAATCCAAATCTGGCTTCTCTGGTTTCCTCCCACAGTTCAAAAACATGGATTCAAAGTGAATTGGCTGCTTTAAATTGCCCCATATAGAGTACGTTTCTGTATGAGTATGTGTGGGTGTATCTGCCCAGCGACCAAAACGTTCTCAAATGGATGGCCATGGGGAACTCCCCGCGACCCGAGTACAGGATGTAGCAGAGGATAATGAGGTGACATTTATCAGATTGGTCATTAGAAAGTTTGGAACATCTTGAGCGTTCAGAAACATTCAGTTTTGAGAGAAAGCACAATTCCTTTGGCTCTCTTTGCACGTGGAATTTCTTTAAAGGATCACAGAGAGGTTTTGCAGAACATAACAGAATTTCGAGGTCACCAGGTGTGAAAAGTGGGTCAGAATTGGGGTCAGTGGAGACAAAAACTCATTAAAATGGCAATAGAATAAGTTTTCGCACAACGTAAGGAGACTAGTTAAATTGCCGGCTTCTCTGAACTGACTTTTTAAATCAGACCCTCTGATCTGCAGGCACTGAAATGTTTGTCCTGAAATCTGAGCAACCAAAACGTGCTGTAATCCAGATTAAAATACAACCAGGTCCACTGACATTACCAATGTGGGTTCTAGAACAAGAACCCTGACCCTGATTGCTCCAGGGGGCTGTATGGAACTCTGTTAATGGGGCTGTGGTAATTCTATTAAGTTGGGATACTCGTAAGTCACTTTGATGAAAGTATCTGCTAATTGACCTCATGTATTGTATATTATGGATTTATATTACTCAGTAATAAAGTTACATTAAAGTTACAATTATACCCAGTGATGGATTGGCGCCCTGTCCTGGGTGTATCTGCCCAGCGCCCGAGACGTTCTCCCCTGGATGGGCATGGGGAACCCCACCGTGACCCTAATAGAGGATAAAAGCAGGAGATAATGAATGAATGAATGAATAAAGTTCCAATTAGGTTTCTATTTAAAGTTTTAGGATCTGATACACAATAAATATGGTACAAGTCCAAAATCCATCCATTATCTTCCGCTTCATCCTCTACTAGGGTCGTGGGGGGGGTTCCCCGTGCCCATCCAGGGGAGAACATTTCGGGTGCTGGACAGATAGACCCAGGACAGGACACCAATCTATCACTGGACACAGACATACTCACACAGACGCACTCTATATGGGGCAATTTGGAGCATTCAATTCACCTTGATCCATGTTTTTGGACTGTGGGAGGAAACCGGAAAACCCGGAGGAAACCCACGTGGACACGGGGAGAACATGGAAACTCCACCCAGATGGGGATTCGAACCGGGAATCACATCTAGGGATGTGGTGTGGGGGGAGGGGGGTGCCAGGGTGCCAATCCATCACTGTACACACAAACACAGACACACACACACACACACACACACACACACAGACTATATCGGGGCAATTTAGAGGAGCCAATTTACCTTGAATCCATGTTTTTGGATGAAACCGAAGGTAACCCAATCAAGCAAAGGGAGAACATGGAGACTCCATATAGAGTCCATATAGAGTGTGTCTGTGTGAGTGAGTGTGTGCCCAGCGATAGATTGGCGCCCTGTCCTGGGTCTATCTGCCCAGCGCCTGAGACGTTCTCCCCTGGATGGACATGGGGAACCCCCCCCCCCCCACGACCCTAATAGAGGATAAAGCTGAAGATAATGGATGGATGGATTTTGACCATGATTTTTTGTTTTTAATACTTTGCACACCCTGCTTTTTAAAATCAATATCACGACTAAATCTTTTCATTCAGCATCTAATAAAGTTATGAACTACAGAGCAGGGAATTGAGATCATTTCTTTTTATAGAACAGGTTTTTACATGTTCTCCTGTGAGTGCTCCTCTTTAGATCCTGATGGTTTTTTTATGAGGTTTGGATCAGAAGCTGGATTTTGACTTCAGTAAATCAATGTTTACGTTCAGATGGTTGTCCTGCTGGAGGCTCCGGAAACTAAATTCCATCCATCCATTATCTGCCACTTTATCTCTACTAGGGTCCAGGAAGGGGGGGGGGGGGGTTCCCCATGTCCATCCAGGGGAGAACGTTTGGGGCGCTGGGCAGATACACCCAGGACAGGACACCAATCTATCACTGGGTACACACTCACTCACACAAATGCACTCTATATGGGGCAATTTGGAGAATTCAATTGACCTTGATCCATGTTTTTGGACTGTGGGAGGAAACCGGAGAACCCGGAGGAAACCCACACGGACATGGGGAGAACATGGAAACTCCACCCAGATGGGGATTTGAAACAGGAATCCCTAGCACTGAGAGGAGAACATGCTAAACCCTGTGCTGCCCACTGGATTTCATACAGCTACACAGAAATTCATATAGATAAGTGCACTGTCTCCAGATACCCTGATGCCCTGCCACATTCCTCCCCTAAACGTGCTGCTGGGTAGATTGCAGATCATTATTGCCCCCTGATTATAAACTATAAATGAGGAAGAACTTAGTGACCTACTTTATGAAAACCTTGAATCTATGGATCAGAATCAGTGTAAACTGACATATAGATTATTCAACAGGTGCCAATCTATCACTGCACACACACACACACACACACACACACACACACACACACACACACACACACACACACACACACTCTCTCTCTCTATGGGGCAATTTAGAGCATTCAATTGACCTTGATCCATGTTTTTTCAGCACTGAGAGGAGAACGTGCTGACCACTAAGCCACCATATCGCCCACAAACACACACTATATGGGGCAATTTAGAGCATTCAATTAACCACAAGGGCGGCACGGTGGCTTAGTGGTTTAGCATGTTCTCCTCTCAGCGCTGGTTCGAATCCCAATCTGGGTGGAGTTTCCATGTTCTCAATGTGTCTGCATGGGTTTCCTCCGGGTTCTCCAGTTTCCTCCCACAGTCCAAAAACATGGATCAAGATCAATTGAGTTCTCTAAATTGCCCCATATAGAGTGTGTGTGTGAGTGAGTGTGTGCCCAGTGATGGATTGGTGTCCTGTCCTGGGTGTATCTGCCCAGCACCCAAGACGTTCTCTCCTGGATGGGCATGGGGAAACCCCCCCCCCCCCCCCTCACAGCTGTGTGATGCCCCTCTGTCTGACCTCTGACCTGTGTGATCATGTTATAATGCACCATGTGATCCGCTCACACCTGCAGCAGGTACACAGACACACCAATCAGGTGCAGCCGCCGTCCACTGGTTCCGCCCCCACAGCTGAATGCTCTCAGCTTATTGGTGCTACAATTTATTAAGAGAAGAAGAGAACGATGACACAACTTCACAATGTACACACACACACACACACACACACACACACACACACACACACACACACACACACACCTACCCTTACACACATACACAAACACCCACTTTTTTACACACACACACAAACATAAACACCTACCTTTACACACACACACACCCCTACCCTTACACACACACACAAAAACACCTACCCTTACACACACACACACACACACACACACACACACACACACACACACACACACACACACACAAACATCCACCGCTACACACATACACCCACCCTTACACACACACACTTTTACACACACACACACACACACACACACACACACACACACATAAACACTACCCTTACACACACACACACACACACACACACACTTTTACACACACACACACACACACACACACACACACACACACACACACACAAACACCTACCCTTACACACACACACACACACACACACTTTTACACACACAAAAACACACACACACAAACACCCACCCTTACACACACACACACTTTCACACACACACACACACACACACACACATAAACACCTACCCTTACACACACACACAAACACCCACCCTTACACACACACACTTTCACACACACACACACACACACACACACGCACACATAAACACCTACCCTTACACACACACACTTTTACACACACAAACACACACAAACACCTACCCTTCCACACACACACACACACACTTTCCTCACATCCACACACGCTCTAACACACACACTCTCACACACACGCTCTCACACACACAAGCTCACACACACAAGCTCACACACTCTCTCACACGCTCTCTCACACGCTCACACACACTCTCTCACACGCTCTCTCACACGCTCTCGCACACACACTCTCACACGCTCTCACACACACACACACTCTCTCACACGCTCTCACACACACACACACACTCTCTCACACGCTCTCACACACACTCTCTCACACGCTCTCTCACACGCTCTCACACACACACTCTCACACGCTCTCACACACACACACACTCTCTCACACGCTCTCTCACACACACACTCTCTCTCTCACACGCTCTCTCACACGCTCTCTCACACACACACTCTCTCACACACACACACTCTCTCACACGCTCTCTCACACACTCTCTCACACACACACTCTCTCACACGCTCTCTCACACACACACTCTCTCACACGCTCTCTCACACACTCTCTCACACACACACTCTCTCACACGCTCTCTCACACACTCTCTCTCTCACACGCTCTCTCTCTCACACACTCTCTCACACGCTCACACACACACGCTCTCTCACACTCTCACACACATGCTCTCTCACACTCTCACACACACGCTCTCATACACACACTCTCTCACACGCTTTCACACACACGCTCTCTCTCATGCTCTCACACACACTCTCTCTCACACGCGCTCTCTCACACTCTCACACACATGCTCTCTCACACTCTCACACACACGCTCTCATACACACACTCTCTCACACGCTTTCACACACACACTCTCTCTCATGCTCTCACACACACTCTCTCTCACACGCGCTCTCTCACACTCTCACACACATGCTCTCTCACACTCTCACACACACGCTCTCATACACACACTCTCACACGCTTTCACACACACACTCTCTCTCATGCTCTCACACACACTCTCTCTCACACGCTCTCTCACACGCGCTCTCTCACACTCTCACACACATGCTCTCTCACACTCTCACACACACGCTCTCATACACACACTCTCTCACACGCTTTCACACACACACACTCTCTCACGCTCTCTCTCGCGCTCTCTCTCGCGCTCTCTCACACTCTCTCTCTCACACACTCTCTCACACGCTCTCTCTCGCGCTCTCTCACACTCTCTCTCACACACTCTCTCACACACTCTCTCACACTCTCTCTCACGCTCTCTCACACTCTCACGCTCTCTCTCACGCGCTCTCTCACGCTCTCTCTCTCACACTCTCTCTCTCTCACACTCTCTCACACGCTCTCTCTCGCGCTCTCTCACACTCTCTCTCACACACTCTCTCACACACTCTCTCTCACTCTCTCACACTCTCTCTCACGCTCTCTCACACTCTCTCTCACGCTCTCTCTCACGCGCTCTCTCACGCTCTCTCTCTCACACTCTCTCTCTCACACTCTCTCACACGCTCTCTCTCGCGCTCTCTCACACTCTCTCTCTCACACACTCTCTCACACACT
>JAFMOC010000562.1:125000-149906 GCA_019802505.1 Corydoras sp. C115 | reverse complement strand
ACCTAAAAGACTTATAAGTAATAAGTAATTAATACAAAAAACAGTGTTTGTTCTTAAAATGGTTCTGGTCCTTACAAAAAATGAAAACGGGAGATGTGTGTAATGATGGTCCTTGGATTTACTCTATACCTAAAAATGACGTCACTGTCCCCACAAGTGACCACCAGTTCAGGTCAGATTTCATTATGGTGAGATTTTTGAAATTTAAAGTGATATTATGATTCAGGAGTGCATTGTGATGCAGCATGATTTTTTGCAAGTCTGTAGGACCTTGGGAAAGCATGGACCCCACAATGTAGCAATTCCACCAGGTGACCCTCACAACGCACGAAAACAAGTATAGGTGTGAGTGTGTGTGTGTGGGTGTGTGTGTGTGTGTGTGTGTGTGTGTGTGTGTGTGTGTGTGTGTGTGTGAGAGTGTGTGTGTGAGTGTGTGTGTGTGTGTGTGTGTGTGTGTGTGTGTGTTTTGGTTGGTTTATTTGCTGTTTATTATGGGATGTGCTACCTTTCTCCATCCAGTTCTAGAGTTCTAAAGGAAATATGCAGAACCCCACTCTGCTGCCTCTCACTTTGCTTTCTACGAATGCTCAACAGCAAACCTAGTGGACAAGCAATTAAATTCCATTTCAGGCTATAAATTAATATGTACACTCACTGGCCACTTTATTAGGAACAGCAACACCCAGATCTTCACCTTTAATCCACAGGGGATCTATACATCTGTATAATATATATCTATAGGTCTGTATAATATATATATCTATAGGTCTGTATAATATATATATCTATAGGTCTGTGTAATATATATCTATAGGTCTGTATAATATATATATCTATAGGTCTGTGTAATATATATATCTATAGGTCTGTGTAATATATATATATATCTATAGGTCTGTGTAATATATATATCTATAGGTCTGTGTAATATATATCTATAGGTCTGTATAATATATATATCTATAGGTCTGTGTAATATATATATATATCTATAGGTCTGTGTAATATATATATCTATAGGTCTGTGTAATATATATATATATCTATAGGTCTGTGTAATATATATATCTATAGGTCTGTATAATATATATATCTATAGGTCTGTGTAATATATATATATCTATAGGTCTGTGTAATATATATATATCTATAGGTCTGTGTAATATATATCTATAGGTCTGTATAATATATATATCTATAGGTCTGTGTAATATATATATATCTATAGGTCTGTGTAATATATATATATCTATAGGTCTGTGTAATATATATCTATAGGTCTGTATAATATATATATCTATAGGTCTGTGTAATATATATATCTATAGGTCTGTATAATATATATATCTATAGGTCTGTGTAATATATATATCTATAGGTCTGTGTAATATATATATCTATAGGTCTGTATAATATATATATCTATAGGTCTGTATAATATATATATATCTATAGGTCTGAACAATCCATCTCCAGATCTCTGCAGTTCAGTCTGAATGGTTTGCTTTGGATCTTAATAATTCACATCTGGACGTCCTGTCCACTGCGTCCACTTTGGTCAGATGTATAATTTATAGAGTGTGATGAGACAAGATAAGTCCATTTGTAAGGACACACCCCCCCCCTCACCCCCCCCACCCCCCTGCTATTACATTAAAGAGTTTGGCACCTGCTCTTCCAAATGAGACGGCATGAAAGGATATGCGTGGCTGCCATCCAGCCGCCGTGCAGGCTCCCCGGGACAGACCGGTGGCGCCCTTTGTGAGGACCAGGTTAAACCTGAGCGATGTAGTTTCATCACGTTCCCTCCGAACCCTCGGCTCCGGGCGGTGCACGCGTTCCGCGCTGCCGGATGTGCGTTGTGTCTGCGCAGACGTGTGCGGTGGAGGCATTAGTATGCTTTGCATACCCGACTGCAGCAGCTGCCTTTGGTTCCAGACGGCGCGTTGGCATCTCGCAGCGCGGTCACACCCGCCGGCAGGATTTACAGTGTGCTGAGCTCGGCACAGCGCGCTGCTGAATAACGGGGAAACGGGACGAGAGCGTCCTCACGCTCACACTGCGCAGACGGATCGAGGACATCAGCAAATCCATGAGGAGACGTGTTCACAACCCATTCTATTATCGACTCGTTGTGTCTGATTTACACGCTACTCGCAATGTCCACATCCCTCTACCTCACTGCACTTATGTCCCTCTACCTCACTGCATGTCCCTCCACCTCACTGCACTTTTGTCCCTCTACCTCACTACATGTCCCTCTACTTCACTGCACTTATGTCCCTCTACCTCACTGCACTTATGTCCCTCTACCTCACTACATGTCCCTCTACCTCACTGCACATCCCTCTACCTCACTGCACTTTTGTCCCTCTACCTCAATACATGTCCCTCTACCTCACTGCACTTATGTCCCTCTACCTCACTGCACTTTTGTCCCTCTACCTCACTGCACTTTTGTCCCTCTACCTCAATACATGTCCCTCTACCTCAATACATGTCCCTCTACCTCACTGCACTTTTGTCCCTCTACCTCACTGCACTTTTGTCCCTCTACCTCAATACATGTCCCTCTACCTCAATACATGTCCCTCTACCTCACTGCACTTATGTCCCTCTACCTCACTGCACTTTTGTCCCTCTACCTCACTGCACTTTTGTCCCTCTACCTCACTACATGTCCCTCTACCTCACTGCACTTATGTCCCTCTACCTCACTACATGTCCCTCCACCTCACTGCACGTATGTCCCTCTACCTCACTGCACTTATGTCCCTCTACCTCACTACATGTCCCTCCACCTCACTGCACTTATGTCCCTCTACCTCACAGCACTTATGTCCCTCTACCTCACTGCATGTCCCTCTACCTCACTACATGTCCCTCTACCTCACTGCACTTATGTCCCTCTACCTCACTGCACTTATGTCCCTCTACCTCATAGCACTTATGTCCCTCTACCTCACTGCACTTATGTCCCTCTACCTCACTGCACATCCCTCCACCTCACTACATGTCCCTCTACCTCAGTGCACTTATGTCCCTCTACCTCACTACATGTCCCTCCACCTCACTGCACATCCCTCCACCTCACTGCACATCCCTCCACCTCACTGCACGTATTTACCCCACATTGCACTCTGCTCCACCTTATTCTACCCCGTTACTCCACCGTACCCCACTCCCGCTTCAGCACTCCACCTCACTGCACTCCACAAGTTCACTTCCTCCAGTTTATTAATTAATCATTTAATGTTTGTCCTTCACCAGGTTCTCCATGACCGTGCTGACCACTACTCCACCGTGTCCGTGTGGGTTCCTCCCATGGTCCAAAGACCATGGATTCAAGGTAAATTCAATGCTCTAAATTGCCCCATAGAGTGCGCCCAACGATAGAACAGCACCCTGTCCCAGGTGTAAACATTTCTTTATTAAAAAAAAAAATTAAAAACATATGGGACACCCCCCCCCCCACACACACACACACACATACACACACACACACACACACACACATCCTGAACACACCACGTACAAACCGAGACGCTGTCCAGATTTTCTACACCAATCACGCGAGCCACGCCACCAGGACCCGAGGACCAGGACGTAAACGTCCAAAGTCCTTTGACTCGTTTCATAAAAACTGCCAGCTGAAATTACAGAACGCTGCAAACAAACAAAAAATAAAAAAAAAACGCCGCCGAGAGCGCCGCACATCCCCCATTTACAATTCCAATGAGGCGGCGGGGCGGCGGGGCGGCGGGGGGGGGGGGCAGGGGGGTTATCTTCAGCCTAAAGGGCGCGATTAGTGCTATCTGAGGGGAGCAGCTCCATCTGAAACAAGCACAACTTTTATTTCATCTTTATTACCTTCTCGTCGTTTTGCTCTTCATGCAAATTTAGCCTTTAATGCCGCCGTGCTTCGGCTTCCGAGGCTTTGTAAACTTTTTGGGGCTGCGTTTGCAAAAAATCCCGAGACTTTTCAGAGACGGAGACGATGGACGATGTGTACGGACTTCAGAATCACGCTTTACAAACATCCATCATCATCATCCGCTTCATCCTCTATTGGGGTCGCGGGGGGGGGTTCCCCATGTCCATCCAGGGGAGAACGTTTCGGGCGCTGGGCAGATACACCCAGGACAGGGGGGCAATCTATCGCTGGGCACACTCACTCACACACACACTCTATATGGGGCAATTCGGAGAATTCAATTCACCTTGAATCCATGTTTTTGGACTGTGGGAGGAAACCGGAGAACCCGGAGGAAACCCACACGGACACGAGGACGACATGAAAACTCCACCCAGATGGGGATTCGAACCGGGAATCTCCAGCGGTGAGAGGAGAACATGCCAAACCACTAAGCCACCATGCCGCCCATTTTATATATTTATTATAGTTGTTTATAGTTTATATGTATTTAGTGCAGAATAAATGTAATTATGTAATTTGACATAAATCTCTGAGGCTTAGCGGTTTGGCATGTTCTCCTCTCAGCGCTGGGGATTCCGCCCGCACTCGGGTTCCGCCGCTGGGTGATTAGAGTGACCTCATCACGCGAGGTCCCGTCCTTCCATCACACGCAGGACGCCACGCCGACCCGCGGCCCGCCGCAATAATACCGCCGGCTAATGAAAAAGGAGGAGCGGGCGCCCTGGTGGTGAACCACGGCGCTGCGACGCGGGGTCTGCAGAAAGAAGCGAAACAATCAGCCGTCAGCGCCGAAGGTCACCTTTACATTTCCTATTGCAGCGATGAGGATTAGAGAACCTGCTCAACTCCATCACCGGACAGAACCGGTTCTGCTCTGAGGTCCAAATCAGCCGCCAAGCAAGGAACCAGCAGTCTGAGAATTAAACCCACATCTTATACATATATCCATCCTTTATCCTCCACTAGGGTGGTGCGGCCCATCACTCACACACACACACTCTATATGGGGCAATTTGGAGAATTCAATTCACCTTGAATCCATGCTTTTGGACTGTGGGAGGAAGTGGGAGTCCACTAAGCCACCATGCCAACCTTAAAATATCCATCCATGGGTTCCCCATGTCCATCCAGGGGAGAAGGTTTGGGGCGCTGGGCAGATACACCCAGGACAGGGGGGCAATCTATCACTGGACACTCACTCACTCACACACACCTTCTATATGGGGCAATTTGGAGAATATTTGGAGGATATATATATATATATGCGATTGATTGATTCAGAGATTGCCCCCCCAGCGCCCAAAAGGTTCTCCCCTGGATGGGCATGGGGAACCATGGGGCATGGGGAACCAAGTGCTTGGCCACTGGGGGGAGGGGTTAATGAAGGAGAGATTTCTGTGAACATGGCAACCCGAAGCCGAGTCTCTTTTGTTTGTGTTGTGTGTGTGTGTTGTGTATTTATGTTGTGTGTTTGTGTTGTATGCTGTGTGTATGTGTTGTGTGTTTGTGTTGTGTGTTGGTGTTGTGTGTTTGTGTTGTATGCTGTGTGTGTGTTTGCTCGTCGTGGGGGGGGGCATGTTTAATGAAGGAGGGATTTCTGTGAACATGGCAACCCGAAGTCTCTTTTGTTTGTGTTGTGTGTGTGTCTGTGTGTGTTGTGTGTTGGTGTTGTGTGTTTGTGTTGTATGCTGTGTGTGTGTGTGTGTGTGTGTATGTGTGTGTGTGTGTGTGTGTTTGTGTGTGTTGGGGTGATTTCTGTGAATATGGCAACCCGAAGCCGCGTCTCTTTTGTTTGTGTTGTGTGTGTGTCTGTGTGTGCTGCGTGTTGGTGTTGTGTGTTTGTGTTGTATGCTGTGTGTGTGTGTGTTGTGTGTTGGTGTTGTGTGTGTGTGTGTGTTGTGTGTTGGTGTTGTGTGTGTGTGTTGTGTGTTTGTGTTGTTTGCTGTGTGTGTGTGTGTGTGTGTGTGTGTGTGTGTTGGGGTGATTTCTGTGAACATGGCAACCCGAAGCCGCGTCTCTTTTTAATGCTGATTGCATCAAATGAAGATGATGAGTGCGAACAGGTTCCAACATTAAAGGTGAATCCTGCTGATCACTTGCCCCGTCCACTGGAAACAGTATCAGAAATGTATTTACTTATTTACCCAACATTTATTGGTTATGTTTACATTATTATCATTGCTATAACTGATTGTGGGTTTGTAGACGTTTCCAGATTTGGTGATCTAACACCTTTAACACCTTTAACACCTTTAAATGAGTGAACCCACAAACCAGAAGCACTGCGCTGAGGAGCGTATTAACCTTTAATGTGAGAAATGCTTTCGATTATAGATGAGCTTTAAATAATCAGTCAGGAACTAAAGTAAGAGGAACCAAAGGAGACTTCCTGAGGAACTATAGGATTCTGAAGGAACCCGTCAGCCATTTAATTTTGCGTCGCCGTTGACTGTCACTGTTCATTTGTCGGTGCCCGACCCGCCGGCCCGCGTCACTCCTCATCACCCGTCAACCCGCCCAACATCAATGACTTCCAGCCACTTTGGCGTTTGTTGTGGCCGCCGCTGTGAGGGCGTGACCTCAATTTCACTCGCGCTTCTGGATTAGTCGGCGCTCTGGTCGAGATGAGATTCTCGTGTTCCGCGGCGGGTATTAACCGCTACCGAGCGCCCACGAGGCTCTGGATCCGATTCTGAATGAACCGAAGCTCCGGCAGCGAGATGGACCTCACTCTCATTACAAAACCCTCACATGGGAAAGGTCAGGACCTTCAGGGTGTGGTCCCCATACGTAGAACAGCAGTACTCTACAGAGAACATAACCCCTCAAACATATAGCCATGTTCATGCCGATCTGAGATTGGAGAGTGGTTTGGAGAATGCCCCATAGGTTCTCAATGGGGTTCAGTCCATCACGGTGTTGGCATGGGCATCAAACCAGGTTTTGGTTCTTCCGCCGTCATGGGCGGGTCAGGTCCTGCTGGAAGATCTCCATCTGCAGATCCATACAGATCCTCAGCAGAAGGAACCACGAAGTCCTCTAGAACATTCTGGTGGACCGTTGTGCTGACCTTGGATTTAAGTTGGAGTTTCTTGGAGTTTCCCAACGCCATCAACAATGTGGACCCTGCACCCCAATCCTGACTGACTGGAGATCTCACTCTGGACCTCGAGCAGTTTGGATTGGGTTCCTCACCTCGACGGTTTAGATGATCAGAGTCCCACTCTCTGTTTAGAACCTTCAGCATCTGCTGCAGAATCTGGTCTGATTTCTCCACAGTGTTCTCGTTTGGAATTCTTGTTTTCTTGGGTTTTTTGAGCTGGAAGCCCAAAGTATGTAAAAAAAAAGAAATGTATTAATTGTTGGCTCTGAATCTATAATCTCTGAAAGCTTACGTTTTGAATAGAATTATGGAAATGAATCAGTGTTTCCATTCATTAATCCATCATCTTCAGCTTTATCCTCCATTACGCTCGCAGGGGAGAACGTTTTGGGTGCTGGGCAGATACACCCAATCTATCACTGGACACACACTCACTCACTCTCACACACACTCTATATGGGGCAATTTGGAGAACTCAGTTGACCTTGATCCATGTTTTTGGACTGTGGGAGAAAACCGAAGAACCCGGAGGAAACCCACACGGACACGGGGAGAACATGGAAACTCCACCCAGATGGTGATTCGAACCGGGAATCAGTAATGCACTGCGTACTTATGCATATCGACCAGCAGGCGTCTGAACGCCTCCTCTTATGATTTCAGGGTTTAGAAACCCTGAGGGGGGGGGAGGGGGAGGGGGAGGGGGGGGGGGGTGTGACCCACCATAATGAATAGATTAACCCCCCTCCTCCGTCTGCTAATGGACTCGAGTCCGAGATCAAAGGGATCCATCAAAGTCTCACCGAGATCAGACGGGGGGGGGGGGCTCTGTTCACGTTCCCAACACGTCAAGAGGTTCGATTGATGTCCTCATCAAAGTCCATCACACGCCGCTTCTATTTTTACCCCTCCGTCATCCGCAGACGGCGAGCCGGGATTCAGTGAGTCGGGATCGAGTGAGCCAGGATTCAGTGAGCCGTCGGGGAGCTGGGATCGGGCGGGTTGGGATCGAGTGAGCCGGGATTCAGTGAGCCACCAGGGAGTCGGGATCGGGCGAGTCGGGATCGAGTGAGCCGGGATTGAGTGAGCCACCGGGGAGTCGGGATCGGGCGAGTCGGGATCGAGTGAGCCGGGATTCAGTGAGTTGGGATTGAGTGAGCCGCCAGGGAGTCGGGATCGGGCGAGTCGGGATCGAGTGAGCCGGGATTCAGTGAGCCACCAGGGAGTCGGGATTAAGTGAGCCGGGATTGAGTGAGCCGCCGGGGAGTCGGGATCGGGCGAGTCGGGATCGAGTGAGCCGGGATTCAGTGAGTTGGGATTGAGTGAGCCGCCAGGGAGTCGGGATCGGGCGAGTCGGGATCGAGTGAGCCGGGATTCAGTGAGCCACCAGGGAGTCGGGATTCAGTGAGTTGGGATTGAGTGAGCCGCCAGGGAGTCGGGATCGGGCGAGTCGGGATCGAGTGAGCCGGGATTCAGTGAGCCACCAGGGAGTCGGGATTAAGTGAGCCGGGATTGAGTGAGCCGCCGGGGAGTCGGGATCGGGCGAGTCGGAATCGAGTGAGCCGGGATTGAGTGAGCCACCAGGGAGTCGGGATCGGGCGAGTCGGGATCGAATGAGCCGGGATTCAGTGAGCCACTGGGGAGTCGGGATTAAGTGAGCCGGGATTGAGTGAGCCGCCGGGGAGTCGGGATCGGGCGAGTCGGAATCGAGTGAGCCGGGATTCAGTGAGTTGGGATTGAGTGAGCCGCCAGGGAGTCGGGATCGGGCGAGTCGGGATCGAGTGAGCCGGGATTCAGTGAGCCACCAGGGAGTCGGGATTAAGTGAGCCGGGATTGAGTGAGCCGCCGGGGAGTCGGGATCGGGCGAGTCGGAATCGAGTGAGCCGGGATTCAGTGAGCCACCGGGGAGCCGGGATCGGGTGAGTTAGGATCGAGTGAGCCAGGATTGAGTGAGCAGCCAGGGAGTCGGGATTGGGCGAGTCGGGATTGAGTGAGCCTGGATTCATTGAACAGCCAGCGAGCCGGGATCGAGTGAGCCGCCGGGGAACCGGGATCGAGTGAGTCGGGATCGAGTGAGCCGCCGGGGAACCGGGATCGAGTGAGTCGGGATCGAGTGAGTCGGGATCGAGTGAGCCTCTCTGTTCCGTACGGTTCTGGGTGGAGGGAACTCTGAGAACAGGTGAGGTCTCCATGAGCGCAGGGTCCTCAGATCTGAATCGGCCTTCAGCACAGCGTGGCGTTCTAATGACGCAACAGCGACACCCAATGGAGACACACGGAACGACATGCAGAGTGGTGCAGAACAAACCTGGAGCAGCTGGACTTTACAAGAAAACCACAGTGCAGTCCGAAAATTAATAAAATAATCAACCATGAGGTTTCCCCTCATGGTTGCATTATTAATTAGAAACGTAATTAATTACTGTACGCAGTTAACGGGTTGTTGTTCACACGTTATCATCACTCCACAAAACGCCTCATCATCTCACCTCACATGTTCCGTTCATATACATTTATATCCTGCTATATTTATATTATATTCTATAGTTATATCTATATATACTACTTTTTATATATAGTGTGTTTATATATATATTCTTAAATGTATTTTATATACTGTATATTCATTCATTCATTATCTTCAGCTTTATCCTCTATTAGGGTCGCGGGCAGATACACCCAGGACAGGACGCCAATCTATCACTGGACACACACTCACTCACACACACACACACTCTATATGGGGCAATTTGGAGAAATCAGTTCACCTTGATGCATGTTTTTGGACTGTGGGAGGAAACCGGAGAACCCGGAGGAAACCCACACGGACACGGGGAGAACATGGAAACTTCACCCAGATGGGGATTCGAACCGGGAATATTCTTTCATATTCACGACGACGACAAACAAAGAAAATGATTCACCAAATTTTAATTATGTTCAAATTAATGTGCATTAAAAAAAGTTTTAATAACCCCCCCCCACACACACACATACACACACTCACACACACACACACACACATACACACACTCACACACATATACACACAAACACACACTCACTCACTCACACACACTCAAACACACACACACACACTCATATACACACACACACACACTCATATACACACTCACACACACACACACACACTCATACACACACACACACACTCATATACACACTCTCACACACATACATATACACACACATACACACATGGACAAAATAGTTGGTACCTCTTGGTTAATGACAGAAAAAGCCACAATGGAAACAGAAATAACTTTAAACTGATAAAAGTAATAATAAATAAAAATTCTATAAAAATGTACAAATGAAAGTCAGACATCGCTTTTCAACCATGCTTTAACAGAATTATTAAAAACAATAAACTCATGAAACAGGCCTGGACAGAAATGATGGAACCCTTAACTTCATATTTTGTTGCACAACCTTTTGAGGCGATCACTGCAATCAAACGATTCCTGTATCGGTCAGTGAGACCTCTGCACCTCTCAGCAGGGATTCTGGTCCACTCTTCATGTGCAAATTGCTCCAGTTGTCTCAGGTTTGAAGGACTTTTCCAGACGGCATGTTTCAGCTCCTTCCAAAGATGCTCAGGATTTCGGTCAGGGCTCATAGAAGGCCACTTCAGAAGAGTCCAGTGTTTTCCTCTTAGCCATTCTTGAGTGTTTTTAGATGTGTGTTTTGGGTCATTTTCCTGTTGTAAGACCCACAACCTTCGACTGAGACCAAGCTTTCTGACGCTGGGCAGCACATTTCTCTCTAGAATCCCTTGATAGTCTTGAGATTTCATTATTCCCTGCACACATTCAAGACACCCTGTGCCAGATGCAGCAAAGCAGCCCCAGAACATAACAGAGCCTCCTCCATGCTTCACAGTTGGGACAGTGTTCTTTTCTTGATATGCTTCATTTTTCCGTCTGTGAACATAGCGATGATGTGCCTTGCCAGAAAGTTCCATTTTTGTCTCATCTGTCCATAGGACGTTCTCCCAGAAGCTTTGTGGCTTGTCGACATGAAGTTTGGCAAATTCCAGTCTGACTTTTTTATGTTTTGTTTTCAACAATGGTGTCCTCCTCGGTCGTCTCCCATGAAGTCCACTTTGGCTCAAACATCGACGGATAGTTCGATCTGAGACTGATGTTCCTTGAGCTTGAAGTTCACCTTGAATCTCTTTAGATGTTTTTCTTGACTCTTTTGTTACCATTCGTTTTGTCCATCTCTTTGATTTGTCATCACTTTTCCTCCTTGCTCCACGTCCAGGGAGGTTGGCTACAGTCCCATGGATCTTAAACTTCTGAATCACATGTGCAGCTGTAGTCACAGGAACATCAAGCTGCTTGGAGATGGTCTTATAACCTTCACCTTTAACATGCTCGTCTATTATTTTCTTTCTAATGTCCTGAGACGACTCTTTTCTTTGCTTCCTCTGGTTCATGTTGAGTGTGGTACACACCTCGTCACCAAACAGCAGTGACGACCTGTAGCCCTTTATATAGGCCCACTGACTGATTCCAATACTGTAGACACCTGTGATACTAATTAGTGAACACACCTTGATTAACATGTCCATTTGGTCACATTATTTTCAGGGGTTCCATCATTTCTGTCCAGGCCTGTTTCATGAGTTTATTGTTTTTAATAATTCTGTTAAAGCATGGTGGAAAAGCAATGTCTGACTTTCATTTGTACATTTTCATAGAATTTTTATTTATTATTAATTTTATCAGATTAAAGTTATTTCTGTTACCATTGTGGGGTTTTCTGTCATTAACCAAGGGGTACCAACTATTTTGTCCACATGTGTACATACACACACACACACTCACACACACACAGAGCTGTCCCGTGTTCCGTACTCAATAATAGAGACGTCCACTCAGCGGATGTCCTCAACGTCTTTAATCAAACATCAAAGGGCTGATGGAGTCCGTCACGCCGGCTTCAACGTGAAGCACACTGTCCTGACCATGAGGTCCTCGTCCTCACACAGAGTCTAAATCGGTGGAGTCCACCGAGGTCCTGCCTCCCCAATCCCGCTCCGTGGTCCAGTGCCGTGTCCAGGTGCACCTGCGCAGACTCTCCAGCGACTGCAGGAAGGACCGGCGCGCCCTGGCCTCGTCCGCCGTCCCCTCTTCGTCCACGTCTTCGGCGATCTCGCCACAGCTGAGACGAGGTCTGCGAGGGCGCCCCCTTAGGCCCGTGTCCCACCCGCGGCCGGTGGGAATTCGTCCATGACCAGGGCCATCAGGCGGGCGGGCAGCGTGTGCAGAGGACCTCCACTGCTCCGGTTCCTCAGGACGTCCCCTCTGGACCGGAGGCACTGGAGTCCAAACAGTTGAGATTTCTTGGAGGATGAGACGAAGCGAGCTCCTCGAGGACGGCGTCTCGGTGTTGAGCGTTCGTCTTGAGTGTGAGGAACCGGCCGTCTCGCTGAGGCTTTATATAGAGCCACCGGCGCGTCCCACCCACGTCCTCCGAGCCCACGTCCTCCGAGCCCACGCTGCGCAATCTATTGCTGGACACACACTCACTCACACACACACACTCTATATGGGGCAATTTGGAGAATTCAATTCACTTTGATCCATGTTTTTAGACTTTGGGAGGAAACCCACACGGACACGGGGAGGACATGGAAACTCCACCCAGATAGGGATTCGAACCAGGAACCCTAGCACTGAGAGGAGAACATGCCAACCACTAAGCCACCATGTCGCCCTTAATAATAATAATAATAATAATAATTATATTTATTATTATTATTCCTGCGTGATTTTCTAGCTCTTTCTCGTTTGACGTACAACGTTGAAATTTTGCAGTGTGGTAGAACCTGTAGCCACTTCGGTTGCTTGTGCTTTTCGGAGCGATCTTGCGTACGCTTTTCGAGCCACGCCCCTTTTTTCAGAACGCTTCTTCGTATCGACTTCCATTGTAAGTTTTTTCGCAGCTTTTTCGTTGAATTTCGATCCGTTTTACGGCTTTTTCTCTCTTTACGTGATTTATTCAGAATAATCCACGACCTCGAGAGTCTGATCGCTTTAACAAAACACTTACAAACTCACTGTAATAAAAAAACAACAGGCTCTGATTCATTAATGCATTTATTAAAAGCAAAACTGTTAATAATCTGATATTACGCCACGTAAACTAGGCCTGTTTGCAAACGCTGATCGCCGAGTAACAGGATTGCGGTTTCTCTAACGATCCAACACTGCCGCCTAGAGGCCAAATCGCAGAACACAGTTTGTTAAAGCAGTGCAACAGGTTTAGTGCTGATCTGTATTTTATGGTTTAATTAATGTATTGTTTATCACACACTGATACGAAAGTAAAAAACCTGATGGTCCACATGAACATGTAACGAAATGGGTACAACTTACAACCGTCCGTCCGTCCGTCCGTCCGTCCTCAAACACACACACTTTGGATCAGGGTCAGGATCAGAGTTTTAGGGCTAAAGAATCGCAGGTGGTTTTTTTTTTGTTGTTGTTCGTAGTTTTCCGGCTACCTTTGAGTTCAATATAAATATTCCAGCGCTCTACGTTTCTATACATTTCCTAACGTTGGTGTAACGCTCGCGCGGACACGTCCCCTCACATCAGAATTAAAGTCTCTTATTTGAAATGAACCCGCGGACACCGGCGGACTCCGAAATCGACCGGCGTCCTAATTAAAAAGTCTAATCAGGTCTAAAAACCTCCGCAGTGCTCCAAACCTTCAGGGGACGCCTTCCGGGCTGCCCAAGGACAGGCGGAGTCCTTTAATCCCGGATTACGCCTCGTCCCGTCCGCAAAGCGAGACATTTCACGCCCACTCTGCGGGAGTTAATGTAAATGAGCTCTGACTCTCGGGGAACGTCGCAGGTACCGGAACCGCCTCGTAATCCGCTTTCGTTAACAAAGCCGTTAGAATCGGGGGGGTGGGGGACGGGGGGGGGGACGTGAAGCGCAGGAAGAAACAGTCACTTTAAATAAATCCATCACAAATTAACGATCCTATTAGACGTGGGGTTTTGGGGGGGGGGGGTTGAGGAGGTTTATGGAACTTCAGCTTGGTCCACATGTCCTCTGGTCTCTGAGAGCCTCGGGGACGAGGGCCCCGGCGTTAACCCTGCTTTTGTTTCTTCAGGAAGCGAGAACGCTGGGACAGACCCATGTTCAGAAGATGCTTGTTCAGCAACCGAGCGGGAAGCAGAGACGTGGACACCCAACCCTGCCAAGACAACAGAACCACGTCCTGAAGACACCAGGGACAACGTGCACCGTTTTAAACATTCATTCTTTCATTCATTATCTTCCGCTTTATCCTCCACTAGGGTCACGAGGGGGTTCCCCATGTCCATCCAGGGGAGAACATTTTGGGTGCTGGGCAAATCTATCACTGGATACACACTCACTCACACTCTATATGGGGCAATTTGGAGAATTCAATTGACTTGATCCATGTTTTTGGACTGTGGGAGGAAACCGGAGAACCCGGAGGACATGCTACACCACTAAGCCACCGTGACGCCTTCCTAATAATAATTATTATTATTATTTTTTTTTAAAGATGTTATATATTGGACGGCTTAGTGGTTGGCATGTTCTCCTCTCAGCACTAAGGATTCGGGTTTGAATCCCAATCAAAAGTTTGCATGTTCTCCCCATGGGCTTCCTCCGGATTGTCCAGTTCCAAAAAACATGATTTCAAGGTGAATTGAATGCTGGTGTTTGTGCCCAGCGATAGACTGGCGCCCTGCCCTGGGTGGAACCGCCCAGCGCCCGAGATTCCCCCCCCCCTCCCCTGCGACCCTAATGGAGGATTAAGCAGAAGATAATGGATGAAGGTTCTATATATACTATATACACACTATATAAATAAAAGTATTGGGACACATCTCAATGAATTCAGTCCCGACCAATCACAGCGCTTTAAACTAAACACCCTGATTACCAATCACTAAACACGATGCACGAAGCTTCATGTCAGAACTCTGTATTAAATGTATGTATTGAATACATACATTCAATAAAAAAATAAAAAATAAATAAAAAAGGGATATAGAAGAAAAAAGGGATATAGAAGAAAAAATAAAATAAAATAAAAAAAGGGATATAGAAGAAATAAAAAAAAAGGGATATAGAAGGAAAAAAAAACAAACAAAAAAAAAAGGATAAAGCAGAAGATAATGGATGGTACTGAACATCCAGCAGTGATGGAGGTCCTCACCATGATGGCGTGCGGCAGGTATCCGTTGGTTTGGCTCTGCAGGCCCACCGTGTTCAGCTGGGACGTCACGTAGCGTTCCGGAGTCGGGATGTCCAGCGTGGCTCGTTTGATCTTACTCAGTTTGGTCGTCACGAAAAAGGGGAGCACGCTCTACGAACAGCAGACACAAAAAATCACGCAAGGTTACCAAAAAAAAGTTGAGGTGAGGGGAACGTTACCACGGAAACGACTTTACTGTTAAAAGTCTTCACCTGGATGATGATGCCTTTGTTTCTGTACTCCGCATCGAGTCCGCGAGAGAAGAAGTCCACGAAAGCCTGCGGGACATTTAAAACGTTTACACAACGTTTACACAACGTCATTTATTTATATAGCACATCGTCACAGAGCAGCTTTAACCCCCAAAGAGCAAGACCAAGAGACAGCGGCAAGACAAAACTCCCCGTTATGTTGATGTCTTAAGGAGGAGACCTTGTGAGGACCGAGGCTCAGTGGGGGACTCGTCCTCCTTGGGCGGGCGGGGGGACAGACAGGACACCCTCAATGGACTTCTATATAGTGTTTCAATTGTTAAATCCGGGTCACATGACCACCACACAGTCTGTACATGGCTGTCCTACACTGTCGATGGAGGACGAGGACGAGTCCCCCACTGAGCCTCGGTCCTCACAAAAGTGTTGTACGTCGTCACAAAGCAGCTTATACACCTTTAAACCCCCAAAGAGAGAGACCAAGAGACAGCGGCAAGACAAAACTCCCTGTTATGTTGATATCTTAAGGAGGAAACCTTGTGAGGACCGAGGCTCAGTGGGGGACTCGTCCTCGTCCTCCGTCAACAGTGTAGGACAGCCGTGTACAGACTGTGTGGTGGTCATGTGACCCGGATTTAACAATTAAATTTAAAAAATATATAAGTCCATTGAGGACGTCCTGCAGGACCGCCGGTCCATAGAGACCATCAGAGTGTCCAGACTAGGACCAGCAGACTGAGGGACGTGTCCATCAGGACAAGTCATTTATTTATATAGTGTATACAGAGTTATTCACCTTTAAACCCCCAAAGAGCAAGACCAAGAGACAGCGGCAAGACAAAACCCCCTGTTACGTTGAGATCTTAAGGAGGAAACCTTGTGAGGACCGAGGCTCAGTGGGGGACAGCCATGTACAGATCGTGTGGTGGTCATGTGACCCAGATTTAACGATTAAAACTCTATAAGTCCATTTTCGGGCGTCCTGCAGGAGCGCCGGTCCAATAGAAATAGAGGATTCAGTGGGAGACAATGAGACGAGCTTATAAATGAATTAAAAAATAATAATCCAAGAACACGACGGTTTGAATTATAGTTTTAAGACTGAAATAAAACTCCGTGCTGACCTCGGGGGACTTTGCGGGGCAGACTATAAGGACAGACTATAGGGACGGGGGGGGGGGGGTTCCCCATGCCCACCCAGGGGAGAACGTCTCGGGCGATGGGCAGATACACCCAGGGCAGGGGGGCAATCTATCGCTGGACACAGACTCACTCACACACACTCTATATGGGGCAATTTTGAGAATTCAATTGACCTTAATCCATGTTTTTGGACTGTGGGAGGAAACCGGAGAACCTGGAGGAAACCCAAGCAGACATGGGGAGGACATGCAAACTCCGCCCAGGTGGGGATTCAAACCGGGAATCCCTAGTGCTGAGAGGAGAACATGCCAAACCACTAAGCCATCGTGCCGCCTACTAGGATGGACATAACACATAATAATAATAATAATAATAATAATAATAATAATAAATAATAATAATAATTATGATAATAATAATAATAATAATGCCTATATGCATAAACAGATTAATCGATAATCTCACAGACGTATCGATTAATCGAATCGCCGGCTGTGTGTTCGATGCTTCGTTACAAATCCATTAATATTTACACCCCTAGTGGTCAGTGAGTGAACACAGGATTTAGATAGTCCAGCAGCACCGCTGCGTCTGATCCACTAGGGCACCTGCACCACCATGTCCAGCATCAGTGCAGTACCCAGAGTCCTCCACCACCTTAAGAACGCCTGCTCTGTCGATATGCTCCATCACAAAACCCTCCATCAATAGAATTACAGACTGAGGACATGAAGACATCCAGCCTTCCACCTGGTCATTAGTCTGATTAATGCTTCATTTAAATATTAAACATCAAAGACTTTCATGTCCTTTTTTAAAGAACGTCCCATGTTCCACTGAATCCCCCCCCCGTGCTTGACGGTTGGTTAAGGACTCTGAGTCGGCGGTGCGAGGTGACTCCATATGAACGTCACTGATTCACCTGAACTCTGAGTCCCCTGCAAACTGCAGATGGGACGGTCTGATCTGAGGACATGACCTCTGCTTATCTGAGACGGACTTGCCTTGGAGGACGAGTAGAGGGTCAGCAGAGGGACGGGGTACATGCCGCTCGCCGAGGAGATGTTCAGAATCACTCCCTTAGACCTGAAACAGACGTCCAGATTAGACTCGAACCCTTTAATCATTCACTCTGATTCACCTCCACTGGACACGTCTGACCGTCAACCTATTAACACTTACACAACAACTCAGATAACACACACACACACACACACACTCACACACACACACACACACACACTCACGAAACATGTTTGGATTTATAAACACTGAAAAACCCTTTAAACTGAACTATCTGATTTATTTATATTAGGTTTATCAATTCATTATCTTCAGCTTTATCCTCTATTAGGGTCGCGGGGGGGGGGGGTTCCCCATGTCCATCCAGGGGAGAACGTTTCGGGCGCTGGGCAGATACACCCAGGACAGGGGGGGGCAATCTATCACTGGGCACACACTCACTCACACACACACACACATTATGGGGCAATTTGGAGAACTCGATTCACCTTGATCCATGTTTTTGAACTGTGGGAGGAAACCGGAGAACCCGGAGGAAACCCACGCAGACACGGGGAGAACATGCAAACTCCACCCAGATGGGGATTCAAACTGGGAATCCCTAGTGCTGAGAGGAGAACATGCTAAACCACTAAACCACCCTATACAATATGATGGATGTCATTTATAATGTTAAACAACGCAGCTGTACATCTGTCAGCTTGATTTTTTTATGGCTCCGAGTACAAAAAGTAAAATAATAAAAGAAAATACACACACACACATTTACATCCACAGTACTATTAATAAATATTACATAACTAATTAAGACTGATTAATTACTGTGTTTATGTAATTACACTGTATACAGTATGCGGTTTTAAAGAAAACATTAAGAGTTAAAGCTATTTATTGAATATTTGGGATCAGGGGTCCCTCTTGTGGAGGAATCAGGTAATGCACGTTGAAATCAACACATCATCCATCATTTACAGGGACCTTCCTGCATTATTTTTACAGACATAAAACCACATTCTGTGCACACGCACACACACACACACACAGACACACACAAATGTGGAAGAACAGAGTATAGGTACTGAGTCCTGAATGATCCCTGAAGAGGATGTGAGGAGAATTTAAAATAAAAAAATCCAATAACAACCTCAGACATGTCCACATCAGTTACACATCAGTACAAATGAGACAGGACGAGTCTTCAAACACTAAAGCGCTCCGTTTCCATGACGTCCAAACATCTTCATGTGGTCAAAAGGAACAGAACATTACAAACTTATGGAGTTTAGAAGTTGTAAATTACAGGAGGCTCTTCATGCTCTTCATATTTCATTAATTTAGTTTAAAAAAGTATCACGCAACCCTGTTTACATTATAAAAGAATAAAAAAGTATTATATATATATATGTTTAATCTTTAAAATCCAAACCTCGGAATGCACATTTACATAAAGACACCTCAGCAATCTGCTGCCACACCGTTACGAGCTCGACAAACCAAACCGGGCCTAATGTACACACCTGAGGAACCGAGTTACTTACCGCTCCACCATCCTGGGGAGAACAAGTCGAGTCATCTGGAATGAGAGGAACAGAATACCTCAGTTATTTTCACATTAAGACTCATTCCACCCAATTGCCCCACAGAGCGCCACGGCAGGGCATTCTAAACCGGTGGCCATCAATTTGTATAATCGGTTTGTTTGACGCTTAATGAGCAATAACGTAATCGTGATAATTATTCTAATGTATAATTTTATATTATTCTACTATTTACCACACAGTAGGGCTGCAACTAACGATTATTTTGATAATCGATTAATCGGTCGATAATTTTTCCGATTAATCGATGAATCGGATAAATAAAAAAAAAATTCCCATGTCTTTACATTTACATTGAATCAATTAGCAGATGCTTTTATCCAAAGATGGATGATTTTCAGTAAAGTTATTCTATAGTATAGTATTATATAGTCATTTTATTCAAAATGTTTAAGTTAACGTTTCCTGTAACGAATGAAAAGCACAATGAAAGAAATAATGTATCATCTAAACATCCCTCACTTCACAACAAAACTCCAAATAACACGTGATACTCAGCTGCCCTCAGTAATCAACCAAATATTGTCTGTTTTGTAGCCTATTGGAAAAAAATTAATTAACAAATGAACTAATTAACATTCAGCTATTTAATTTTTTTTCACAAATTAGCCAATTAACAATAAATAAATAAAAAATAAAAAATAAAATACGGCGGCAGTGTGGCTTAGTGGTTGGCACATTCACCTCTCAGCGCTAGGGATTCCCGGTTCAAATCCCCATCTGGGTGGAGTTTCCATCTTCTCCCCGTGTCTGCATGGGTTTCCTCCGGGTTCTCCGGTTTCCTCCCACAGTCCAAAAACATAGATCTGTTCTCCAAATTGCCCCATGTAGAGTGTTTTTGTGTGTGTGAGTGTGTGCCCAGCGATAGATTGCCCCCCTGTCCTGGGTGTATCTGCCCAGCGCCCGAAACGTTCTCCCCTGGATGGACATGGGGAACCCCCCCACCCCCCCCCCCCCCCCGCAACCCTAATAGAGGATACAGCTGGAGATAATGAATGAATGAATGAACAAAAAAAAATACCTCTTGTGTGAAATTTCAATATTAATATAATTCTTTTTAATATTAATATAAATTTTGTACGATTTATCACTTGTTTTGCAGACTCCGCCTCGTTCTCGTCAACCAGCTATTTTTTTTCCAGCGTTGTTGAAGCGCTGCAGGTGACGTAAGCGGTGACGACATCGCGCGGCCCAACGAATAGATAATGGAAATTCATTATCGATACTTTGAATAATTGATTTTATCGATTCATTGTTGCAGCCCTACCACACAGGGCACTATATTTAACTTTTTTTTTTTTTTTTTAAGAGATATTACACACTGCACACTTTCACTTTATTGCATATTTTTTGTTAAATTTTATTGGGCTTATTGTAAATTTTTTATTGTTCCTTTAGCATATATAAACATGACTAATGGAGCATCTGTAAAATACTGTATTAACTCCCCTGGGGAGAATTAACCGCTGCAGGGGGCGCTGTATCAACCCCAACCAAGTAGAGCTAATTAAAAGTGTCTGCTACAAGACCAAATATATAACTGTATAATATATAACTATATAATATATAACTGTATAATATATAACTGTACTTTATATAACTGTATAATATATAACTGTACGCACAATACTCTTAGATTCATCACAGTATTCCATACAGACATGTGACGTGAGACTCACCTGACACACGGACGTGATGTTCACATTAATCATGTTGTTAATGAACTGAAATGAAAGACAAAAACACACAAGTGGTAAAAATATATATAAAATAAAAAACACACAGTTATTGTTGGTTTAAAAAGACCTTTTTATTTTCTTTATTATTGTGAAGATCTAAAATAAATGCTCTCTCTCTCTCTCTCTCTCTCACTCTACTTACTTGATCGAGGTTTGGGACATTAAGGAAAAACTCCGGGTACGAGTAGGACACGCCCACATTGTTAACTGCAAAACAAAAAATTTAATAAATTAAAATATGCATCCCAACGATGTTTTCTTTATTTATTTATTTATTTGCATTATATTGTTTTCCACATCAAATTTAAATTGAGAAGGACGGTCATGCAGGTGTGCGTCCAGCAGGAGGCAGCAAACTCCCAAACATGAGCTGTTTTGTTATTATTAAAGGGGAAAAGCTGATACTGTAAAACATGCAGGAGTTGAGAAGAAAAAGCCACCGGTTGCCCAGTCCACGCCCAGAACATTCTGTTCCTTAAGCCCAGACGACGCCGGTGGAACATCATGACCACAAAGCAACATACCCAGAATGCCGATCTCCAGTCCGGCCAGTCCGGCCTCGATCCTGGAATAAATGTCCAAATCGCAGAAGTCCACAGAGATGGTTTTGGTCTCGACGTGGTATTTACTCTCTAAAAAAAATTTTATAATAAAAACCAATTAAAAACGGTAAAGATGTGCAGCTTTAAAGTTTTACCCTTTAATAGAGGAACTAAAATCTCAGGTGAGCGAGGTGGTGGTGCGATACCAATGTGCTATCATATATAAATATATAAATAAAGTATATACATTCAGTCTTACAATCAGACAGAAGTTTAACACGTGGGTCCTGATTGCCCCATATAGAGTGTGTATGTCTGTGTGAGTGTGTCCAGTGATAGATTGCCCCCCTGTCCTGGGTGTATCTGCCCAGCGCCCGAAACGTTCTCCCCTGGATGGACATGGGGGACCCTAATAGAGGATAAAGCAGAAGATAATGGATGGATGAACAATAAAGTATGGCTGGGGCAACGCGTCGACGTAATCGATTATGAAAATACGTCGATTTGCAGAACGACGCGTCAACAAAACGGAGGAACCTACCGAAAAGATGGATCTATCCGGAGTCCACCACACACAGTAACACGACGGCGTAGCGCTCGGTCCCATTTACAAAGTTTAAACACCAGAGTTTAAACAAAAACACCCCGCTGCACTTCATCCACACGGCAGCAGGGCGGCGCCGTCGGTTGGGTTTACTGCTTTTATTCTTCCATCCATCCATTATCTTCAGCTTTATCCTCTATTAGGGTTGGGGGGGGGGGGGTTCCCCATGTCCATCCAGGAGAGAATGTTTCGGGCGCTGGGCAGATACATCCAGGACAGGGGGGGCAATCTATCACTGGACACACACTCACTCTATATGGGGCAATTTGGAGAATTCAATTGCCCTTGATCCATGTTTTTGGACTGTGGGAGGAAACCGGAGAACCCGGAGGAAACCCACGCGGACACGGGGAGGACAAGGAAACTCCACCCGGATTGGGGAGAACATGCCAAACCACTAAGCCATTGTGCTGCCTGGTTTTATTCTTATCTTATGATATTATTTTAAGACTTTAACAGGTTTACTGTATTTGTGTTATTAGTAGAGCGTTACTCAGCTCAGTCAAAAAAACAAAAAAACTAACCAAAAATTATATATAAATATATAAATATATAAAGTCAACATATATAGAATATAAAATGTCATGTGAGCCTCAGAGTTCAGTCACCGAGAACCGACTCGTTACCTGATGATTTAATCACTTAAAGAAAACTATTTTTTTAAAAAAAGGTCTCCAGTATTTTTGATAAACATTTATAAAATAAAAGACTCGTTTAAAATATTCCACCATCATTAAAAATCATCTTTATATTAAACCTGAATGATGGAATCTCTTTGATCTCTGATGAAGCTGTTAATGATAAAGCATTTCTGTCTTTCAATAGAACCTTAAGAAAAGATTTCAACATTAAAGGCTTTTATTCTTTATTATCTTGAAGTTTTTTTTTTATTCCAAACACAATCACCTTCGAGTCACAGTTTTAAGATTAATCAACTAATCAGGGAAAATAATTATTAGATTAATCAATAGAAAATGAATCCCTTGCTTTCAGTCTTTAAATAGTGATTTTTTCCCCTCAGCCGCTAGAGGGCGCATGAAGCTGCGGATTGATTTCTTGGAGAACCTGATACAGAACCTTCAACATTCTAATGACCTGCTTTAACTTAGAAGCCCAGCTTTACATCACCTTTAAAATAAGCGTGTGAAGTTGTGAGACAGATTTAATAATTAATACTATCATTAAAGTTGAGATTGTTCAGCGTTTTTAATACATTTTTGATAAATGAAGTAAACGGTTTGGACGGAACCAGAGGGTCAGATAGAACATCTGCAGAAACTGACCTCCTCTGTAAGAATAATAATATTAATAATAATAATAATAATAATAATATTAATATTCAGATTAACATTGTCTTTAAAATGCTGAGGCAGCCCCGTTTTGTCCGGCGTGACGGTCAACTCTGTATCAGTAAACTGAGCCAGTCCATCACACCTCCTCCTCCTCCTCCTCCATGACTTATAGTTGGTTCCTTGATCCTTTAGTCCATAAAACCTTTGTAGCATTTCAGGTTATTTGAATAACGCAAATTGTTATTTATAGTAACAACTGATGTGTGTGTGCATGTATATATATATATATATATATATATATATATATAAGGCGGCACGGTGGCTTAGTGGTTGGTATGTTCTCCTCTCAGTGCTGGGGATTCCCGGTTCGAATCCCCATCTGGGTGGAGTTTCCATGTTCTCCCCGTGTCCGTGTGGGTTTCCTCCGGGTTCTCCGGTTTCCTCCCACAGTCCAAAAACATGGATCAAGGACAATTGAGTTCTCCAATTTGCCCCATATAGAGTGTGTGTCCAGTGATAGATTGCCCCCCCTGTCCTGGGTGTATCTGCCCAGCGCCTGAAACGTTCTCCCCTGGATGGGCATCGGGAACCCCCCCCCCCCCACGACCCTAATAGAGGATAAAGCGGAAGATAATGGATATATATATATATGTGTGTGTGTGTGTGTGTGTTATTGTATTAGGCGACCCTAAATCCACCGTGGTGTATGTCCATTCCCATGCGTTCCACGTGAGAGGAGGTGGGAGGAGTCACAGCAGCGGGTCACTCAGACATTAAACTGCTATATTTATATTCTATATTTATAATCTATACATTTAATATACATTTTTAAATAAATTATATATATGTTATATTTATAGTTGTATATTTGATTATATTTTACATATCTGTATTTTAATTTAATATTAATGTTGATATTCTTGAATGTTGACCGTGACTGTAAACACACACGACGCCCCCCCCCCCCCGCCCCCCCGATGTAAAAGCTGGATGTGTTCAGAGATAATCCGGGTCCGCCGCGCGTCCGTGACGTATCCCAGGATGCACCGGGGCGGTCCCTGTGCGCGTCGCAGCGGCCCGGCGAGTCGCTTGGCAGAGAGCGTTTCCTCTCGGCGCTAAAAATAGCCGGGTTCATTAACATCCGCACTCATTCAGCAGGGGGAGACACTCACTGCCTCACGCAGGAGCACCCCACCCCCACCACCCCTCCCTCCCCCCGATCACGATTCAGACTCTCTCACACTCACAGTGTTCCGAAAAAGAAAGAACACTAGAACTCACGAGCGCAGATCTGCACACGGCCGCCGCACACGGACGTTCTTAAATGTGTGCGCCGCCCCGCCCCGCCCCGCCCCGCGCATCACCCCAAAAACACAACGGGGTCACAGTCCTGCCGTCTGCGGGCGTTTCTGTCAGCTCTGTAAATGCTTATCCAC
>JAFMOC010000562.1:15000-120000 GCA_019802505.1 Corydoras sp. C115 | reverse complement strand
GGAGTGGCACCCGGAGGAGAACAGGGGGGGGGGGGGGGGGGGAGAATGACGAACAAGAGAGGGGAATGACGAACAACACGACCGCGCGGGGGGGGGGGGGGGGCGATGCTGGGGGCGGCTAAAAATAGAACGGAGGAGAGAAAGAAAGGCAAGCCGCGAGTGGAGGGAGAGTACAGTCGACACACAGTTACAGGAGGGGGGGTGGGGGGGGCCGGTTACACGGCTTTCACAGCAGGGTGCGAGGAGAACATGCCAACCTGAAGAAGGTAAGGAAGGTCAAGGTGATCAAGCCCAAGAACATCCATCCATCCATCATCCGCTTTATCCTCTATTAGGGTCGCGGGGGGAGGAGGCGGGGTTTCCCCCATGCCCATCCAGGGGGGAGGTTTCGGGCGCTGGGCAGATACACCCAGGACAGGGGGGCAATCTATCGCTGGACACACACTCACACACACTCTATATGGGGCAATTTGGAGAACTCAATTTACCTTCAATCCATGTTTTTGGAAACCCACACGGACACGGGGAGAACATGCAAACTCCACCCAGATTGGGATTCAAACTGGGAATCCCTAGTGCTGAAAGGAGAACATGCTAAACCACTAATCACCATCCATCTATTATCTTCTGCTTTATTCTCTACCAGGGTAGCAGGGGTGGGGGGGGGAGTTTCGGGCGCTGGGCAGATACACCCAGGTCAGGGGGGCAATCCATCACTGGACACACACTCACAAACACACTCTATATGGGGCAATTTGGAGCATTCAATTCACTTTGAATCCATGTTTTTGGACTGTAGGAGGAAACCGGAGAGCCCGGAGGAAACCCACGCGGACACGGGGAGGACATGAGGATTCGAACCGGGAATCCCTAGTGCTGAGAGGAGAACATGCCAAACCACTGTGCCGGTGGTGCACCCCCCCCCCCCATCATTCTAACGAGCTTTATATTAAACCTGAATGACTGAATCTCTTTGATCTTTGATGGAGACGTTAATGATAAAGCATGTTGGAGATTTAATAGAGTCTTAAGAAAAGATTTCAACATCAAAGGCTTTAATTTCTCATTATTTTAAAGTTATTTAAATTAATCGACTAATTGAAAACAAAAATAAGAATAATCGTTAGATTAATCGATAGAACATTGATCATTAGGTGCAGAGTCATTAGGATGCTGTAGACCCAACACACTCTATAAATAAAAAGATTTAATTAATTTTTTGGTTATTGTGACGCTATTTGGAAATTATTTAGATGAATCGACTAATTGAAAATAATAATAATAATAATAATCGTTAGATTAATTGAACATTGATCATTAGGATGCCGTGTAATATAGATGTAATTGTAATATAGATGTAATTGTAATATAGATGTAATTGTAATATAGATTTAATTGTAATATAGATGTAATTGTAATATAGATGTAATTGTAATATAGATGTAATTGTAATATAGATGTAATTGTAATATAGATGTAATTGTAATATAGATGTAATTGTAATATAGATGTAATTGTAATATAGATGTAATTGTAATATAGATGTGTTATAAACAGGATTGAGGTAAAGAGGAGGAATAAGAGCTCTATTCTTTATGTCCTCTCCCGGTGATGGTGAAGTGAAAGGCGTGGCGAGGCCGGAGCGTGATCTCTGAGGCGCGAGGACGCCCCCTCCGAGCGCACGCCCCCCCCACCCCCCACCCCCACCCCCCGAGCGCGCGCCCCCCCCCCCCCCCCCTCCGAGTGCACACCACAGCCGCCGCTGCAAAAAATAGTCTGAGGGCTAAAAAAAGAACGGGAGATTAAAAATACCGAGGCGCGCACCGCAGCCTCGTCTGGAACAGCCGCAGAGCCCGAATACAAACGAGGTTCAGCCTATCCCGGCATCACGCCGCCGCCCCGCCGTGCGGCGCCTCGCGCATCATCTGCGGACGGGCATCCCGGCTGCCTACTGATTCATACCACGGACGAGGACGAGGACGAGGGACGGACTTCTTGCTGTACTGCGCCACAATAATAACAATGTAAAAATAATATAATAATAACATAATAATAAGAACAATATTATAATAATAATATAATAACAACATAAAAATAATATAATAATATTATAATAATAATAACAATGTTATAATAACAATATAAAAATAATATAATAACAATATAATAACAATATAATAATAATACAGACACTGTACAACCCACATGCCCCCCCCACCTCATTCCTACAATTCTCCCCTGTCAAAATTTGAGGATGGGGGAGGGGGGGAGGGGGGGGGGGATTTGGGGATGAGGTTGCCATGCCTGCCTGTCCCTAAATGTATGCCGTGTTATGTAATAGCGGGAGCTCCTGATTGGCTGGCGCGGCCGGGGCTTCAAAGGGTCCCCGGGGCCCCCGCGCGCTCCGGCACGCCGCTTTAAATAGCGTGGGACGCCACGTGCCTCCCGCACGCAGGACGCGGTCGCACTTCAAAAGGACGGGGGTTAAAAATGGATGCTCTATAAATAGCAGGAGAGGCATTCAAGTTTCTCCCTCCTTAAATAACAGGACGTCCCAACACGACGCCTTAACAGGACATCCCAACACGACGCCTTAACAGGACGTCCCAACACGACGCCTTAACAGGACATCCCAACACGACGCCTTAACAGGACGTCCCAACACGACGCCTTAACAGGACATCCCAACACGACGTCCCAACACGACGTCCCAACACGACGTCCCAACACGACGCCTTAACCGGACATCCCAACACAACGTCCCAACACGACGACCCAACACGACGTCTTAACACGACGCCTTAACAGGACGTCCCAACACGACGCCCCAACACGACGACCCAACACGACGCCTTAACACGACGCCCCAACACGACGTCCTCACATGATGTTCTACACAAACCGTCCATACAAAGTTCCAGTGTCCCAACACATGATTCCCCTACGCATGGCGTCCCTACAAACAACGTCCATACGCGGCCTCCCCACACGCACGGCATCCTACAAATAACACACTGTCCCTACAAACATCATACCTACGCCTGATGTCCCAACAAAGTCCCAGTGTCCCTACACATGATGTCCCTATGCACAGCGTCCCACAAACAATGTCCATACACGTATGTCGTCCCTACAAATACTGTGCCTACGCACGCTGTCCCTACAAAGGCCTCGTTTGTGTCTGTCTAACCCTCTGTCCTTTTGAGCGTCCCTCACTCTGTCCGTCCGTCTTTCTGAGTATGTCTGTCGGTCAGTCCGTGTCTGTCTGTCAGTCCTTCACTTGGCCTTCACTCTGGCTGTCTCTCTGACGGTCGTTCTTTCTGTCTGACCATCCATCACTCTGTCCATATGTCTGTGTCTGACCTTCTGTCCTTCAAGCTGTCTGTCTCTCCGTCTGTCTGTCTCTCCGTCTGTCTGTACGTTACTCTGCCTGTCTGTGTCTTTCTGACCATCTGTCCTTCACTCTGTCTGTCCGCCTGTCTCACCACCTGTCAGTCTGCCCGCCCATCTTTGGGAAAATCTGTCTGTCTGTCGAGTCCAAATTCTTTAGTAACCTTTTCCAACCGAGTAAGCATGAACACGTCTCACCCCGAGGTCCTCACCTGTCCACATTGTCCACGTTCTACAGGTCCCTTTAAATGATCAGCTGATCTGAAGGTTCTCGAACAGACCAGAAACCCCAGATCGACCACCTAACGCTCACCTCAGTGTCATTACGAGCTTCTGATCTTTAAATCGGATGAGATTCTCAATCCAAATTATTTACATCATCACTCCGTTATCCTAATTAATCTTAATTAATTAATCTTCTCTTATTTAATTAGTCATTTTAATGAAGGGGTCGTCTGTTATGAAGCGCTCTGACGTAACAGGACAAACAGAATGAATGGAAAGACAGGATGTGTGTGTGTGTGTGTGTGTGCCCGCGGGGGGGGGGGGGTGAACATTGTTCTGCGAGTGAGAGCAGAGTCCTGAATAAAGTGCTCCAGCTGAATGGGACGGGTTCTGCAGCAGGAGACACGTGGAAGCGGGGGTGCCCGTCGCGGGACAACGTCCCCGGCACGAGGCCTCCATTCACAAAAACACACGCCGTCCTTCAGAAAGAACACCGACAGAAAGACGCCCGGAACCGCAGCGGTCCGAGTCCGGGACGCTGGGACTAGAACCTGGAGTTCTATTGGAACGGCGGTCCTGCAGGACGCCCGAAAATGGACGGGTCACATGACCAGCACACGATCTGTACATGACTGTCCTACACTGTCGATGGAGGACGAGGACGAGTCCCCCACTGAGCCTCGGTCCTCACAAGGTTTCCTCCTTAAGATATCAACATAACGGGGAGTTTTGTCTTGCCGCTGTCTCTTGGTCTTTGGGGGTTTAAAGGTTTAGAACACGATATGAACACACACACACACACACACACACACACACACACACACACAAAATCTAAACATACTAAATATTACAAAATATTATTATTATGTTCTCCCTCAGGGCGGCACGGTGGCTTAGTGGTTTGGCATGTTCTCCTCTCAGCACTAGGGATTCCCGGTTGGAATCCCAATCTGAGTGGAGTTTGCATGTCCTCCCCGTGTCGGCGTGGGTTTCCTCCGGGTTCTCCGGTTTCCTCCCACAGTCCAAAAACATAGATCAAGGTCAATTGAATTCTCCAAATTGCCCCATATAGAGTGAGTGTGTCCAGTGATAGATTGCCCCCCTGTCCTGGGTGCATCTGCCCAGTGCCTGAAACGTTCTCCCCTGGATTGGCATGGGGAACCCCCCACGACCCTAATAGAGGATAAAGTGGAGGATATTCTCCCTCTTCCAAAAACATGGATTCAAGGTAAAATAGAATGCTATAGTTGCCCCATATAGAGAGTGTGTGTTTGAGTGAGGGTGTATCCAGTGTCCGAAACATTTCCCACTGTCCCTACACACAGCGTCCCAACAAATGTCACCTTTATGCATGGCGTCCCTATACACAGCGTCCTACAAACATCGTCCATACACCGCTTCCCTACAAAGTCCCAGTGTCCCTTCACAAGATGCCCCTACACACAGCGTCCTACAAACAATGTCCATACGCGTCCTCCCCATGCACACGGTATCCTATAAATAAAGGTCCCTATGCACAGCGTCCCTACAAAGTCCCTACACACAGTGTCCCAACGAATGGCACCTCTACACATGGCGTCCCTACAAAGTCCAGTGTCGCTACACACGATGGCCCTATGCACAGCGTCCCTACAAACAATGTCCCCACAACAACGTCCATACACCGCCTCCCTACAAAGTCCACTGTCTCTTCACACAATGCCCCTATGCACAGCGTCTTAAAAACAACGTCCATACACGGCGCCCTACAAATAACGTCTCTACACACACCGACCCCACACACAGCCTCACTACAAAGTCTCAGTGTCACTACACTCAGTCTCCCAACGAATGGCACCTCTATGCATGGCGTCCCTACACACGGCGTCCTACAAAAATCGTCCATACACGGCCTCCCTACATAGTCCAGTGTCCCTACACACGACGCCCCTATGCACAGCGTCCTAAAAACAACGTCCGTCCATACACAGCATCCTACAAATAACGTCTCTACACACAAGGCCTCCCTACGAAGTCCCAGTGTCCCTACATATGATGTCCCTAAGCACAGTGTCCCTACATGTCCTCTCTAACTGCTGCAGCACTCCATGAGCAGCTCTATGTAACAGGAGATGAGAAGCGGCAGTCCATGAGACACACCGTTATGAATGAATAGGGTGACCGGATGTCCCGCTCTGTGAGGGACAGTCACGCGATTTCGTTACTTTTCAGGCGTCCCGCACATTGAGACGTTGTCCCGCTTTGTTATTGAAAGTCAGACTGCAGTTTTGAAACGCGTGTTTCATGATCTGCCATTGGACGCTGTGTTGTCTGTTATCGGGGGAGAGGCGGGCTGTTTGAATGGCAACCAATCGGGAACGCGGACGTAGGTTAAGGGCGCGCCCACCAACACACACAGTGCAAATTAGGTCATATATATATATACACACACACACACACATACATACATATATTATATATATATATATATATATATATATATATATATATATATATATATATATATATATATATATATATATATACACATACACACACATACATACACACACACGGGGCAGCACGGTGGCTTAGTGGTTTGACATGTTCTCCTCTCAGCATTAGTGATTGATTCCCGGTTCAAATCCCCATCTGGGTGGAGTTTCCATGTTCCATGTGTCCGCGTGGGTTTCCTCCGGGTTCTCCGGTTTCCTCCCACAGTCCAAAAACATGGATCAAGTCAATTGAGTTCTCGAAATTGCCCCCTATAGAGTGTGTATGCGTGTGTGTGAGTGAGTGTGTGTCCAGTGATAGATTGCCCCCGGTCCTGGGTGTATCTGCCCAGTGCCCAAATCTTTCTCCCCTGGATGGGCATGGGGAACCCCCCCCCCCCAACCCTAATAGAGGACAAAGCTGAAGATAATGGATGAATGAATGAATATTCACACAAACATTATATATATATATATATATATATATATGCACTGCCAAATAAAAACGTATATATACACACACACACATTATATATATGGCAGTGTCCCACACACACACACACAGTCTTTGTTCCACATTTGGTGAATTGGAATCTGGTCAGTCTATGAATGGAGCAGTTGTACTTTAGCTGGAGTAACAGAACCTAACCCGCGTCCGTTAACCTAATTACACAACGGCGTTCCTGAAGATTACAGGGCTCTGCAGATAAGACCCGAATGAGACAAAGCCGGGCCGTCCCCATCACGCGGACCTTTGGACCGCCACACGACGCCGCAGCCGAATGACGGTTGGCCGAAGACATGGGGTGATCCCGCATCACGTCGTCATCAGAGACGCCGTCCCAGAGCGCCACCCGGGGTCGAGAACAAAGGCCCGGCTCTCGTTCGGACAGCGCCCATTCAAAGCTCCCTCGTTAATGAAATTAATCAACGAGTTCATTTATAGTTTTGATGTTTTAGCGTCGAACAAAAAGGGGATATGTCAGTGCACGTCACTCAAAATAATAAACTTTAAAGAAAATAAACGAGATATTTCATAATGAACAGTAAATGAGAATCTGCCATCTTATTTTAATTCATTAAAAATAATCATTAATATTAGAATTTAAGGTTTAAAGCTTATTATCATTATGATAAGTAATGTTATCACTACTTAATATAATAAGTAATGAGATATATAATAATAATATAATATTCATTCATTCATCCATTATCTTCCACTTTATCCTCTATCAGGGTTGCGGGGGGGGGGGGGGGTGTCCATTCATCCGGGGGAGAAGGCTTCAGGCGCTGGGCAGATACACCCAGGACAGGGGGGCAATCTATCACTGGATACACACTCACTCACACACACTCTATATGGGGCAATTTGGAGAACTCAATTGACTTCATCCATGTTTTGGACTGTGGGAGGAAACCGGAGAACCCGGAGGAAACCCACGCGGACACGGGGAGGACATGGAAAGTCCACCCAGATGGGGATTCGAACCGGGAATCCCTAGTGCTGAGAGGAGAACATGCTAAACCACTAAGCCACCGTGCCGTTCGAGATATATATTTTTTATAAAATATATAAATATAATTTATAATAATAAAATAATATAATGGGCGTCATGGTGGCTTAGTGATTTAGCATGTTCTCCTTTAACAATAAACACACAGAACTAAAGCATACACACACACAAACACACACACACACACACACACACACAGTGCGTTAATAAAGCTGTACACTATAATATATATATTCATTCATTATCTCAAGCTTTATCCTCTATTAGGGTCGCGGGGGGGGGGGGGTTCTTCATGCCCATCCAGGGGAGAACGTTTCAGGCGCTGGGTAGATACACCCAGGACAGGGGGGCAATCTATCACTGGACACACACTCTATATGGGGCAATTTGGAGAATTCAATTGCCCTTGAATCCATGCTTTTGGACTGTGGGAAGAGACCGGAGAACCCAGAGGAAACCCACACGGACACGGGGAGGACATGGAATGTCCACCCAGATTGGAATTCGAACCAAGAATCCCCAGTGCTGAGAGGAGAACATGCTAAACCACTAAGCCACTCTGCTACTACAAAATACTAATACACACTCACTCACTCACACAGACACGCACTCTATACGGGGCAATCTGGAGCATTCAATTCACCTCGAATCCATGTTTTGTTTGTTTTTTGGACTGCGGGAGGAACCCGGAGGAAGCCCACGCGGACACGGGGAGGACATGGAATGTCCACCCAGATATCGTGGTATTCAGTTCATTAGTGTAATCACTGACCTGCCCACTCGCCCAGCCGCGCGGCCCGGACCAGCGTCCCGTTGCCCCACATCCAGACCCGCAGGCCGGCCAGCAGTCTCCACAGCGTGCACACCGACACCCAGGCCGCCGTGGCCGCGCCCAGCCAGTACAGCGGCGCCGTCAGGACCTCCACCCGAACCGCGGCGGCGTCCATCCTCAGCGTCCGTCCGTTAATCTGCCTCACAACTCCGAAAGTCCACGGGTTCCTTTCACCGTCCACGCGCACTCCAAACCGGCCCCAGCGCCCTGCGCTCACCGCGGGAGCTCACACCGACATCGAGGGCACTTCATTTACGGATTCGAGCGATTTAGGACGCGGCCCAAGGATTTCCAACCGCCGGCTTCCTCGTTCGGCGTCGGTTCCTCGCTCTCTGAATGGCTCGTCGAGCCGTCAGTCAAACTCGGCTCAGGAGGGGGCGGGTCTTTGGTGTGGGAAGAGGCCGGCAACGTGCACAGTAGAGCTGTGCGATACCAAGAATTTTGGTATCGATCCGATACCAAGTAAATACAGGGCCAATATCGCGATATTCGATACCGATACCGATACTTTTTAATATTTAAGCTTCATTGATCCAAAAGACCTAGTATAGAATTTCCCCAAACATTGTAGGTGACAACAAAATAATGTATCCCAATCGACATCTTTGTTTAGAAACAATGGAACAGTAATAAAACAAAGTTTGCTTTAAAGTTTGCTTTCTATGTTTTTGGACTGTGGGAGGAAACTGGAGAACCCGGAGGAAACCCACGCAGACACGGGGAGAACATGGAAACTCCACCCAGATGGGGATTCGAACCGGGAATCCCTAGCGCTGAGAGGAGAACATACTAAAACACTAAGCCACTGTGCCACCCATATTATTATTATTATTATATTATATTATTAAAAACTATATATATAATATTAATATTATTAATTCTGTTAATAATATATTGTTATGTGTTCAATACTAGAGTCAGATTGTAGAATATTAAGAGTTAATACCACATTTAACGGAACATAAACAAATGAGAAGTTAAATAGAAACTTGGGCAGCACGGTGGCTTAGTGGTTTGGCATGTTCTCCTCTCAGGGCTAGAGATTCCCGGTTCGAATCTCCATCTGGGTGGACTTTCCATGTTCTCCCTGTGTCCACGTGGGGTTTCCTTCAGGTTCTCCGGTTTCCTCCCACAGTCCAAAAACATGGATCAAGGTCAATTGAGTTCTGCAAATTGCCCCATATAGAGTGTGTGAGTGTGTGTCCAGTGATGGATTGGCCCCCTGTCCTGGGTGTATCTGCCCAGCGCCCGAAACGTTCTCCCCTGAATGGGCATGGGGAACCCCACTGTGACCCTAATAGAGGATAAAGCAGGAGATAATGGATGAATGAATGAATAAAGACGAACAGGGATGATACTGAAGATGGAATGATGTTATGAAGAGTTAATTTATTAGGATGAAATATTTTCACTGAACAGAAAGAGCGAGAACGTAAGATAAGAACGTAAGATAAGAACGTAAGAACAACAAAGAGACAACGAGAGAAGAGCAAACTCTAAGCTAAATTAACAATGACTAATTAAATGAACACGGGCGGTACGGTGGCTTAGTGGTTTGGCATGTTCTCCTCTCAGGGCTAGGGATTCTCGGTTCAAATCCCCATCTGGGTGGAGTTTCCATGTTCTCCCCGTGTCCGTGTGGGTTTCCTCCGGGTTCTCCGGTTTCCTCCCACAGTCCAAAAACATGGATCAAGTCAATTGAGTTCTCCAAATTGCCCCATATAGAGTGTGTCTGTGTGAGTGAGTGTGTGCCCAGCGATGGATTGGCGTCCTGTCCTGGGTGTGTCCGTTCTCCCCTGGATGGACATGTGGAACCCCACCGCGACCCTAATAGAGGATAAAGCGGAAGATAATGAATGAATGAATAATTAAATGAACACTCATTATAGAATCAGAATATCTTTATTGTCAGGTATAATGAAATTAAGGTGCCATACTTTCGGTGTCACACACTAAAATTTACTTAAACAAAGAGATTTAAAAGCAAGCACTATAATTTACAAAACATTTGAAGAAAAAAAAAATTATTTACATGAGTGTATAAAACTGTACAACCTGAGTGGATGTATTTGTATATTGCTCGTATAGGTGTAGTGTGGTAGACCCTGCTCTCTGATTCCTGATTCTTTATTAATGATTTATTCATTCTTTATTAATCATTATTTATTAATTGGTTCTGTACCGTACTACATAAAAGAACCTACACAGCATTTCATTTACCCCTGAGAACTGCAATCAACATCTGTCATTTCATTTGTTGCTTTATGTTGATCTGAATTTCCTAAAAAAATAATAATAATTTAAATCTCAAATTTGCAGACTGTGGACTCAGCAGCCCATTTTCATTTTGTACTGAACTGCTCTTTCTATAGGAGAAGAAGAGAACGTTGTAGCACTGTGCGAGGTTTCTGTGCTATAGTGCTGCACATCCGAGATTCAGCAAATAAAACTATGATGTATGTATATATATTAAAATCAGAATCAGAATACTTTATTAATCCCGGGGGAAATTGCAGTTTTTACAGATGCTCCATTAGATGTGTTTATATACAAAAGGGGAAATAAAAAAAATTAATAATAAGTGCATTAAAATTTATCTAAAAGTGCTAAAAATTCACAATAAAGTCAAATTAAAATGCTATAATAGGGGGGAAAGTAATATGCCACTTTACTTTTATTTTATTGTGTATTTTTTAGTATTTTAGTTGAATTTGATTGTGCTTATTGATTATTTTGATTTATTTTATATTTTATAATTTATAAAGTCGGGCGGCACAATGGCTTAGCGGTTTGGCACGTTCGCCTCTCAGCACTAGGGATTTCCGGTTCGAATCCCCATCTGGGTGGAGTTTCCATGTTCTCCCCGTGTCCGCGTGGGTTTCCTCCGGGTTCTCCGGTTTCCTCCCACAGTCCAAAAACATGGAACATGGAAGTCAATTGAATTCTCCAAATTGCCCCATATAGAGTGTGTACCCAGTGATAGATTGCCCCCCTGTCCTGGGTGTATCTGCCCAGCGCCCGAAACATTCTCCCCTGAATAGGCATGGGAAACCCCCCCCCCCCACCGCGACCCTAATAGAGAATAAATGAAGATGAATGAATAAAGTCTATGTGGATAGTTTAAAAGTCATTTGTAATAAACTGTAAAAACTGAAAACATGATAATGAGCATAAAATTCAGCTGCTTTGGAAATGTTATTGCTTTACTTCTTATATCTTTTTATATATATTTTAGATACATGTTATAAATTAATAATGCTTAAAATATAGAAGTATATCATGTAGTTTTGCGGTGTGTAGAAGGTCATTGTTCATTAGCATGGATCTTTTTATCTCTGTCTGTTATTTATATTTATATACTCGTCCTTTAGTCAGTTATAGTCACAACACTTTGGTTTGTAACTTTAAAGTTCAGACAATTCACAGTAAATTATTTGAAATTTATATTTAAGTAGTTGATAATGAACATTATTTAATCATTACTATGATATTAATGTACAGTAAATTTACTTTTAAAGGCTGAAAGTCTTACTGGTGAATCCAAACATCAGACGTATAAATGTATTTTAATGTAATAATAATGATTATCATCACAAATGTTTACAGTCATTTTTTATTTACTTTAAAAGTTTTACAGAGTAAATTTATCCTCAGTCACACACACACACACACACACACACACACACACACACACACACACACACGGCCAACAACACAACATCTCAATTGTCATTTTATTAAATTTATGACAACCATGTTTTTTCTTTGTCATATACAGTCTCTAATGTATGTAATATAAATATATTTACAAATTAATAATGATAATAAATGATAATCTCAATAATAATAATAATAATAATAATAATAATAACCATCTGTATCATTATCATTAGGGTTATAGCAAAAATATAAATATAATAAGATAAATATAAGATTAAATAAGATTATATACAAATGTTACAAATATACTATAAATATGAAAATATTTATATTTTATATTTTATATTATCAAAGTTGTTTAGATTTTTTTTCTATTTAAATTCAATGACAAGTTTATTGTGTTTTTTATAAAGACCTGCAAACATATTATTATTATTATTATTATTATTATTATTATTATTATTATTATTATTAAACCCAGATGTCAGGACAAGATGAAGACTCCAGAGCAGGACACAGGCACTGCAACAAGGACCAAGAGAGACCAGCTTCCTAAAAAAGAAGAGTTTAATTAAATTAAAAATAATAAAATATATATTAATATTAAATATACTACCTTCTTAATAAAACATTGAGCATGTCATCAGCTACAGCAACACACATAAAAGAATAAATACAGTACTAACCTGTAAGGATGCTGTACATTCTGACAGACATGTTTCATTTGATTACATTTTAAATGAAACACACACAGACACACACACACACACACACACACACACACACACACACACACACACACACACACACAAACACACACACACAGACGTACACAAAACAGTTCACTACTGTTAGTGAGAAACACATAATTTGCTTCAATCTGTTTACAAATCTAATTATTGTTAACCAATACTAAACCATAATCAGTGATTCATTCAAAGATCTGCTGTGTAGAGTTAATAACACCCAAATCTATTTTAAAATTCATTTTCTTCCTTTATTTATATTAAAATACATTACAATATTGTGTTTTGTATTTTATTGTGTTTTTTTGTGATGTAAGGTGACATTGAGGGTCAGGAAAGGCACCTAAAATAAAATGTATTATTATTATTGTAATTAAATCAGTTATGTATTTTTATTTTAATCTTTGTTTATTGAAAATGTTTTACAGAAATGTTGTTTTCAGCGATAAAAGTAACTTCAAAATATAGTAGAATTGAATGATTTATTAATAATATGTAATAAAGTATAATCATCGATCATTTCTGTATGTAACGAATGTTATTAAATGTAATTAAAATTAATTTGATCATCTTCATCAAAAAGTGTTTGCACTGAACACTCTGATATTAATTGCAATACAGTCAACTCCTTCATCATTAACACTATTGATCAGCATATTAATTAAATATACACACAGTTATTTTAAAATAAGCTGAAATTAAAGTGGCTCATCTGCAGACTTCATCTCTGATTTCTGTATGTTTTATTCGTTTGGAAGCTTTCATTTAATTACATGGCCGTTTGATTGATGCTTTAAGAAAGCTGCTGTTTAATAATGCATGTGTAATTGAAGATGTCTTTTTGATATCAAAAAAACAAAAAGATGTCTTTTTGTCTGAACTGAGGTGCTGTACTGTACAGTCGCAGGTTTGAGGGAATCTGAATTACCGTCACACGTTAATACACCTTCAATTCATAGATGTTGCTTGTTTTTAAAATCCATGTGTATTATTTTAATGTTTCATATGAATACATTTACAGAAAATATATATACGTTATGATATAGTGACATCACTCACCGGTTATTTAAAACAATGTGTGAATCTTTTATTACATTAAATTAAAAAATTTTCACCAAATAATGTATAAGAAGAATCAGTTTAAAAAAAAACCTTTGAGTGTCATGAAAATGTAAAAGGTATACAGTCTGATGCAAATATTTACAACTTTTAAATTGTAAAGTTTTATTTAATAAGGTAACAAATAATACATACAGACAGATAGAATGCTTTATTTATACCAAAGGAAAATTTATTATAACAGTATTATAATAAAGGGAATGTAAAAAAAGAAAAATTACATTTACAGTTATAAGGAATCAAAAGTGTGATATTAAAACAAAAACTATAGTGTCCCATACGCAAGGTGACCAAAGTGATCATGTGCAAAATACAAGAGACAGTTTTGAAATGTCCTGTCGTTCTGATTTGTTGTATTCTAAATCCTGATGGCCCTCGGAACAAAAAGTCTATTCATTAATTAATTTTTGTAATAATACCTGTTCTTTCTGAACAATTAGTATTTTTCCTTAATTTATCTTTACCTGAAATAATGAAACCCATATATTTATAATATATTTAAATAGTATGTGACTTTTAAAATGTTCTTTGAAATGTTCTTTTAACTATTATAATGAATATATATCATTAAATGATCGAACTATATAATGATATTATAATGATATTTTGTTGTGGCTCCCTAAACAGTCTAATATTTTTCTTTTTAATTACATGTTCATTATGAATTCTTAATTTTTACAGTCTTATACCCTCTCTCTCTCTCTCTCTCTCTCTCTCTCTCTCTCTCTCTCTCTCTCTCTCTCTATATATATATATATATATATATATATATATATATATATATATATATATATATATATATAATTTGATATGTATTTAAATGGTAGGTACTTTTGCTTGTATTACTTTAGTTCTTTTTATTGTAAAATCATTTTAAGGTTTATTACATCGCAGAAATTAGAATTCCACAGTCCTGATTTTGGTATATTTAAATTATTTAAATTTTTAACATTGATTATCAACTCTGCTCAAAATCAGCAGGTCATTTTTAAATGTTGGATAATGTTTATTAGTTATTACTGACCGTCTGTAGATTTATTTTCACTAAAATCAATCAAACTTTCGATTATTTATGGATGGTTACATATACGTTAAATATTTCAAACCTATATGATATAAACGGTAGAAGGTCTTATATTTATATCCATTTATAATACTTTTTATATATAGTGTCATTTATTTAGTAATTTATTTTATATACTGTATATGCATATATTTATATATTATATTTATAGTTAAAATATTCTATATTATATATATTCAGTTGTATATTCTATATTATATTCATAGTAGTATATTCTATCATATATATCTATATACTGTATTTTTATCTCATTTTCTTTTTTAAAATTAAAATTTTAACTATAATTTTAAAAGAACGGGGTAATTGGGGTCAGAGACCCATAATTTCGTTCTTGTCTCATGTACCACATGTGAAATTATCCCTCCATCCGTTATCTTTTCCACTTTATCCTCTATTAGGGTCGTGGGGGGGGGGATGGGTTCCTCATGCCCATCCAGGGGAGAACATTTCGGGCGCTGGGCAGATACACCCAGGACAGGGGGGCAATCTATCACTGGGCACACACTCTATATGGGGCAATTTGGAGAACTCAATTTGACTTGATCCATGTTTTTGGACTGTGGGAGGAAACCAGAGAACCCAGAGGAAACCCACGTGGACACGGGGAAAACATGCAAACTCCACACAGAATCCCCAGCACTGAGAGGAGAACATACCAACCACTAAGCCACCGTGCCACCCCCATGTGATGATAATGATAATAAAATGTTCTTCAACACCGGTTTCCCGGCAGACGTCCTCGATTTGGACGTTTCAAACAAACGGTAACTTTGATTAAGGACCAACTTTGCTACCTGAGACACGACTGAAGCTGGTCTCACACACCGGCCTTAAGTTAAGACTTCAGATAAAAGCTAATTCCATAATGTCGCCGCCGTCGCCACTCAGCGTTGGTATTAGTAAAGCCAAGCTGGCATTTGAAAGCTGCGTTCTGGCCAGACTTGTTTACTGCCCGCAGAATGGGCCAGACGACGGCAAATCGCTGCGGCGGAGCCCGAGCGAGTCCATTAAAAGGCTCACAGACTCTTTAAAACGGACACAACTCCGGAATGAATTCTGGGTATTATACACAAAACAAAGGGCAATGATTTTAAAAACCCCGAGCAGAGGGCAAATGGGTTTTCAGTCTAACCTTTAATTACCAGTTTGGAAATGTGGATGAAGTCGGACTACATGACCACCTTCCTTTATCCTTCACGTCCATACGGCTCTTAAAGCTGACGCTTTATTTAAGGAATAACGCTTCTCTAAAGTCGTCGTTTCAGGTTCTGTGTCTCGCCCCTCGTCCCCCCCCGTCCCCCTCAGAGAACACGCTCGCTTCGTTTTACCTACGAAGCAGCAAAAGTCATCAAATGCAGAAGGACGGTGTCCCACACCAGGGTTCTTGGTTTCATTAGTTCAACCTGACGAAGTCCATCCATTCCATTACCCTCCGCTTGTCCGGGGTTCGGGACGCGGGGGCAGCAACCGAAGTATGGAGACCCAGACCTCCCTCGCCTCAGCCACCTCCACCAGCTCGACTGGGGGAACCCCGAGGCGTTCCCAGGAACAAGGAGGTCAAAGAAAGCACCAACCAGTTTGATTACATGCTGGTCATCCAATAATCAAGGATGGAGTCATGTGACCTAGAACTCAACGTACACCAATATTATTTGAAGACGGAAAGCATGCCACGGTCATCTCGCTCTCCCGCTGCCAATCTGCTGTCCATGGGCTCCAACTGCAGATGGCTGAGCATCATGGGAATGCGAACCAATAATCACGACGTAATAATTTGTCCGGACCTAAAGAAAAACGAAAGGGAGGCTTTAGCTGTAAATTTATTTACACAGGAGAACTATTTAATAGATGAAAGTCTTTGAACAGCCTCAACAACGTTGATTAGACTAATCATCTCAATGTTATACATTAATAACATTTAAAAAACAAAAAAAAATTGTTTGGCAGTAAAAGTATTTTTGATAAATTCTAGTTTTCAATGCAATTTACAAAAACCTTCCAGCGTTCTGATGGAGATGGTTGTAGAAGCGAGAACCCCACGGGTTACTTGGTGCTCTTTGGGCGAGTGCATTAACACCGCGTCCCCCCGTCCATGGTGTGGTGCAGGTTCCGCTGCTTGTTGGTCTACGAAGAAAACAAATGGAATTTTAATTCTTGGTGCATTTCACTGCTTTACATTTATTATCACATTTAAGATCACTGCAAACATTTTACTGCTGAACAAACATCCCATAAACATTAGAACATGGACACACTGAGAAGTTCATTCTGTAAGAAGCTGAACACATTCGGGCGTTGGGTTATCAATCTGAAGGTTCAAATCCCAGGTCCAATGAAGTTTCCAGTGTGGGTCCTTGAGCGAGACCCTTAACCCTCATTGCTGCAGGGGGCGCTGTGATGAACCCTGTGCTCACCTTGTATGTTGCTTTGGATAAAAGCGTCCAATAAATGACCAAATAAATAATAAATGACCAAATGTAATAAATGACCTTGGTTGCATTTCACTGCTTTACATTTATTATCAGATCACCGCAAACATTTTACTGCTGAACAAACATCCCATAAACATTAGAACATTTAATTCTGTGAGAAGCTGAACACATTTCTCAGAGCTTTTGGTTCAAATAGGGTGGGGGTAGCTCAGTGGTTGGGGCGTTGGGTTAACAATCTGAAGGTTGGGGGTTCAAATCCCAGATCCACTGAAGTTACCCGTATGGGTCCTTGAGTGAGACCCTTCACCCTGTGGGATCTTTAGATTTTTGAAAAAGGCAGAACGAACGAGCCGATGCAAAATGGACGTCTCAACTCATTTATTAAGAACAAAGAAGACTTCATGGACACGGTCAGTAACTCACGCTGGCCACGCCTCCGGGTCTGAGTGAGAGAGAGCGCCCCGCAGGGCTTACCTGTGTATATATCCGTTAAGTCTAGTTCCCGCCCCTAACTGCCTGAGCCAATCACAAATTACTGCCCTAGGTTTTAAATAAGCCAATCCAAGCCCAAGGTTTTGGTTCAAATCTAGCTTGCCCCACCCCACTTCCCAATGGCGGCAAGAACCCATAAGAGTCCTTTGTTTGAATACAAACTTTTGGCCACTTTGGGATTTTATTATGTGCAAGCAATTTAAAATTCCTGACAACTCTCATTGCTGCAGGGGGCGCTGTGATGAACCCTGTGCTCAGCTTATAAGTCGCTTTGGATAAAAGTGTCCAATGAATGACCAAATGTAACGTAAAATGATTAAATATTGGGTAGTTTGGTGGATGTCAACCTCCTGTCCCACCACATTCCAAACGTCCTCTACTGGACTGAGATCTGTTGTCAGTGGAGGCCATTTGAAAACCATGACCTCTGTCTGTTTAGAAGCATGTTTCAGATGATTGGACATTCGGGACATGGTGCATTGTCCTACTGGAGATGGTATGAACATGGTCAGCACTGATACATAAGTTAGACCGATGCTCACAAAGGCCAGAAGTTTGCCCAATAAATATCTCCACACCATAACACCACCAGTTTGGACTGTAGATACACAGAGGGGTGCAAATATCAATCGATTTGAATTGATGCATCACTTCTACAGCCGATGGTCATCAGGTGTTGGTGTTGGTGTTGGAGTTGTGTTTTTTCATGTGTTTCTTAAAGATGTCTGTCTTACAGACAGAGTTGAGAAGATGTTTCCACCGTTGATCAGTGGAGAACCATACAGAGTGAGAGTCAGCACCACGGTGAGGTTGCCCCATAGGTGACATTCATCACTAGAATGTAGTGAACGAGTCGGAGTGTGTATAAAAATCTAGAGTGAAGGTCAGAGGGGCCAGATCCAGAGATGCAACCAGATTCGATGCATCTGTTAGAATATCCCTTTTTTTTTTTTTTTGCATTTGCCCTTTGATTGTTTTATTCTGTCCTCTTCTGTTGTCTTGACTTGTTTTAATGCTGTCATAATTTAATCTTTTAATACCTATTGTAAAACTGTAAGGTGTCCTTGAGTTTCAGAAAGGCGCCTATGAAATAAAATGTATTATTATTAAAATGTATATCCATTGATGTTGATTTTGCCTAATGTGTTATGTTCGCCCATTTTAAACATCCAACGAACGCACACTGCTTCCTCCAAAGCTGCAGGTGGCGCTAGCTCATAATCATCTTCCAACTTGTAATTAAAACTGAACTGTTCGACACTCCCGTCGGCGTGATGTCAGGGCTGTGGAAGCGTTATGGCTTTAGTTAAGCTGTCAGGGCAGTGGTGCGGTTGACCTGAGCAAACGGGAACAAAAATTGTAGCTTAAGAGGTCATTTGTTGCTGTAGTCCATCAGCCTAAAGGTTTGAGATGTGCATTCAGTAATGCTTTTCTGCAAACCTCAATGTGATAATTGATAAGTGTTGGAGATACAAACCATTGCGGTCAGCCTCCAAAACACACCTCACAAAATACTCTGGACCTTCATGCTTTCAAACTGAACTTTGATTTCCTTTGAAGAAAATATTTCTTCAGAAAAAAAAAAAAAAGATTCCTTTTTTACAATGCAAATGAAACAATGACGGCTTTGCTACACTCTTGTTCATTAGTTACGCGTTTGCAGAACACAGCCGCTGCAGTTCTGACAGTTTGGATTTCATAAAGATTTCGTATTTATATTGAAGCTACAGAGAAACAAAAAAGATCAGTCTGTAATCTGAGACATAATCTGATGAATTGCATTAACAAAAACTTTAGGAAGATTTTATGCTGACCAAAAGCAAGAGCCCATAATTGTTTGTACCTCAGTGAAGGGCCTTCTTATTAAGGGCCTTATTCTGTAGATGATTAAATCACATTATCGTCATTTCAATTCGGTTAGTTAACTGCAAATAATCCCAGACTGCAAACCAAGAATTCTAATTCTTTAAATTTTAAGACAATATATTTTTCCTTATAGTGGATTTTTATGTCATGTATATATCATGTTCATATTATGTATATACATTTAAACACTTCTCACTGTGATTAATGCACTTTATGTAAATAATCTCTATATTTCACTTCTGGTCAGATGCTAATTACATTTCTGTACTTGAACTCTGATGATGTCATCTGCAACGATATTTTATTTTATTTGTTTAAATGGAGGCAGCATGGTGGCTTAGTGGTTTAGCATGTTCTCCTCTCAGCACTAGGGATTCCCAGTTCGAATCCCCACCTGGGTGGAGTTTCCATGTTCTCCCCATGTCCGTGTGGGTTTCCTCCGGGTTCTCCGGTTTCCTCCCACAGTCCAAAAACATGGATCAAGTCAATTGAATTCTCCAAATTGCCCCATATAGAGTGTGTCTGTGTGAGTGAGTGTGTGCCCAGCGATTGGCGCTCTGTCCTGGGTATCTGCCCAGCGCCCGAAACGTTCTCCCCTGGATGGGCATGGGGAACCCACCCCCCCCCGACCCTAATAGAGGATAAAGCGGGAGATAATGAATGAATGAATGTTTAAATGGAAAGATTTATCTTTTTTTTTTTTTTTCCCAAAGTATATGCCGACATAATACTTAAAAATAGTATTACAAATAATAATACTTAAAATAAGTGAAAAACAAGTTTATATTTTATGAAAATGTAAATTAATCATATCAACTTTACAAATATTACTATAACAGGGCAGTGCACCCTCAGTGCCCGGATACATGATGAGGGTTGTATCCAGTGTGAAAACACAAATCATTAAACCTTAATGCGTACTGACACAAGTAATAAAATAATACAACGTTAAAATTAAGAACGCAATGTTGAAACTATTCACAAAATGATTTTGGGGTGACGGCAGTCTATAAAAGCCGCAGCTATTCAAAGCGCCGTCAGTGGACGCTCTGAGAGGCGGGTCATGGCTCTCTGAATGTTTTTAAAAATCCTCCCAACTTCTTATCATTTCATGATATTGTGAACAGATCGGAACAGCGTTGAATTTAATACAATAATGATTTTAATAAATCATGTTGAAATTCAGGTGGCTTAGTGGTTTGGAATGTTCTCCTCTCAGCACCAGGGATTCCCAGTTCGAATCCCCACCTGGGTGGAGTTTCCATGTTCTCCCCGTGTCTGCGTGGGTTTCCTCCGGGTTCTCCGGTTTCCTCCCACAGTCCAAAAACATGGATCAAGTCAATTGAGTTCTCCAAATTGCCCCATATAGAGTGTGTTTGAATGAGTGAGTGTGTGTCCAGCGATGGATTGGCGTCCTGTCCTGGGTGTATCTGCCCAGCGCCCGAGACGTTCTCCACTGGATGGACATGGGGAACCCCCCCCACGACCCTAATAGAGGAAAAGCGGAAGATGATGAATGAATGAATGTTGAACTTCAACAATGAACATATTAATAAAGCAGCATCACACAAATCAGTCTGCATTGACAAATACAACCTGGAATTTATTACAATTAATTAAAAGTGATAAACCAATTAAATGTAAAAACATCGCCGAGTTCGACCGATGGACTATTAATGACACTAATAATAATGATGAGTGGTTAACATGTTCTCCTCTCAGCACTGGGGATCCAGCTTTGAATCTTAATCTGGGTGGAGTTTGCATGTTCTCCCCGTGTCCGGTATACCACAACAAATATTTCATACCACAACCCAGGTATCAACCGTAGAACCTTCCCGCTGTGAGGAGGGTGCGCTAACCAGTGCACCACCATGTTGCCAAGTTTTAAAAGATTAAATTAAAAAGTCATTCAAACGGAAGGTGATGCAACCCTGTGGAGAACATGCTTCTGTCTAAACACGTTTTAAATGTAAAGTACGCATCAAATGATCATATTATCAGTCAAATTAACACAATGCAGTGGTTATAAAGGTATAAACATTACAGGTGATGACCACGGCTAGCTTGCATTAGAAGACAAACATTTGTCCCTGAATCTCGTGGGCATCAGAGGGTCGTTGGAGCTTTACGAAAAACAGAGCAAAATAAATCTGTAAGAAAACAATCGTAACAAAAGTTTGCACAGCTTTAAACGGAGATCATTACGGAAAAACTCAATCCAGATTCAGATAATGACAAGTTTAAGTCTGTTTACTCTGTTCTTTTGTCCACAGTGAAGATATTATTTGGGTGGTGGATGATTCTCAGAGCTGCAGTGACCGTAACATAACATGCCAGCAGCATCCTTTAATCAATAGAAGCTATAAGGTAGAGCTTTAGAACTCCAGCAGCACTGCTGTGTCTGATCCACTCACACCAACACACCCTGTGAGTATCACACTCAGTGTGTAATCATCCACCACCCTAATGAAACACTCCGGTGGTCCTAATCATTAAGGAATGAACTCATTTTACTAACAAAGTCTGTAGAAAATCACATTAAAGTCTATAAACGTAGAACCACTTATATAACTGTTTATCTATACGATATAAAAATAAAGTGTGAGAATCGAGGAGGTGAATGTAATACAGAATCAACGTTTATTCAACACATTTCTAAAGTTTACCGTTTGATTTATTTCACATAAAGACGACAATCAGATACAAACTGTGCGATTCACGTCATATTGTGACAATGAATCATCCCAATGAGATGAAATAATATACCATAAAACAAAATTATTAATTGATTTAGTTTAATATAAAATTATATAAAGCAATATTATGATGACCATGAATTAGAAATGTTATATGCAATTAATAATATTAATAATAACTATTAATAATAACAATACAGTTCTTAGTTAAATTTATACTTTTCACTCAGTCATAGTTTCTCAATCCTATATTCTAACATAGCATTTTTTTTGTCACTGTATTAATTTTGTTTGTTCAGAGAGTTTGGGTCTCGAGAATCTTGAAATCTGCTTTAAAAAAAAAAAAAAACAATACAGAAAAAAACATTTATAATGACAATTTATAATGACATGAGCTGAATCTCAGAAAACCCAAAATCTGATCTTTAAATCTAAAATAGATGTCAATTTTAATAAAGAATAAACAATTTTTTATAAAAGTTAAATTTATTCATACATTTATTGAGAAATGTCTGTCAAACAGAATTGTAAATGAAATAAATTTATTTAAATGAAACAAATTTACAGCCAAATTAACAAGTTTGGAAATCAAAATCTGATTTTCTTGGGGGGGTGGCGGGGGGGGGGCTCATAGGCTTGTGGTTAAGGAACCAGCCTTCCGATCTGAAGGTTCTCAGTTTGATTCCCGGTTCCACCAAGAACCACGACTGAAGTGCCCATGGGCGAGGCACCTCACCCCAACTGCTCCCCAGGCACTGCTCACCACCCTGGACACTTCACTCCGTGTGTGTGTGTGTGTGTGTGTGTGTGTGTGTGTTACTGCACGGTTGGGTTAAATGTGGAGGACACACACCTCTGTGTGTAGGTTAAACAGAAGGATAAAACAGATCACTTTAAAAATAAATCACTTTAAAACAAAATACTTCAAACGCAACCATATTAATAAAGACTGCATCACTGCCTTAGCTTTAATGATGATCCCTAAAGTGTTTACTGAACCCTCTAAATCACTGAAATGTACCATAAAAAAATAAAAGAAAGCATCAATGTCCTGCAAGTTCTCAAATCAAACACAAACATTTATATTCTATACATAACAGAAGTGAAACAACTTAAACCTGAATTCTTACTTTAGCTCAACATGCAAAGCCCTGATTTCTGCATTAACATCAACAATCTGTTTACATTATTACAAACATCAAAATTCCAACGTTAACCGAGTTTAATTACTAAAGTTCCAAAGAATCCAAACCCAGCATGTGCCACAAACGTCTGGGATTAGAACTGATAATATAACATTATAAAATAAATGTGTTCTGGTTAAAAGTAGAAGTGATTATTTTTATGACGCGGCATCTCGACTTCTAACCCAAAATAATTTCTGAATATAAACAATTAAATGCCGCAGTTTCACAAATTCTGGTCTATTTTTTATCAGAATGCTGAAAGGGTTAAAGCCAGTAGGCTGCATGAAACATGAAACCATGAATGAATGACAACCATGAGTTTTATAATCAACAAAATCAAAAATCATTTACAATATTTTCAGGGAGTTCTGTGCAGATTTAATACAAATTGCTGTATTTACAATTTTATTTTATTGTATCTGTAGAGGTTTATAATTTAGAAGAGATTTATCCATCATATAGATGGATGGATGAATGGATATGGTTCATGTAAAAAATGTATATTAATGTGCTATATATATTAATTATGTACAATGTTGGTGCTATGCAAATATTTATGTCTAAATATATATAAAACATATTGACATTTGATTTTAAAGTAATTAAAGCATGTCTTCTGGTTCATGAATGCAGTTAGTATATCTGACTGATTAAAATAAAAGCAGCACAGTTTTGTCAGATTTATTGTTTTTATTTTGTTTAATTTTATGTTAAAAATGATTAATTATGTTAAAAATGATGAATGAATTCATGCAGATGAGTGTTGTATTTAAATATGAGCTCTGGAGGAAGTTCTGACGAATAGACAAAAAGACCAAACGCACGTTGAGCGCTGATGTCAGGGTTTAGGATAAAATAATAACAGTGCAAATGAAATGTTACTACGGTGAAATATTATTTTGAACTTTTGTATTACAGAAACAATAAATAATACAATAAACAATAAATAAATCTATTACAGAAACACAATTACATTTTTAATAAAATCCCAAAAAACAGTCGAGAAACGAGAAATTATCAAAACATTTTAGAGAATTTTACTATTTATTAATGCACATAGTGCATACATTGGATTAGCTACTACTACTACAACACACACACACACACACACACACACACACACACACACACACACACACACACACACTGCACTATAGCTTAATAAAATAAAATAAAATAATAAATTAGATTCTTTAGAGTGATGGCTCCTTCACTGTGTGAGATCTTTACAGAGCAGACTGTTCAGTGAATGTATTGTTAAATAATCTAGTTTTATATGATATTTTTATAATTTTATAATGTTTTATATTTATATAATTATAACAGGAAGAGAACGTTTTAACATTAATATCAAAGTAAAGATGAAGTTAAAGTGATTTTAAAACAGTATCACAATTCTAAGTTTCTTAATTACAACATTCTGACTGGTTTCCAGCATTTTGTCCAACTGTATACTGTGTATAATCTACATACTGTTTAATCTGAGGTTTAATCTGAGGTTTAATCTGAGGTTTTAATCTGATGTTTAATCTGAGGTTTTATTGTCATGTTTAATCTGATGTGTTTAATCTGATGTTTTTAATCTGATGTTATATTGTCATGTTTAATCTGATGTTTTTAATCTGATGTTTTAATGTCATGTTTAATCTGATGTTATTAATCTGATGTTATTAATCTGATGTTTTAATGTCATGTTTAATATGATGTTATTAATCTGATGTTATTAATCTGATGTTATTAATCTGATGTTATTAATCTGATGTTTTAATGTCATGTTTAATCTGATGTTATTAATCTGATGTTATTAATCTGATGTTATATTGTCATGTTTAATATGATGTTATTAATCTGATGTTATTAATCTGATGTTATTAATCTGATGTTAATAATATGATGTTATTAATCTGATGTGTTTAATCTGATGTGTTTAATCTGATTCTTCAGACAGTCTGAGAGCTGGAGTGATGCAGCTGCTGAGTCTGACTCAATAAAACAATGTTTTTATTAGAAACGCCTTTATAACGTTTTCTAAATCCTGCACGTGTTTGTCACAAACTTACGCAAAAGTTTAAACACCCCTGAGTTTCGTTTTATAATCTTTATTTTAAAATGAGTAACTATAACTACAACATTAATCCAAACGTGTGATACTCCCATCACTCATGATGACGATGCTAATGAATATAATAATGAATATAATAATGAATATAATAATGAATACAATAATGAATACAATAATGATTATAATAATGATTATAATAATGAATATAATAATGAATATAATAATGAATATAATAATGAATATAATAATGATTATAATAATGATTATAATAATGAATATAATAATGATTATAATAATGAATATAATAATGAATATAATAATGAATATAATAATGATTATAATAATGAATATAATAATGAATACAATAATGATTATAATAATGAATATAATAATGAATACAATAATGATTATAATAATGAATATAATAATGAATATAATACTGAATGTTAAGGTGCTGTTGTCTTTGTAAACTGATATTTAATCGATTGATTATTTACCTGCAGGATTCTGATCACTGGATCGATCTCTTTTGATCACTCTGTTAGAATTCACTAAACCTTTTTAAAATCGTTTTGAATGTCTCGCGCACTCCGTGAGGACCGCCAGGTGAACCTCATCACACACCAGCTCACCTGACGCCACGCCAAAATAAAAGTCCTTCACGTGGGCGGAGCTTCATTTATGCCTGTATGAAGTTTCTAAAGCGTTTTAAAATGTTTAAAATCACGTGTCATGGCTTTTTTCTATTCTGCTTTACGTTAATATTTACTAATCAATTCCAATCTACACATTGTTCGAGTGTTTGTTTATGTTTTGTGCATTAATATTCATATTTAGTAACTTTGAAATGTTCTATATAAAAAAATTAAAAAGAAATGCATAAAAGTCCTGCAAAGTTCTCCAGTTAAACACACGTTCTATATTTAACAAAAGTGGAACACAAATGAAACTTAAATGGTTACTTTAGCTTTTTAACTGATTTAAAAAAAACTATTTATGTCGATAATGATATGATTAAAATGATAAAATGATAGAAGCATCAAACATTTCACTGTAAACTGAGTTAAATGACTAAAGTTGAAAAGAAAGGAATATTAGTATAATATCAATACTTTTTGGTTAAAAGTAAAGGTGATTATTAATGACCCAGTATTTCTAATTGTTCGATAGAACCCTATATCAGATCTGAAAATAAAAAATATATATAGCTCCATTAGTTTTACTAATTCTGTATTTTTTTATTTTATTTATGAAAATGCAGTAAAGGTTAAAGCCAGTCCTGCTGCACGAAAAATTAAACCTTTGAAAGAAAGTCAACCAAGAATGTTATGATCAACAGAATACTTGGTTATTTAGCAGACGTTATTGGTTATTGGTTATTTATTTGTGATGAATCGATCACAAAATATAAGAACTTTTAGAAGAATTACAGCCATCATCAACACTAAGGTCATAAATATGAAGCCTGATTTGGACGGGTATCAGATAGAATACTTTATTCATCCCGAAGGAAATTTAGCAGCCAGTAGCAATAACAGTACAATAAAAAATAGAAACAATAGAGGGAAATAATATAAAAAAAAAAAAATATATATATATATATATATATATATATATATATATATATATATAATTTACCATTTACTATTATAAAGTGTCAAGTGTGTGTGTAGTGGTATCAAAACTAAAAGTGAAAATAAAGTGTCCAGTATGGATGGACATCAAGTGATCATGTGCAAAAATACAATATACAGTATTTTAAATGTCCTGTTGTTTTATTTGTTCTTCCGGCCCAAAAAAGATCTCCTCAGTCTGTCTGTGGAGCAGTTCAGTGACCACAGCCGGCCACCGAACGTGCTCCTCTGGTCCATAATGATGGTGTGCAATGGGTGACCATCATCGTCCATGATGGAGAACCGTGGACCGCTGATGCTGCTGATGCTGCTGATGCTTATGGTTTGTAGGATTCTCTGCTCATATGCTTATATTTTTATCCGTGTAGCTTTTAAATATTCATTATATTTATATGCACCTCTAAAATGCCTGGGAGCCCACGGCACACGTTTACCTTTAACCTGAGACACCTTGAGACGTCAGAACGTCTGCAGAGGTCAATCAGGTAAGACCTGCAGGCGTGAGCTTCGTGGTTTAAATGGAGATTTCCTTTACGTGAGCGTCAGCTTCATGCCTCGTGCTTCAGTCATGACACGTTTGCCGTGTTCTCCCAAACCTGTCGCTTCCCTGAGTCAGGTTCCCTGTACACGTCTTTCCATTAATGTCAGAAACATAATGGCATTACTTTATTTGTGTTAATAAATGATTCAGCGGTCAATAACTCTCAACTACAAACTAAAGAATATTTATTAATAAACCACAAATATTAAAAACCAAACTCAGACTGAAGCCTGCAGCCCTTCTACATCCTCTAAATGTTAGAAACACGTTATGGGTTTACAGATTTGCATCTGGAAGTCACTAATAAACTACAGATTTCAAAGGATTAACACAAAACCAGGTCTTTTTTATTCCAGATAAGAGATATTGGTGAATGCTGGTCAATCTGTTGAACTCTTCAGCAGCAGCTCCCTGTATGGGACGAGGAATTGGACTCCGCACGCTCGTCCCATACAGGGAGCAAAATACAGATTACAAATTACAACTTATTGTTTGTAATTAATTATTCATTCCAATCAGCAAAGCCCATTCTAAGCAGCCATGCTTTATTGTTGTTTTTTTTGTAAAGCAGAGTCTGGACTGGACCATCAGACAGCCGCATTGTTTTTATTTGACCTGCGAGATAAAGTTTAAACAAAACCAACGTGAATCATGGGGTCAGTCATGGAAAATGTCCGTCCAGCCCTGAGAGGAACGGGGCAGTTGGTTTTGAGCAGGACGGGATGCTCAAGAGCAACAGAACATCAGATCAGGTGGATCAGGATAACCCGTCCATTATCTTCAGCTTTATCCTCTATTAGGGTCGCGGGGGGGCGGGGGGGTTCCCCATGTCCATCCAGGGGAGAACGTTTCGGGCGCTGGGCAGATACACCCAGGACAGGGGTACACACTCACTCACACAGACACTCACACACACACTCTATATGGAGCAATTTGGAGAACTCAATTGACTTGATCCATGTTTTTGGACTGTGGGAGGAAACCGGAGAACCCGGAGGAAACCCACGCGGACACGGGGAGGACATGCAAACTCCACCCAGATGGGGATATGAACCGGGAATCCCTAGTGCTGAGAGGAGAACGTGCCAAATCACTAAGCCACCGTGCCATGTTAAAAACAGATCTATGAATTTAAAAAAATCATGTATGAATATAATAAAAATAGTAAAAATAAATAAATAAATATAGTAATAATAATATAATAATATAATAATATAATAATATAATAATATAATATAGTAAAATCAGCGATGGATTGGCGCCCTGTCCTGGGTCTGTCTGCCCAGCGCCCGAGACGTTCTCCCCTGGGGAACCCCCCCCCCCCCCCCTGCGACCCTAATAGAGGATAAAGCAGATGATGGATGAATGAATGTAGTAAAATAATAATAATAATAATAATAATAATAATAATAATAATAATAATAATAATATAGTAAAAAATAATATAAACAGGAATGACAATTATAGTTCTTCATGGAAACTGAATTTGTACACACACACACACACACACACACACTATATATTGTATCATATGTACCTTCTATTTAATAAAACATTATGTTATTTGATGTTTAGTTCTGTTTTATAAAGAACGTGTCCTGTTTCCTTCACACTCTATTAATTACTGCTGTAATACTAATTAAATAATTTACAAAATAAGGCTTTTAGGATCCTCCAGCTCCGAGACAGAGCAGCAGCAGCATCAGATGACCTGCTTCCTTTTTTTATTTTTTGCTTCTAAGCCCTGAATCATTATTCCATTTGCTCTCCTCGTCCAGCCGTATTATCTGTTTGAAATAATTACATTGAACAATAAATGATCTGCGGCCCGAGATCCGGGGTCCTGGTCATGCGAGGGCCAGACCAAACCAACCGGACGCTCTGGCGAAAGCTGAGGGCATTCAGATGCAAGTGGAAGGGTTCTGACGTCCTGCACAGAGGATCAGCACGACGAAGGAAACTCCTCGGCGTCCACCCTCACGATGATGGAACGAACTGCACGCTGACCCCCGGTGACCCTGCAACTGAACCTACCAGCTTCTGAAACAGCACCGAGATTATAATTTATTAAGATTTTCTCATTCTAAACCGACTTCGGTTGTTTCGGACGACGGAGTGAGGTTCTGGAGAGAACCTCTTTAAGACGAGATGAGATAAGATGGACCTTTATTTGTCCCACAGTGGGGGACATTCACGTTCTCAGCGGCCGATAGATTAGAAGAAAGGTGAGAAAGGTATTTAGTCCTTAGAAAGAAATTTAAAAAAAAAAAACTAGGAAAAATTTACATAGAATTATAAATCTGTATGTACAAGATAAAAATTCTAATTTTCTAATTTTCAGTTATATATATATATTTTTTTTTAAAGATAAGATAATAACATTTTTGATTTAAGGCATTGAAGAGGAAACTTTGTGCATTCTTTACAAAGCCCCAACCTTGTTTTTAATTTCAGGAGGGTCACATGATCATCTCACCAGGTGATCAGTTATTAATTAGATGATGAAACTTTTTTTAAATATTAAATTATCTCCTGGTTGATGATTTGAACTTGTGCCACTGATCAACTTCAGCATTCAAATCTGACAATTCGTGGAATCTTCGCCGTGAGGACCGAAAGTTTGGTTATAATTAATAAATTAATTAAACAAAGAAATATCAGAACAAATACAGCGGGCATCAGTGTACGCCTGGCATCTCCTCTGCTCTGTCAACCTGGTCATCCCTCCCTCTCCCTCTCTCTCTCCCTCTCTCTCTCTCTCTCTCTCTCTCTACCATCGTGGACATTATGGCTTAGACAACTGGACTGGAATGACCTGCAGCCAAATCAAAAAGCACTCTCCTTCATTTGCCTTTAGTTTAATTTTATTCGTCTGCTGTTCGTCAATGGTCGTGATGAAGGTACGACGTCCCAACGTGAGAACCTCAGGCCACCTCAGAACCCTGTTCAGAAGGTCAACGCTTCACATAGGACAGGGAGGTTGACCCTTTATGTCCGGAAGTGGGGTGAGCATCCAGCTTCAGGACCAAAATGAATCCCATTAAAGCTCCAGCTCCGTCTCTGTCAGCGACTCCGGTCCAGATGCCATGAAAACATATGGTTTGCAATAATAATAAGAACAAAATGATTTCACCATTAAAGGTGATGCCATAGAACACGAATGATCAGAGACGCTTTACATCCAGCGGTGTGTTTCCAGAGCCAAACCAAGTGTGTTTTTAATGTTCAGATGGATGAATGCTTTGCGTATGTGTTCTCACTGTCATATCTGCGCTCCGTCTGGGTGTCAGTGTGTACAGGGGCCACAACACGTGTGCTAAAAGGCTTCCCATCGTTTTCTACAAGATGAGGGTGTAGAACGTGCACGCTGGGACAACATATTCTTTAATTTAAGTTAAAAAAAAGTCTCAATAAAAAGACTTTAGACTTTATGCAGTTAGAATTCTTTATTATTTTGTTTATGACGTGCCATTACAGTCCGAAAGTGGGTGTGTATACAGGAGCATGGTGCAGGAGCGCAAGGAGACGTGTGTGTGTGTGTGTGTGTGTGTACACAGTAATCTGTTGGATGCTTGGAAAAGCTAAATAGTTTTGATAATACAGAATCAAAAGCAAAAAAAAACAAAAACAATTTGGCATTGCAAAAAGAGCAAACAGCAGGCTGCTGATGATGGTGCATTAATGTGGAACCATCAGCAGGTGCCCGAGTCGGGGCGTCCTGACAGCTAGGAGTCTGGCTCTTCCATACGATGCCTTTTTTTCAGAGGATTCGAACCGAAACACACCTGAGGCGAGGTTCGGATGGGCGTGTTCGAGCCGGGGAACACCGGAGTGTGTGGTGCACAGGGATGCAGGAGGGATGCAGGGGGGATGCACAGGGATGCAGGATGGTTCCCGAGACAGAGAAATCTCAGCTGTTCACTGAGTCAAGGATGGATGGAGAGTTGTGGGAGCACCTGTGCAAAAAAAAAAAAAAAAAAAAAAAAAAAAATTTGGAAAGCAAAAGAAAAACCAAAAAAACAACAACAACAAACAAAAAAAATCAAAGAAAGAAAGAAAGCATTCAGGTGTCACGACAGGGTGTGCAGTTGGGTTGTTGTTTTTTTGGGGCAGAACCTGTCTGTCGTCCCCCCGTCCACCCCACACATGCGCGAGGGTTCCGTCCGGCGACGTGGCACGTGCAGACGGAACGGTAACGGGTTCTATGGGCGAACAAAGCCCGCGCGCCTCGGCCATCACGGGGATGCAGCGCGGGGATGTGGAGCGGGGTTGCCGCGATGATGGGAAGGCGTGTGTGTGTGTATGTGTGTGTGTGTGTGTGTGTGTGTGTGTGTGTGTGTGTGTGTGTGTGTGTGTGTGTGTGTGTGTGTGTGTGTGTGCCTCGGATGATTCGATCCAGCCGAGCCGAGCCGAGCCGAGCGGCCGCCGAGGAGAGCCTCCGGTTGCATCCCCGTCGCTCGTGTCCTCCACGAATGCTTTTTGGGGTAAGGGCTTCCCACGGATTGTCATGAACAGCAAGCCCAGACCGCAAAAAGGTTCGGGAAAGGACGGGTTCGGGGAGGTCGCCCTGTGTAGTCCCACGGTCCAGCGACGGCGCAAAAGAGGCGCAATTTGGAAAAAAATCCGTCCTCGCCAGCTCGCCTTGTGCATCCGACTCTGCATCTCTGGAACACGGGTGGGGGGGTGGTGGTGGTGGGGGGGGGGGGTGTGCAGGCACCGAGCGCGCGTCCACGTCCACGTCCACGTCCACTCTCCTTCCTCTGGAACCCCCATCCTGGTGGATAGCCGTAGAGCCGACGTGCGCCTGTCACGCCGTGGATGGATGGATGTGTCCGCCGAGCGAGCTCCACGGTAAATAAGAGAGCAGTGCGCGCTGTGATTGGTACAGGAGGCGGGGGGGGGGGATGAGCAGCGTCGACCAATCGCCTGCCTCCGAGCTCAGGGACCCCCCTTTTTGAAAAAAGAAAATAGTGCCATTCGCAGGGGCTGGATGGAGAAGTCAACGGGCGCAGCTCGGGACTCCACGGAGACATCCACACCGGCGCGCAGGGGCTCTCCGTCCCGGTCAGCAGGACAGCAGGACAGCAGGACAGCAGGACAGCCGGGCTGAGCTGGAGGTGCGCAAACGCACCCCATCCACCACCGAGACTTTGCGCAAAGTGCGCCCGGGGTTTGCGCCAACAGCCGAAAGGAGCAGCATTTCGAAATGAAATCCCACGACGAGTGACGATCTGGAGAGGATCCGGGGTGTGCAGAGCCCTACCTGAACTCCGAGGACGCATCCAGCGTCCAGAAGCAAAGCCCTGACCTGACCTGCCCAAAAGTGTGCCAGTCCGTTGCGCTCTCGGACCCCTGAGGCTCCATCGGTTATATACAGAATATCTCCTTGGATTTTGGACAAGACAACTTCACTTCCACCTTAAGCCTAAACCCCATGAGCGAACTGCAGCATGGCATATACATTTATATAAATAAAAAAATATATACATACAGTGCGAGCAAACCCACCCCACCAAGGCGTGCGCGGACGCACACAAACGACACACAACAAACTCCATCTCAGCCCCTGCATGTCTCTCTCTCTCTCTCTCTCTCTCTCCTCTCTCTGTCTCTATCTCTCTCTCTCCCCCTCTCTCCATCCTGAGACCGACTCTAAACATAGGCTCCAGCGTTCCTCTCTCGGGTCCCTCCGAATCCCAAGGTCAAGAGCGCACGCCGCCGGCACCGTGTCCGATTTCCAGAGGTGGCGCAGGGGAAGGGTGCTGGTGGGGGTTCGCTGGCAGTCAGTCAGTCAGTCAGGCAGGCAGGCAGTCAGTCACGATCTGCCTCCATCTGTCTCCGGCGCCCCTCCTCATTACTCACTTTCGCAGTCACGACTCGCCAAAACGCGTCGCCTCCGAGCCGACAGCGCGCCAACAGCGTCCGAACGCGCGGGTCCGAGCCTCGGACGTGGACACGGTCTGCCTTCGGTCTGCCTCCTGCAGCCGGGGCAGGCACCAGCGTGGACGCAGCCGAGAGCACCAGCGAGAGTCGTGAGGTGCTGGTGAAAAAAAGTGAGCATCCACGATCAGCCTCCCGACTGCAGCTCGCCTTTAAAGTGGGCTGCCTGACCCTCACGCGGGGGGGGGGCGGGGGGGGCGCACAGACAGCCAGCACAGGAAATAAACTGATTAAAAAAAAAATACATCTATAATAAGTGCAGTATTAAAAAATACATCTATAATAAGTGCAGTATAATAAATAAAACAGTTTATTTCTGCTATTATATGGCAGGATATATAATCATCTTTTTCATATATATATATTTATTAATTTTTTTATTTTATTTTTTTTCAGGTCTCTGATCTATTGTTGTAATCTTCTGATCTATTAAATCTATTAAAGCTCCTCTCACATAGCTGCCCATCCACTGAGTCCTTATGAAATAAAATGTATATACCCAATGTTTCTAAAAATAGCTCAACACCACACCCTCTGATGCTGCGGTGCCATGTGATCTGATTGGTGTATGCCCGAATGCATTATTTTTATTATTATTATTATTATTAATTTTTTTGGACGTGAAAACAATTTACATTATTGATGATGCGTTTTTATTATGAAATTGTATCAATATGAATTAAAAATAAATACATTTAAAAACTAAATGATCTGAATGTGGATGGTTGTCGTCGACGCTGTGTGTGTGCATGTTGAAACCTGGTGAGATGGTTAAAGGTTTAAAAACGTCTAAGAAATGTATAGAAGGGGGCGGCACGGTGGCTTAGTGGTTTAGCATGTTCTCCTCTCAGCGCTGGGGATTCTCGGTTCGAATCCCCATCTGGGTGGAGTTTGCATGTTCTCCCCGTGTCCGTGTGGGTTTCCTCCGGGTTCTCCGGTTTCCTCCCACAGTCCAAAAACATGGATCAAGTCAATTGAATTCTCCAAATTGCCCCATATATAGTGCGTGTGTGAGTGAGTGTGTGCCCAGCGATAGATTGCCCTCCTGTCCTGGGTGTATCTGCCCAGCGCCCGAAACATTCTCCCCTGGATGGGCATGGGGAACCCCCCCCCCCCCCGCGCGACCCCAATAGAGGATAAAGCGGAAGATAATGGATGGATGAAAAATGTATAGAAAGCACTCCTGAACACGCCCACATCCCCCTTCCAGATGAGCAGGTCAGACCCCTACAACCTGAACCACACCTCAGGTGGCGCCACTCCCGTCACTGCACATGTAAATACTTGCACACCTGACAGTGGTGTTAGTAATTTGGGTATACGTGTATGTATTTCCTATAAATAATCGATGTATAATATAGCAGATGGTGTTTTCATGGTTTGGGTGAAGTTCGTTTAGTTAAACAGCCAAAGACAGACCTTTAAAATTAATTTAAAGCTTAGTTGATGATCAGGGTTTTGGGCCCAACACCACTTTCTCTATTTATTTGTATTGGGTTTCATTTCATTTATAGATTTTCATTAGATAATAAACTAAGGATATAGATTTATTTACACATTACCACAGGACTGCAAAAACCAAGCACCTGGACATTTATTGTGGTCAATGGTATGTCTTTGTACAAACAGTTTGGGGAAGGCCTTTTTCTGTTACTGAGTCCGCAAAGCGAGGTTCATACAGACCTGGACTTAACGACCCCAGTTATGTTGTGTAGGTCAGACACCGGATGAGCACAACCCATCCGTCCATCCATCATCTTCAGCTTTATCCTCTATTAGGGTCACGGGGGGAAGGGGTGGGGGGTTCCCCATGCCCATCCAGGGGAGAACGTTTCGGGCGCTGAGCAGATACACCCAGGACAGGGGGACAATCTATTTCTGGACACATGCTCACACACACTCACACACACTCTATATGGGGCAATTTGGAGAACTCAATTCACCTTGATCCATGTTTTTGGACTGTGGGAGGAAACCGGAGAACCCGGAGGAAACCCACGCGGACACGGGGAGGACATGCAAACTCCACCCAGATTGAGATTCGAAACAGGAATCCCTAGTGCTGAGAGGAGAACATGCCAAACCACTAAGCCACCGTGCCACCTGCTGAAAGCTGTTGTACGTAATTATAAAAAACGAGTTGTGTCTTTTTTACGTTCAGTTGTTTGGCGGTTTTATCGTCTTTTGCTCTCATTATTATTATTATTATTATAATTATTATAATTAATAATAATATTTTAGAATGGGCGGCACGGTGGCTTAGTGGCTTGGCATGTTCTCCTTTCAGCACTAGGTATTCCCAGTTCGAATCTCAATCTGGGTGGAGTTTCCATGTTCTCCCCATGTCCGCGTGGGCTTCCTCTGGGTTCTCCAGTTTCCTCCCACAGTCCAAAAACATGGATCAAGTCAATTGAATTCCCAAAATTGCCCCATATAGAGTGTGTGAGTGAGTGTGTGTCCAGTGATAGATTGCCCCCCTGTCCTGGGTGTATCTGCCCAGCGCCCAAAACATTCTCCCCTGGATGGGCATGGGGAAACCTCCCCCCCCCCGTGACCCCAATAGAGGATAAAGCAGAAGATAATGGACGGATGAAGAAACCTCAGATAGTAACCTTTATTTTACAGCAAAGTCCTCAGAGGCGAGCGATGCGCTGTGTTGGACATTCTGGATCTCAGGGACAGTATTTAAGTAAAAATGATTAAACTATTCAATTTAAGTTCTGATATTAAGTTTCTGGTGAGGACGTGAAATTAAAGGACGAGGGTGGACGGGGTGTATTGATCCCTCACGCCTCTCTGGTTGGGGAACATGGGAACCAGTCGTCATGGCCGTCGGTTGCTCGTCTGCACCGTGTTTTCTCTCCACCGTTCGCATCCAGCAGTGAATCTTGATAATACGATTGTGTTGTTAAAGGGGAAAATTAATTTTCTCTTCTGATTTGGTTCCTCTTTGGGGAACGAGCGGTGCGTCATCACGAGACATTGACGTCAAGTCCAGATCCTCCTTCCTTTAAAGACCGACTCTGAACGTGCTGCTGCTGATGTCATAAAGCAGGTGGAGACAAAACAACCACGTCGTGCACGTGAGGCGTGAACATCGCACTCACACGTCCTAAGAATAGAGACACACGGTCCGAGAACATTCAGAATTCAGCTGGAGGTTCTCCATGTTCTCCATGTCTTCACAGGTTCACGTAATTAATGATAAAATGTCTCCATAATTATGCTTTATCCATCCATCCATTATCCACCACTTTATCCTTTACTAGGGTCGTGGGGGGGGGGTTCCCCATGCCCATCCAGGGGAGAACGTTTCGGGCGCTGGGCAGAACGCCAATCTATCATTAAACACACACTCACTCACACACACACACTCTATATGGGGCAATTTGGAGAACTCAATTGACCTTGATCCATGTTTTTTGGACTGTGGGAGGAAACCGGAGAACCCGGAGGAAACTCACACGGACATGGGGAGAACATGCAAACTCCACCCAGATGGGGATTCGAACCGGGACTGCCCAGCGCTGAGAGAACATACCAAACACCAAGCCACCGTGTCGCCCACTTTGGCCTAATTTATTTATTTAATAAATTATCCTCGGCTTTATCCTCTAATAGGGTCACGGTGGGGGGGGGGGGTTCCCCATGCCCATCCAGGGGAGAAGGTTTCGGGCGCTGGGTAGATACACCCAGGACAGGGGGGCAATCCATCACTGGACACATACTCTCTATGGGGCAATTTGGAGAACTCAATTGACCTTGATCCATGTTTTTGGACTGTGGGAGGAAACCGGAGAACCCGGAGGAAACCCACGCAGACACGGGGAGGACATGCAAACTCCACCCAGATGGGGATTCGAACCGGGAATCCCTAGTGCTGAGAGGAGAACATGCTAAACCACTAAGCCACCGTGCCGCCAGATGAGCTACTGATTACAAAATAATACAAGATTGATTTAATTTTTATCTTAAAAAAATAAAATAAAATAAAAATAATAAATGATTCCAACTGTATCACATGTGCAGTGTTTGTTATTCCTCTGTTACACATCTGTACATAACAATCAATCATGTGTTTATATATTTATATATTTATATAGATTTCTATTAAAAAAATTTCTAGATTTTTAAATTTCTTTCTAATTACTAAATACCCTTTTAACCTTTGTTCTAATGTATCTGCGGCTGAGAATGTGAATTGCCCCCATTGTGGGACGAATTAAGGTCTATCTTATCTTATCGTTTCTTATTCAGCAGCACTGCTGTGTCTGATCCACTTGTACACAGGTTATACATTATAATTCATTCATTCATTCATTATCTTCCGCCTTATCCTAGGGTCGCGGTGGGGTTCCCCATGCGCATCCAGGGGAGAACGTTTCGGGCGCTGGGCAGATACACCCAGGACAGGGGGGCAACCTATCGCTGGGCACACACTCACTCACACAGACACACTCTATATGGGGCAATTTTGAGAATTCAATTGACTTGATCCATGTTTTTGGACTGTGGGAGGAAAGCGGAGAACCCGGAGGAAACCCACGCGAACACGGGGAGGACATGGAAACTCCACCCAGATGGGGATTCAAACCGGGAATCCCTAGCGCTGAGAGGAGAATATGCTAAACCACTAAGCCACCGTGCCGCCCGAATATTATAATTATTATAATAAAATAAAGAAGACTAATTGGTATGATGGGAAACAAATTACACAAGAATTAAAACTACAAAGTCCATCTGAAGCCGATATTCAGAAAGTATCGAGTTTATTCTACACATGACGTCAGTCAGTGGGTTAGTTAGTGGGTTGGTTAGTTGGTTGGTCAGTCAGTTGGATGGAGGACGCCGCCCGGCGGTCCCGCTGTCCTTGGTGCTGAAATGAGTGCTGAATGAGGGGTGGAATGGCACGAGGACACGACGTCCAGAGAGGTGCACCACGGGAAAGAGCACACGCACGACCTGCTGGAGAACAGCGGCGCAACACGTCTCCACCTTCACGCCAACTTCAGAACCCGTCTCCTTCCCTCCTCCAGAACTTTTCACCATCACGAGTCACGAACCACGAAGGTTCCTCACGAGAGACGAGAACCACTGACCACTGACCACTGTGACCACGACGTGCCACAGCATCCAACCTGCCAAGGGAAGTTCTCGCTCCAGACCAGAACGTGTCGTGACAAGAAAGTGCGTCCCCCCAAACCTCCATCCACATAGAACCACGTTCTGGACTGCACCACCACCACCAAGCAGACACCAAGACTTAACCTTAACCACACCTCCAGCTTAAACTTGCGTGCAGAAAGTCGCCCAAACTTAACGCCTCCACCCATCTCTGCGACCCCCGGACAGAAGCAGAACCCCGCAGGACAGACAGCTCCCGGGTTCGAGATTTAGGAAATCCTCATAACTCACCGCGTGCCGGCTGAGTCCGTCTGCATGCCGACTACAGACTAACGGACTAAAGCCTGAGGATGCTCTGGTGCTGATGCTGGTGCTGATGCTGATGCTGAATGAGCGGCTCCCCGCGTTTCCTCAAAGACTCCCAAATATCAGCGGCTTCAAAAAAAAAAAAAAAAAAAAAAAAAAAAAAAAGGCAAGGGAGGGAGGCACGAGAGGAGATGGCACCCCGCAAAGTTGGGGGCAAAGCAGGTGGGTCGTGACGGGCTGCAGAACAAACGCAAAGCCTCCATCAGTGGCCTCCGCTCCTCACATTCCCCGCGTTCTCGCTCTGTGGAGTGCTTGGTGTGACGTGTTGCCTGAGCTTTTATTGTCTCTTTATGTTTTTTTTGTTTTTTTTTGTTGCTTTACTTCTGTTTTCGGTCGTGTTTCTGTTTTTATCCGCTGACGCTCCGCCGGCGGATCTCTCTGCTATTATTATTCCAGCTCCAGAACCCCGAGCCTTTCCATAGTAGTGGAGAACCCCGCCTGCAGAGCTGCCTCCGACCAATCAGCGAGCAATCCGCATTGACGTCACTGCGTCATTAGGTATCCCTTAGAAACACTGGCGGCCAAAAATAGCATCAAATTAATTCAGCTGTCGGGAGGGAGGGAGGGAGGGAGGGGGGAGGGGGGGGGGCATGACTGTGGGTAAAAAAAAAAAAAAAAAAAAAAAAAAAAAAAAAATAGAGGGATTTTCAGTGGACACAAAAGAAATGGACTCTCTTGCCATCTGTGACTCTGTGAGGGGGACGGGTTTTAAAAATAAAATGTTTGCACCGTATTTAGAGCAGCCTTAAATAAATTTAAATATATATAGAATACGTCTCTCTCTATAGGGCCCGTTTTGTACATAACCACAAATCAAAAGCCAAGTGTTTCAGCCCCACCCCACCCCACCCCACCCCACCCCACCCCTGCCCCTGGACGTCCTGCTCTGGAACACCAGCTGAGTGATGGCTTAAGCGCTGGACCCTCCTCACTGTAACGATGGAACGAGCTTCAGGATTTGGTTCCATGTCGGTTTTTTGGACGTTGGACGTTGGGGCCAAATGGTCAGAGGAACCCATGGAGGAGACCCACTGAGAACGCCGTGTCTTCAAGGCTTTCCTGACCTTTCGCCGTCGCGCCGGCTGCGGGGTCACCGCCGTGACAGGAACCAGCAGGCGGTTGGTATGGCGACGTTCCTCTGTAACCCTGTTTCGGTTTCTTGATTTGCTCTCCACGTTGCTTTGATGTGGGCCGGCAGGATAATGGCTGAGATTGGACGATTTTTTGGAGATATTTTTTTTAAATCACCCATTTCGACCTCAGTTGCATTTAAAGCCCATGCACTCCACACCGGGTTCTCTTTGTTCTGGCAAAAATTTACCCTGAAAGTAGGAACCATTACTTTGGTGCATTGACGTTTGGGAGACGCTTTTATCCAAAGCGACTTACAACCACAGGGTTCATCACAGCGCCCCCTAGAGCAATGAAGGTTAAGGGTCTTGCCCAAGGACCCACATTGGTAACTTCAGTGGACCTGGGATTTGAACCCTCAACCTTCAGATTGATAACCCAACACCATGACCACTGAGCTACCACGCCCTGGTCCCCTGCAAGGTGCCTCCAACCGTTTTATTACCATTATTCACCATAATTGCCCCTATTTGGAGTGCTCCATTGGTTCCATCCATCCATCCATTATCTTCCGCTTTATCCTCCACCAGGGTCGCAGTGGGGTTCCCCTTGCCCATCCAGGGGAGAATGTCTCGGGCGCCAGGCAGACACACCCAGGACAGGGGGGCAATCTATCACCTCATCATCACGTACCACTGGTTCTTCAACATCGCCAAAAGAAAAATCGCAATCATTTCAAATTATAATGTATTCTAGGTAAGACTGGAGAACATGCCAAACATCTCTCCCGACTCATCATACCCAAAGAGTCTGGTCGAGCCAATCCTCCAGCATGCTTTATAGTCGGCTTAAGGTCTGTGTGTACTCTGGAGGCAAAAGGTGAATTATGACATCACAGTCTCCATTGGGAGGGAGGGCTTAGTGGTTTGGCATGTTCTCCTTTCAGAACTAGGGATTCCCGGTTCGAATCCCCATCTGGGTGGATTTTGCATGTTCTCCCCATGTCTGCATGGGTTTCCGACCAGAGTCCAAAAACATGGATCAAGGTCAATTGAGTTCTCCAAATTGCCCCATATAGAGTGTGTGTGTGAGTGAGTGTGTTCAGTGATAGATTGGCGTCCTGTCCTGGGTGTATCTGCCCAGCGCCCGAAACGTTCTCCCCTGGATGGGCATGGGGAACCCCCCCCCCCCCCCCCCCCCCCCCCCCCCCCCCCCCCCCCCCCCCCCCCCCCACCCCCCCCCCCCCCCCCCCCCCCCCCCCCCCCCCCCCCCCCCCCCCCCCGCGACCCTAATATAGGATGAAGCTGAAGGTAATGGATGGACAGGCTGGTTAAAGGTCTATTTTCAGCCGTTCATTAGTGTTCTGATTGGTGGAGCTGAGTAAACCCTTGTCCACATCGTTGCTGAATTTTACGGCTATTTCTCGTAATAATTAACGAGCAAGACAATTAATTCTGTGAAACAGGAAGCCTTAATAACGAATAACACACAGGATGAGGATGTCCACCTCCACCGAAGACCTCAGCGTGTTTAATAAACAGGACGGAGAGACGGCGGGATATGGACGCCGGGTTGGTATCCCGAGTCCACCGTGTCTGATGGTTCCACTGAAGACAGGGACTCCATGTTACCTTGCATCACCCTCTCCGGCTGCATCTGCCTCTGTGTGTGTTTCCATGGCTGGCTGATTTGGGGAAACACCTCGTCAAAAGCCTGGTTCTCTTATACACACCGCCCTCTGCTGGACAGAAGCGGCAGCTCAGCATCAGAAACCTCAGTTTTAATATCGAAAAGCATCAGATTTAGTTTTTTTTTTTTTTTTTTTTTTTTTTAAATATGTCTGTTTACACTCACCCAACACTTTATTATCTTCACCTCCGTGTTTCTACACCAACAACACCTTCAATTAATTTATTTAAAGTGTTTTTTTACAATCGTCCGTCGTCACAAAGCAGCTCTACAGAGTTCTACACCTTTAAACCCCCAAAGAGCAAGACCAAGAGACAGCGGCAAGACAAAACTCCCTGTTATGTTGATATCTTAAGGAGGAAACCTTGTGAGGACCGAGGCTCAGTGGGGGACTCGTCCTCGTCCTCCATCGACAGTGTAGGACAGCCATGTACAGACTGTGTGGTGGTCATGTGACCCGGATTTAACAATTAAAACTATAGAAGTCATAAGTTTGAATTAATTAAAATGAATAAGTATGTTGTTTTTTTTGTTTGCCGTGCCGGACGGTGGCTTAGTGGTTTGGTATGTTCTCCTCTCAGCACTAGGGATTCCTGGTTCGAATCCCGTTCTGGGTGGAGTTTGCATGTCCTCCCCATGTCCGTGTGGGTTTCCTCTCACAGTCCAAAAACATGGATTCAAGGTGTATTCAGTACTCTAAATTGCCCCTAGTGAGTGAATGTGCGCCAAGTGATAGATTGGTGTATCTTCCCAGAGCATGAAACGTTCTGTAGCGACCCGAACAGAGGATTAAACTAAAATAATAAATGTTTGCCCCATCAGTGAGTAAAGTTACAAAAACATTCAAATTAAACCAAAAATTACACAAAGTGTGCAACACAAACTCAGGACATGCTCTTAAAATGACTTTATTTAAGTTTAATTCCATTCCATTTTTTTTTTTTTAAATCCCTTTAAAAGGACAAAATATCTTCCATCGGATTCAATAAAAACAAAAACTCTGCATTTGGTCCAGATTAAACCAATCACACGGGATTACATCAGAACTACAGATTAATTATAAGTGCGTTGTCGGGAGAACGGTCGATCTAATGAGAGTGGTGAGCTGTTATCCATGAGCGTCATGAAGGGACGGAGACACAGTTCACAGACATGACCGCGTCCACAACTGAACTAAAAAAATAAGACCAATTTACCAGACCTGAGGTCTAGAACAATTTCTGAGTGAAATCAAACATATCCACGAGATCGGAACTTCAGAGAACATCTAAATAATAAATCACGGTTCAGTCCTGGGCCCCTTCTTGTTTTGGAAATCTTCTGATGATTGGGGACAGTTTTAAAGGGTTTAATGGAGCAGCTTTACAAAAAAATAAATACAGCATTTATGTCAGTTCGTCCTGATAGAATTAAAAAATGTTTTCATTAAATTCTCAGTGTTTCGTCCTCCAGACACTGAGATCTCATAATGTTGGTGAAGTAAGACCGAAGACACGCCTTCTGATAGAATTGGAATGAGTGTCTTCTGAGAGCATGGGTACTCCGACTGCTTTACATTTCATTTGGGAGGTAAAGACATTTTAAACTTAGTACAATATGTTTTTCATTATTAAATAAATGGGATTGCAATGACGCCAACGGGAACGGACCATAAAGAACTCAAGACACTGGGGGGGGGGTTTGGAAGACTGGGACCGAAACCATAGAACAAGAACATGAGAGTCTGGAGAACTGGCTGCCAATAAAACGAACGGAAGTTTTAACGAACTCCACTGAAATTTACTTTGTAAATGAGAACGAGAACCAGGAGAAGCCGTTGTTCCAAACTTCAAATAAAGAACAGGACGTTTCACCCGAGATGAGGGACATAAGAACGTCTCAATGTGATGAACCTCACCAAGGGCCCTGATTCAGAACCAAAGGTGCTCCTGGAGGAGAACCCTGATGTTCTCCATCACACTTCAGATCAAACATTTCGTTCCACAATGTTATAAAAGTTTCTGGGTTTCTGAATGGGTTTGTTGTTGGTTTCACAGCTGATGGAATTGGGTTCTAATGAGAATTTCCAATTAAAGAACGAGACCTTCACATTACATTGAGCAGAGCAACGGAGAAGAACCAGAGCAGAACCTAAGGGTCCTGATTCAGAACCAGAGCTGCTCCTGGAGGAGGACCCTGATGTTCTCCATCACACTTATGATCAATCATCTCATCATCACGTTCTATTATATTAATAAATAAAGTTTCTGAATGGGAATTGGGTTCTAATGAGAATTTCCAATTAAAGAACAAGACCTTCACATTGAGCAGAGCAACGGAGAAGAACCAGAGCAGAACCTCACTAAGGGTCCTGATTCAGAACCAAAGGTGCTCCTGGAGGAGAACCCTGATGTTCTCCATAACACTTCAGATCAATCATTTCGTTCTACGTTATAAAATAAGGTTTCTGGGTTTGTTGTCTGGATAGAATTGGGTTCTAATTAAAAATAAAGGTGCAATTGAAGAACCCGACCGGCACATCACACGTACAGGAGACGTCCTCACATCCTGTTGGGTCACCTACAGCTTCAGAGCGCTCTCCTGATGTTTCAGACACCGAAGTACAGAATCACCATTCCAATTCATCCCATAGGTGCTCAGTGGGATGAAGTCAGGTTCCTCCTCACAAACCTCACCCCATCAGGTCTTCATGGTCACCATGTGGGCCTTCCCCAAACTGCCTGCTTCATTCTAACACACGTCTGATGAAATTAATTAAAAAGTGGGACGATGGTTCCGCTCTGATGAGGCATCATGGGAACGTTGGGAACGTCGCGGAGCGGTTCCGAGTTCCGATGGAATCTTGTACAGTTTTTAAAAAAAAAGAAATAAGATTTAAAAAAAATAAAATAAAAAAAAACCCAGACACCCGGAAAATAAATAAATAAAGGAAACCTGTCTATGATTACGATAAGCGGTCAGATCGGCTGGACAACACAGAACGATGACCCCACCACTCAGAGTCCCATAGATGTGTGTGTGAGTGTGTGTGTGTGTGTGCGCGTGTGTGTGTGTGTGTGTCCTCGTGTCTTCAGGGGGCTCGTCTGTCCCTCTTGGTTAAAAGGTAGCACTGGATGGTGCGCAGGCGGTCCTTGGCGGGTCCAAACTCCGGTTGCAGTTTTAAAGTGGACTCGTACCACTGCATGGCTTTCTCAAACTCTTCCTGTGGACACACACACACACACACACACACACACACACACACACACCATGATGAGCACTCATTCAGATGTTTGATTCTTCCGCTTTATCCTCCATTAGGGTCGCGGGGGGGGGGACCCTAATAGAGGATAAAGACCCTAGACACACACTCACACACACACACTCTATATGGGGCAATTTGGAGAACCCAATTCACCTTGATCCGTGATTTTGGACTGTGGGAAGAAACCGGAGAACCTGGAGGAAACCCACGCGGACACGGGGAGGACATGCAAACTCCACCCAGATGGGGATTCGAACCGGGAATCCCTAGTGCTGAGAGGAGAACATGCCAAACCACTAAGCCACCACGCCGCCCATATATATATTTTTCATGATTCCATATTTTTTTCCCATCAGAATGGGGTGATTCCATATTTTTTTCCCCATGCTTGGGCAAAGCAACATTTCTTTGTTTTTTTTTGTTTTTTTTTTTAGTGTTGCGCTTTGGAGCGACCTTATTGATTACTGCTCCATGCTTCTGATCGGAGTTTGTTCTACAGAATCAAACGTCTGATCGGGTGCTCGTCCAGCACCGGCGACGCCACACGTTGTGTGAGGGTTGTAATTTAGAGAGGTCATGAGAACGCACCATGGCGATGTAGACGTTGGCCAGCGTGAAGTGGTTCACCACGAAATGCGGCGCGATCTCCACCGCCATGCGGGCCACCGTCAGCGCGTCCGCCAGCAGCCGGGCGTTCTGGAAGATGTTGGCCAGGCTGATCAGCGGGACGTCCTGCAGAGGAGCACATGGAGAACGTGACCCCGGGGTGGAACAACACTCCATCTACTAACACGGGCATCATAAGACAACATTCTAAAATAGTCCAACAGTGCCACCTTGTGGTGGAAAAATGAATGCTGGTTTAGACATACAAGTCATGTAAGATGCTTAAACTAATAATCAGAATCTGCATTTTAACATTTCTATTATTATTCATTCATTCATTATGTTCCGCTTTATCCTCTATTAGGGTCACAGGGGGGGGGGGGGGGTTCCCCATGCCCATCCAGGGGAGAACGTTTCGGGCACTGGGCAGATACACCCAGGACAGGGTGGCAATCTATCACTGAACCCACACTCACTCTATATGGGGCAATTTGGAGAATTCAGTTCACCTTGATCCATGTTTTTGGACTGTGGGAGGAAACCGGAGAACCCGGAGGAAGCCCACGCGGACACGGGGAGGACATGCAAACTCCACCCAGATTGGGATTCGAACCGGGAATCCCTAGTGCTGAGAGGAGAACATGCTAAACCACTAAGCCACCATGCTGCCCCTTCTATACATTTATACATTTCTTAGACGTTTTTAAACCTTTAACCATCTCAATAATTATTATTATTATTTATTATTATTATTATTATTATTTAGTATAATATTTTTTTTTTTATTAAATCCCCATGGCCATCCAGGGGAGGTTTCCTCCCACAGTCAAAAAACATGGATCAAGGTGAATTGAGTTCTCCAAATTGCCCCATATAGAGTGTTTGTGTGTGTGTGTGTGTGTGTGTGTGTGAGTGAGTGTGTACCCGGCGATAGATTGCCCCCCTGTCCTGGGTGTATCTGCCCAGCGCCCGAAACGTTCTCCCCTGGATGGACATGGGGAACCCCCCCCCCCGCCACCCTAATAGAGGATAAAGCAGAAGATAATGGATGGATGAATATTTTAAGAGTACCTTCATGTGGTGAGGAGCAAAGTTGAGAGCCTGGCGCAGGCAGTCGATGGCCTTCTTTCCCTGACCCTTCACTCTCCAGTACAGTGCAGCCATGCTGGACAGAACCCATGAGGTCTGGTTCTAATGAAACAGAACACTGGGTTCAGAACTCCGGCCCCGTTCCGCTGATTCAGCACCAGACTCACAAGAACATCGGAAACAGAAGTCTGAGCATCTTTTTTTTTTTTTTTTTTAAATAATTTATTTTATTTTATTATTATAATTTTTTTTAATTATTTAAAAATAACAAAAAAAAAAAGAAGTCTGAGCATCTTTTTTTTTAATTTACATCTTTTTTTATTTATTATTATTATTTTTTTTTAAAACAAAAAAAAAAGAAGTCTGAGTATCTTCGTTTCCTGATGCCGTCTCCTTTCAGACCTCAGTCAGGAGATCTCAGATGGATCCTGAAGGTTTCTTCTCTAATCGGACCTTGGTGATGGTTATCCTCGACTGGACAGCAAACCAAACCGTCCAGACGTTTAAAACATCTAAAGGTTCATCTAAACATCAAGCAGCAGCGATGTCCTCACACACATTCTTCTCCCAACACATCGGTGACCGGCTTCCTGGAGGTGTGGTCAGATCTTCATCCATGGCTCTGCTGACGAATACCGGATGGAACCTGAATATCAATTGGACTGGCGGTCCTGCAGGACGCCCCCTAATGGACTCACATATAGTTTTCCAGTTGTTAAATATCTGGACATGGCTGTCCTACGCTGTTGTTGCTGCCCGGCTGCTCAAGGAGGACGAGTCCCCCACTGAGTCTCGGTCCTCACAAGGTTTCGTCCTTAAAATATCAACATAACAGAGTTATGTTATGTTAGAGTTTTGTCTTGCCGCTGTCTCTTCGGCTCGCTCTTTGGGGTTTAAAGGTTTTTCATTCTGTAAAGCTACTTTGTGACGATGTACTGATGTAAAAAACATTACATGAAGTTTCCTATGAGACACATGAGCTCACAGCCTCCCTCGATTGGCCAGTGCCACTGTGATTGACCGATGAGGCTGTGAGCAGCATCCTTTCGCCCGGTCAGCAGGGGGCAGTTTGTCCTTTAGGCAAAAATAAATATCAAGTACAATGCGAACATCGGCTCCATACATACCTTTTCCAAAACCTTGGCCAATCGCGTTCCCACTTGCTCGAAGGACTGCGGCATGAACTTGTCCCGTCCCAGGTTTTGCAGAACCTGAAGAACAACAACACGACAAACCAATGAAACGAGTGCCGCTACAGCACAACGTGAAAATAACCCCCAAAACAAACGCACAGCATGATGGTCACCCACCCGCCACATTATAAATATTATTTACAGCATTATCATAAATAAACGAGTCCCGGCGTGTAGTGGAGAACAGCGCCACCTATTTACGTGATTTATTCACAATAATACACAACCTCGAGAGTCTGATCGCTTTGATAAAACACACTATAATAATAATAATAATTAAATTGGGCGGCACGGTGGATTAGTGGTTTAGCATGTTCTCCTCTCAGCACTAGGGATTCCCGGCTTGAATCCCCATCTGGGTGGAGTCTCCATGTTCTCCCCGCGTGGGTTTCCTCCGGGTTCTCCGGTTACCTCCCACAGTCCAAAAACATGGATCAAGGTGAACTGAATTCTCCAAATTGCCCCATATAGAGTGAATGTGTGTTCAGTGATAGATTGCCCCCCTGTCCTGGGTGTATCTGCCCAGCGCCCGAAACGTTCTCCCCTGGATGGGCATGGGGAACCCCCGTGACCCTAATACAGGACAAAGCTGAAGATAACGGATGGATGGATATGAATGTGAAGTGCTCATTGGGGGGGGGGGGGGGGGGGGGTATTGTCAACGATGTCACATCTGGACAAACGGTTCAGCCAATCAGATGTAAGCACCAGACCCACATGTTCTATAAGGTGATTATTTCTTATTTTAACGTTGAGTTTGTTTTGGTCAGTGTGATGGTCATACCTCTTTGAGCTGACTCTCCCCTGTGTAGTGGATGCTGCCTCGATTGGCCACGCCTCCCAAATGGTCCAGAGTGTGCATGCTGGCGGGCAAGTTGGCATTGCATACGGGTTCTGCAGCGGGTTCCTGCAGTGGGGTGGCGAAGTCTATATGCTCCGTGATGCTGCGTGGAGACGGACGGACGGTGAAGAAAGGTCAGGGGTCAGCAACCAACACAAGCTTTTTAATGCAGTAAAATTAATCACAATAATCTGCAGTAAGTAAGTACAATAAGTCTGCAGTTTGATTTAAGTATGATTATAAAATAGATTATAAATCAAAAATCAAAAAAAAAAAAAAAAAAAAGAAGTAATAAAAAAATCTAAATATATATATCCAAAATCTAAAATATATCTATATATATATATATATATATATATATATATATATATATTTGAAATACTGCAAATTTAAAACAATAAATAAAAACATTTTAAAAAATCATAAAAATGAAAATAATAATAAGAATAAAAAAAAAACTATTTTAAATGCTGCAAATTTAAAACAATAAATTATTATATATATATATATATATATATATTTTAATCATTAATAAAAATTAAAAAAAAAAATTTAAATCGATTTAAGATCCAAAATCAAATTTAAAGCGACAAATAAAAAATGTAAAAAAAAAAATAATAATAATTAAAAAAAAAAAAAAAGATTTTAAATCTGAAATCGAAACAAAAAATAATTTTAAATCCAAAATTGAATAAAAAAAAAATTCTAAATCAAAAATCAAACTTAAAATAAATGTAAAAAATGTATTAAAAAAAAAAAAAAAAAAAAAAAAAAAAAAAAAAAAAAAAAAATTGAATCCAAAATCAAAATGCAAAACACTAAATAAAAATATATACAAAATTCTATTTTCAATCGAAAATAAAAAAAAATAATAAAGATTTTAAATGCAAAACCGAATTTAAAAAAAAAAAAAAAAAAAATTTATTAATTAAAAATCTACATTTTTTTTAGGCCATATCGCCCAGCTGTACTGCACGGTGAACCCTTAAACCAGGCGGCAGTCTGCAGCCATTTCAAACACTGAAGAACCACAGCAGAACAGAAGAACACGTTCATGTATGACGGTCAACATACTCAATGTTTTTGGCAGACACGGCCAGCCAGGTGCTCGCGACCGTGGTGAGGTCCACCCTCCGTGTGCGCTGACACTCCTCTGGTCCCGGCCAGCCCAGACTACTGTACTCCTTCCACTTCCCTGCAGGACAGACAGACGGGCAGTCAGACATCTTCACCACAGCCGTCCATCAAGAACCATTTGCTAGAACTTAGAATGTTGTTTTAAGACAGAGGTTCTTAAACCGGATACACAATACATTATATTTCTCGATATATCTTATTTAAACAGCGTTCTGTAATTTGGCCACTAGATGGCGGTATTTGATTGTTAGAGAAACAGGAAACATTACGTCTGGACTAGATTACGTCACAAAATTCCAGATTATTAACAATTTTGTTTTCAATAAATGCATTTATGAATCGAAACTTGCTTTTTTTATAGTTTGTTTGTAAATGTTTTATTAAAGCAATAAGACACTCGAGGTCATGTATCCGTCCATCCATCATCATTATCCTCTTTATCCCCATGTCCATCCAGGGGAGAACGTTTTGGGCGCTGGGCAGATACACCCAGCTTACACATACATACTATATGGGGCAATTTAGTGCATTCAGTTCACCTTGAATCCATGTTTTTGGACTGTGGGAGGAAACCTACGCGGACACGAGGAGAACATGCAAACTGCACCCAGATTGGGATTCGAACCTGGATCCCCAGCTCTGAGGGGAGAACATACCAACCACTAATCCAGGTTGTGTATTATTGTGAATAAATCACGTAAAGTGGTGTAACTGTACTCCATACGCCTCGCGCCCAACGAAACCTCTTTATTGTGATGTATTCAGACTGAGGCCACGCCCCCTTGTACCTCATTGCTTTAATAGACACTCACACCGTATAACGTTCCGTCACGAGAAACAGAGGGTAGTTAAAAGTTTGGGTTCCACTTGGCTTGAAAAGTTTAGGAACCTCTGATTTACGACATTATAGTTTACTACCACTAGGGGGTAGTATTAAACAAAAGCACTTTAGATGTCGCGCTCGTTATGTCTTAGTAATTTCGTTTCAGGATCTAATAAACCGAATTTATATGAAGGCAATTAATATTTCGTCCTCTGAGTCACCGGGAGTTCTCATTGGATAATGAAACGAAGAACGTTATAGCTACATGTGAAGTAATAACTATGTTTGGTGTGATAACTGTATGCACTTGTTGGGTGGTGGAGCTCGGGGGAGGGCGGAGCTGGAGTGTTAATCAGGGCAATTAGGGCACCTAATGAGGCTCCTGATGACGGTGTGCAGCCTTTATAAACGTTAACATCACATGCTACGGGGAGAGCGATCTGACTATAAGCTGCAGGAGGCGCCAGCGCGGCAGCTCCATCGCCAACACATCACTTTAAATGTACTTAATTAAAAAATTTTAAAATAAAATATTAAAATTTAAAAAATCATGTTGGTGGTGTGGACTCCCGTCTCCCGACACAGCCGTAGTTTTTGGTGTTTTTCTTGTTAAATTGAACCCAAGGTTTATTAAAACAATAAAGGTCAAAAAGTTTTGGAAAAAATTTACTAATGTCTGCAGTTTGATTAAAGTACGATTATAAAATAGATTACAAATCAAAAATCAAATAAAAAAAAAAATTAAATTAAATTTATTTTAAATCCAAAATCAAAATTTTTTTTTTTTAATTAAAAAAAAAAATTATTTTAAAAAATATCATTAAAAAATTAAATAAAATAAAAATCGATTTAAGATCCAAAATCAAATTTAAAACGATAAATAAAAAAAACTTAAAATTTTTTTAATCATAATTAAATTTTTTTTAAATAAAAATATAAAAATTTTACAAATAGTGTTGGTGGTGTGGTGTGGACTCCCGTCTCCAGTTCCCCGGACATACCCTGTGGTCCAGGTGAAGGGATGGTGGGGCCGCTGATCTCCAGGACGGAGTGTGCCAGCGGTGCGTCGCCCTGAGAAAGCTCCGCCTCCGTCTCCGCCTCCGCCTCCCCTGTCCAGCTCTCTGAAGCGTCCGCCTTGGGTTTCCTCATCCGTTTCACCTGGAACGTGATCTGCACAACGGAACGAACCTGGGTTACTGAGAACCGGCATGCGGCGCACTAACGGTCCGTGACCAGAGGTGGCGCTATAGTATTTCCACCATTATAACACTCCAAACGCTTCCTCGCACTCACCCATTCTGCTCCATCGTCATCCTCACAGTTGCCGAAACAGGGTCCATCGTTGGTGGTCCCCATCACCTTGTCGTTCTTCAAGACGCGAATGCCCCGTAGGTCCCCCCGCGTCCCGCTCACATCCAGAGCCCCCTCAAACGCCCCCATCAGCTCCTCACGCAGCTGCCAATCCTTAGCTTCGGCCAGCCCCACCTTCTTTTCGGCGGCCCCTCGCTCCTGCTGGGCCACTTCTCCGGAGCCGTTGCTGTCCACCACCACCTCTGCACAACGGAAACGCAACGGGACACGTTCAAACATTTTTATACTTCATTCATTCGCATTTCAACTTTAAGGACCTCTTAAAAAACGGACAGGGAGCTGCTGAAGTCAGGGTTCGAATCTACACCCCATAAAAAGCTCTTAAACCCTCACTTTTATTTGTTATTTAAATTAATACAATACGAGGGGGCGTGGCCTTATCATGAATCAACCCCCTAAAGAGGTGTTCTGAGTCCCGGCGTGTAGTGGAGAACAGCGCCACCTCTTTACGTGATTTATTCACAATAATACACAACCTGGAGAGTCTGATTGCTTTAATGAAACTCTTACAAACACACTGTAATAAAAAAAAATGCGTTTATTAAAAACTAAATCGTTAATAATCTGATCTTCCGCAACGTAATCTAGTCCGGTTTTCTGGATAGTTTCTGTAACCATCAAACGCTGCCCTCTAGCGGCCAGATTACAGAAGACAGTTTATAAAACAGTGTAACGGGTTTAGTTTATATTAATCTGTATTTAATTATTGAAAATAACGTATTGTATATCGCGCATGGATACGAACGTGGCGCGCTCAGAGGGGTGTGTTATTGTTGATGATGTCACGGCCAATCAGATATTTTTTAATGAAATAAATAATGAAAAATAGAATTAGTAAATTTTTAATTGCAGTTTAATTGTCGACATAGAAAAATAGCTTTATTAATAAAAAGGTGAACGTCCTCACTTTCAAACAGGAGCGGGTTCTCTAAAGCAGAACCACGCGCCGCGTCAGCGTCCCCGGGGTCTTGCCTCGAGTCCCAGAATTCCACTTCCACCTCCACCTCTCGTATACACGGCAACCCATCTGCACACAAACAAAACATATCCCAGCATTCCCACCGGCACTCATCATTAAAACATTAACGTATAGCGTTCTGATCTGAGGGCCGTGTTCCAAACGCTGCAACATAACCCACTGCAGGCCGGCAGCGCCCCCTGCATGACGTCCTGCACTGTGAGGAAGCTTCCACCGAATTAAATTATGGACGTAGCAGGTGGTGGAACCTACAGAAGTGCACTACGTAGTGCGTATGCTACGTAGTTACCTACCTACCTACGTATGCTACCAAGTGGACTAGGGATCTAGGACTGGTACCCTAGGTACTGGCACTATCAGGCTGGAGCTCCTAGACGGACGCTCTCGGACTGGCGCTCCAGGACTGGCGCTCTAGTATTAACACTCCTTGATTGGCACTCTTGGATTAACACTCCTTGATTGGCGTTCTTGTATTGGTGCTGTAGGACTGGCGCTCTTGGACTGGTGCTCTAGTATTAACACTCCTTGATTGGCGCTCTTGGATTGGCGTTCTGGTATTAACACTTGAATTGGTGCTCTTTGACTAGCGCTCTAGTATTAACACTCTTGGATTGGTGCTCTGGTATTAACACTTGAATTGGTGCTCTTTGACTAGCGCTCTAGTATTAACACTCTTTGATTGGTGCTCTTGGATCAGCGCTGTAGGACTGGCGCTCTTGGATTGGCGGTCCAGTATTAACACTCCTTGATTGGCGCTCTTGGATTGGCGCTTTAGTATTAACACTCCTTGATTGGCGCTCTTGGATTGGTGCTCTAGTATTAACACTCCTTGGACTGGTGCCCTTGGACTGGCGCTCTAGTATTAATACTCCTTGATTGGCGCTTTTGGATTGGCGCTCTAGTATTAACACTCCTTCGACTGGTGCCCTTGGACTGGCGCTCCAGTATTAATACTTTCTTTGATTGGCACTCAGACTGGCACTCTAGTATTACAACTCTTTGATTGGCGCTCTTGGATTGGTGCTCTAGTATTAACACTTTCTTTGACTGGTGCTCCAGTTTTAACACTTTGATTTGGGCTCTTGGACTGACAAGTATTAACACTCTCTTGGACTGGCACTATTGGACTGGCGCTCTAGTATTAACACTCTTTGATTGGCGCTCTTGGACCGGCGCTCTTGGTCCGGCGCTCTTGGACCGGCGCTCTTGGACCGGCGCTCTTGGACCGGCGCTCTTGGACCGTTGCTCTTGGTCCGGCGCTCTTGGACCGGCGCTCTTGGACCGGCGCTCTTGGACCGGCGCTCTTGGACCGGCGCTCTTGGACCGGCGCTCTTGGACCGGCGCTCTTGGACTGTTGCTCAGAGCAGGAGGTGTTTAGATTTGCATGGGGTGTAGTGCAGTGAACACCCCAAAATAAAGACTTCACACGTGCTTTAAACCAAAAAACATCCAATACGAGACTTATTATAACTGTAAATCCGTTTGTTGTACATTCTCAGACAGAAGCAGCCGATCGCGGATATCTGGAGCTCCTCAGGTGAACTTCTCTGAACTCAGAGTTCCACTCGGCGGAGGAGAACGCCGTCTAAATAAAGCTCCAGACATTTTTAGCCTCCTGAATTATTGAGCGCGAGATTTCTCCACTTCAGAGTCCTCTGGGCTGAAACGGGAGCGCACGGGGAGGAGGAGGAGGAGGAGGACCCAGAATAGAAGCCTCAGTGGAGAGGCGAGCTAAAACGGGATGTGAGATTACAGTGACGGAGCTATTAAAAGATCTCCACCCACCGAACCGGCGGAGGCCGAGGCTCCGGGGATTAGAGCGGAGAGCGCCAAGGAACATGCTGCAACACGGAGACAAGCCGGGGTGAGGCCGGGATAGGACCCGAAGACCGAAAGAACAGCAACCGTGGACGGCCGAGTTTAGAGAATAACGTTAGGTTCAATGAGGAGCTTGGTGGTTGGCATGTTCTCCTCACAGCGCGGGTTCCAATCCCAATCTGGGTGCAAGTATGCATGTCCTCCCTGTGTCTGTCTCCTCTGGGTTCTCCGGTTTCCTCCCACAGTCCAAAAACATGAATCAAGGTAAATTGAGTTCTCCAAATTGCCCCATATAGAGTGTGTGTATGTGTGTGTGAGTGTGTGTTCTCAGTGATAGATTGCCCCCCTGTCCTGGGTGTATCTGCCCAGCGGCCGAAAACGTTCTCCACTGGATGGGCATGAGGAACCCCACACCCCCATGACTCTATTAGAGGAAAAGCGGAAGATAATGGATGATAATAATAATAAAATAATAATAATAATAATAATTCATTCATTATCTTCAGCTTCATCCTCTATTAGGGTCGCGGTGGGGGGGGTTCCCCATGCCCATCCAGGGGAGAACGTCTCGGGTGCTGGGCAGATACACCCAGGACAGGACGCCAATCCATCGCTGGGCATAATAATAATAATAATGATAAATAATAATATAATAATATAATAATAATAATAATAATAATAAATAATAATATAATAATAATAATAATGATGATAATGTCTGTTCTAAACCCCTGAATTAATTAAAAAAGAATGAGACTGAAACAGGACAGCGTTACCGTTACCGTAGCGACAGCATTAAAACGGTACGTTGTCGGTTCTAACCGCGGAACCCGAGCGCGGGTGGCAGGGGGACTTACGTGGACAGGTCTGCTGGTGGACGTTGTAGAGGAACGGGTAGAACTGCAGGCAGCGCAGCAGGGGGAGGCTGGCACGGCACTGAGAACAGCTGGCGTTCAGAGCCAGGGCCTCCCGGAACAGGCTGAGGGCCCCGGTCAGGTTCCCCTCAGACAGACGGACACTCACCATGCTCAGGAGGGTGTGAGGCTTCAGAGGAAACACACACACACACACACACACACACACACACACACACACACTCAATATAAACCTGAACCAAAGAAACACATTCAAACTTCATCATCTGGGTGACTAAGTGGTTTGGCATGTTCTCCTCTCAGCGCTAGGGATTGCCGGTTCGAATCCCAATCTGGGTGGAATTTGCATGTCCTCCCCGTGTCCGCGTGGGGTTCCTCCAGGTTCTCCGGTTTCCACCCACAGTCCAAAAAACATGGATCAAGGTCAATTGAGTTCTCCAAATTGCCCCATATAGAGTGTGTCTGTGTGAGTGAGTGTGTGTCCAGTGATAGATTGCCCCCCTGTCCTGGGTGTATCTGCCCAGTGCCCGAACCCCCCCCCACGACCCTAGTAGAGGATAAAGAGGAAGATAATAACAACATTAAGTGTTTATTACCACGACGATGGTTGGGGGGGGGGGGTTCTCCATGCCCATCCAGGGGAGAACGTTTTTCGGGAGCTGGGCAGATACACCCAGGCCGCAATCTATCACTGAACACACATTCACACACACTCTATATGGGGCAATTTGGACAATTCAATTGACCTTGATCCATGTTTTTGGACTGTGGGAGGAAACCGGAGAACCCGGAGGAAACCCACACCTCCACCCAGATTGGAATTCGAGACACACACGCACTATATGGGGCAATTTGGAGAATTCAATTCACCTTGAATCCATGTTTTTGGACTGTTGGTGGAAACGAGAAAATCTGGAGGAAACCCACAAGGACACGGGGAGAACATGCAAACTCCACCCAGATTGGGATTCGAACTGGGAATTCCCAGCACTGAGAGGAGAACATGCCAAACCACTAAGTTCAGATGAATTAAATGCAGTATGAGGGACGGGGGGGACTGAGAGGTGGAGGTCCTACCTCAGAGGCGTTGAGCCCCATGGCCTGCAGCAGCAGCTCCTGAGCCTCGTGGTGGAGGCCGTGGTGGAGCAGGAGGTTGGCGGTGTTGACCAGCGGAACGTCTCGGTGCTGGGGGGGGGCCGAGTACAGGGCCTGCCGCAGACAGTGCAGAGCCTGACTCCCGTTTCCCCTCGCCCTCCAGAAGAGCCCGGCTTCGTTATACACCAGCCAGCGGGGAACGCTCACCTGCACACAGCCGAGGTGGAGACCGGTTCAGACCTCACACTGACCTCACACAGGAGGTGGAGCATCCTTCAGAACCGGGTCATGTTCTGTTTAAGGTGCAGGAGAACCCTGCACATGGCTGCATGTTGCTCTCCAGCAGGGGGCAGGAGTGGGCGCTGGTTGCTGGTGGGACTTGGGTTCTGAGGTTCTGAGGTTCTTACCTTCTCCATGGCTTTTGCGATCACGGCGCCGGTTTGGTCCAGGTTCCACACTTCACTCCGTTTCAGCAGCACCTGCACACACACACACACACACCAACGGAACCGTGTTAATTAATAATGACCCCCCCCCCCCTCAGCTATAGAACTCTAAATAAAGTCAGTTAAAGAGGAGGAACCTCAGATTATTAATAATTAATAATGGACCCCCCCCTTGGTTATAGAACTCTAAATAAAGTCAGTTGAAGAGGAGGAACCTCAGATTATTAATAATTAATAATGACCCCCCCCCTCAGCTATAGAACTCTAAATAAAGTCAGTTGAAGAGGAAGAACCTCAGATTATTAATAATTAATAATGACCCCCCCCCCTTGGTTATAGAACTCTAATTAAAGTCAGTTGAAGAGGAGGAACCTCAGATTATTAATAATTAATAATTAATAATGACCCCCCCCCTTGGTTATAGAACTCTAAATAAAGTCAGTTAAAGAGGAGGAACCTCAGATTATTAATAATTAATAATGACCCCCCCCCTCAGCTATAGAACTCTAAATAAAGTCAGTTAAAGAGTAGGAACCTCAGATTATTAATAATTAATAATTAATAATGACCCCCCCCCTCAGCTATAGAACTCTAAATAAAATCAGTTAAAGAGTAGGAACCTCAGATTATTAATAATTAATAATGACCCCCCCCTTGGTTATAGAACTCTAAATAAAGTCAGTTGAAGAGGAGGAACCTCAGATTATTAATAATTAATAATGGACCCCCCCCCCTTGGTTATAGAACTCTAAATAAAGTCCGTTAAAGAACATGAACCTCGGCAGCATGCAGATCCGGTAAGTCCTTCCCCTGCAGGACCCAGGCCACCGAGGTCAGCGGGTCAGCGGGCAGGAGCTGGGCCTTCAGACTGCAGTCCGGCAGGTCAGTGGACCCGGGGGGGTTCCGGTTCACATACAGGCTGCTCCTGGCTCTGAAAACAAAAACCATGCACCCATTTCAAACCAACATACGGTCAGTTTAAACACCTGCTGACCAAACCGCCATTTATACATAATAATTTATATTAATACGTACAAATTATTTATTTATTTTTTATTTTTTGGGAGGGGGGGGGTTCCCCATGCCCATCCAGGGAAGAACGTTTCGGGCGCTGGGCAGATATGGCGCTGACAGGATGCCAGTCTATCACTGGATACACACTCAAACTTAGACACATGCACTGTATGGGGCAATTTGGAGCATTCAATTCACCTTGAATCCAATTTTTTTTTTAAATTTCTTTATTTCTTTATTTATTTTTTTAGAGTTTCCGACTCTGACTGAATAATACTCATGCACAGAAAACGGGGAGATGATGTTCCCACGCAGGGATGACACGACCAACCGGACGTCACACGCTTAAGCGCACAGCTCCATCATTTCACCACTAGAGGGCCGAAGCGCTGTAAGGACTTTGTGAGTAAATATTGGGGCATTTGCACTCGGTTTAACCGTATTTACTTCTTTAAGGGATAAACAATGTTGGGCTGCGAAGCATGCGTACCGTGCTCGTTTATTTAAACCTTTAAACCTCCAAAGAGCAAGACCAAGAGACAGCGGCAAGACAAAACTCCCTGTTATGTTGATGTCTTAAGGTCTGAGGCTCAGTGGGGGACTCATCGTCCTTGAGCGGGGGGGCAGCTACGCATACAATTAATTTTCTTCTTCTTATTATTATTATTATATATAATAACTCAGTGTGTGTGTGTGTGTGTGTGTGTGTGTGTGTGTGTGTGTGTGTGTGTGTGTGTGTGTGTGTGAGTCAGACCTGAGGCCATGGTTTGAGCCTCTGGAGGAAATATATATATATATATAAATAAATATAAATAATATTCATAAGAAGATGAATGATGATGATGATGATGATGAACTATTCATAAGGCATTGGAGAGATTTACAGCATTAGAGGAGTGCTCTTCGTCCCACAATGCAGCGTGGTATCTCTCCGTCGGATACAGATAAGTACGGTTGAGGACTTCGGCTCTTGTTGACACTCAGCTCAGAGACCAGAGCCACGCTGCTGGCCACCGACGCCTCCTCACCGAACTGCACACACACACCAGAGTATGGATCACAAACACAACACACACGGGGGGGGGGGGGGGGGGGGTCAATCTCAACTACCCCGGGGGCCCAAACCCAAAGTCCACTGTGGCTCACGGAATAAAAATTTATTAAACACTAGAAGTCGAGGTTTTCTGAACATGAAGAGGAATAAAAGCAGACAGGATGATTATTATACAATAACTAAACTTTAACTTTATAGAACTTCAAAATTCTTATAATTATTAAAATTATAAAAGTCCCAAGTCTGAACAAAAAAACATTAAAATATGAAACAAAAATGAGACTTTTTATATTAAAATAAAAATAACAAATCAAAACATTCAGTTTTCGTTGCTCTCGGGCCGTTAAAGAAAAATAAAGTTAAACTTTAAATATTTTAAAAGATTTCTGCTCACCGTAAAAAAAATGTTCCCGTCCAAAATAACATATTTAAAATATGAGCACGCTCTAAAAATAGATAAATAATAAAAAAAAAACATATCGCTGGGCCGTTAATAATAATAGATCAATGTAAATGATCTCGTGGGCCGGATATGGCCCACGGGCCATTAGCATGAAACCTCTGCTATACACTATTAATTGCCCCGAGTGGCCTTCTCCTTTGTTCATGACACCCTTCCACACTCGAGTGCTGTGACGTAACGGATAACGGAACATCGGACCCACCTGGATGTACTGCACGTTCTCAAACAGCTCCCCCCGGTGGTAGCGCACGGGGAGGTCGAACGGGCAGAACAGGCTACTCTGCTGCTGACCCAGGTGGCACATCTGATGATTACCTGAAACAGATCCGGATTTCATTTAATTAAACCCGTTTTAATGGGGTCCACTTCAGTAGCGCCACCCTCAGGTTTCCCCTGTCACACAGATGGACTTTGTAGTTCTACAGTTCCATTCTGTAGTATTAATATTATAGATTTAAAGCATTTAACATGTTTCCTTAACATTAACATTAACATGAATGATCAGTAATTAATAACAATAGAATAGCATATAATAAATTATAATGAGTAATTGTTCAAACACTGCCATCTAATGGACAAATGACAAAATACAGTTTATAATAAACATCAGGAAAAATAATGTATGTGCGGTGGCTTGGTTTTTAACACGTTCTCCTCTCACTGTTGACTATGGAGCTTCTATGTCCTCCCCGTGTCCATGTGGGTTTCCTCCGGGTTCTCCGGTTTCCTCCCACAGTCCAAAAACATGGATCAAGGTGAATTGAGCTCTCCAAATTGCCCCATATAGTGTGGTGTGTGTGTGTGAGTGAGTGTTCAGTGATAGATTGGCGTCCTGTCCTGGGTGTGTTTGCCCAGCGCCCGAGACGCTCTCATGCGTGTGATGCTGCAGGTCAGAGGGTCAGTGGGTTGATGGGTCAGTGGGTCGGTCTCACCGAGCTGAGCCTCTTTGGCCATCTGGGTCTCGTGGATGATGTTGCGCAGGATCTGCTCTTCCTGCACCAGCTTGTGCTTATCCAGCATGCTCTGCTGCCGCAGGTAATGGTCATGCTGCTTCTGGTACTCCTTCAGTTCATTCAGGGTGCGCTGCAGGGAGCTAGGGGCACAGGGCATCATGTTAAAAAAGAAAAAGAAATAAATAATAAGATAAAAAATAATCATAATAATAAATACATTAATTAATTAATTAAAAAAACAAAAAAAGAAAAAAAAAAGAAAAATTTAATAAAAAAAACAATAAGTAAATAAATAAATAAATAAATAAAAAGATTATTAAAAGATTAAAAAGTTAAAAAAGGAAAAGAAAAAAAATGAATAAAAAAAATAAATGAATAATTTAAAAAAAATTATAACATTAATTAAAAAAGATAAATAATTTGAAAAAGAAAAGAAATAGAAAAATAAAAAATAAAAAAATAAAAATTTCATAATAATGAAAAAAAGAAAAAAGAAAAAAAAAAAGAAAAAAAGAATAAAAAAAAAAAGAAAATTATAAATAAATGAATAAGCGTCACGGTGGCTTAGTGGTTTGGCATGTTCGCCTCTCAGCGCTAGGGATTCCCGGTTCGAATCCCCATCTGGGTGGAGTTTCCATGTTCTCCCCGTGTCCACGTGGGTTTCCTCCGGGTTCTCCGGTTTCCAGTCCAAAAACATGGATCAAGTTAATTGAATTCTTCAAATCGCCCCATATAGAGTGTGCTTGAGTGTGTGAGTGTGTACCCAGCGATGGATTGGCGCCCTGTCCTGGGTGTATCTGCCCAGCGCCCGAAACGTTCTCCCCTGGATGGGCATGGAGAACCCCCCCCCCCGACCCTAATAGAGGATAAAGAGGAAGATAATGAATGAATGAATGAATAAAAAAAATAAAAGTAAAAAATAATAATAAAAAATAAATAAATAAATAAAAAAATAATAAAATAATTTAAAAAAATTATTAAAATAAATAATTTAAAAAAAGAAAGGAAAAAGAATTATAAATAAATAAAAAACAAATAAAACAAGAAAAAAAAGAATTTAAAAAAGTAAAAAAAAAAAAAAAAAAGAAAAGAAAAAATAAATAAAAAAATAAAAAAATAAAAAATAAAATAAATAATTAAAAAAAATAAACAATAATAATTACAAAAAGCGGATAAATGACATTGTAAAATGTAGATCCTGCACACAACAATCAGACCAACTTTTCACCAACAGGGGGTTGATTTAAAGCACGGTGTCTTTGCCTTGGCGTGTGGTGCACTGGGTATCAGGTACGTGGAGGCTTGTTTGTTATATAAAGACACGGAGAGAATGCCCCATCAGTACAGGGATAAGCCTCAAAACCTCTGAACACAGTATGTGAGACTGATGAGTTCAATCTAAACTCTCACCGCAGTGGTGGAGGACAGGAGAACCTGCTCTTACATAAAGCATTGTGATCTGACCCGAGCGTCCGTATCACTGCGTCCACTCCGAACATTACGAACGACTGGCCACTGACACTTAGCTCCACTGACATGGCATAGGCTGCAGAGTCAGCAAAGCGAGCGCCCTCCCCGGCCGTCCCCTCATCCTCACCGGTGCTGAGCCTCCAGCCTCTGCTCCAGCTTCTGCTGACACAGCACGGCGTGCTTCCTGCGCAGGGCCTGCTCGAACCCCGGCTGCGCCTGCAGGGCCTGCTCGTAGCACAGCACCGAGTGGTTGTACTCCCCCAGCATCTATCACACACACACAGTCCGTCAGTCCCCCACCAAGCGAGCGGGAGGTGTGCACGGCGGCGGTACCCACGGCGTAGATGTTGCCCAGCGTGTAGTGGCTGGTCAGCAGGTCGGTGGTCTGGTCCAGCGCGGCGTGGGCCAGGACGGCGGCGTCGGCCGAGAAGTGAGCTCGGTGTAGGATGTTGGCCAGGTTCACCAGAGCGACGTCCTTGTGCTGTCTGTGGGACGGAACAGTGTGCAGTGGGGCAACTGAGGACTTTGGGAGGACAATAGACTAACGACTTTAAAACCAGGGACGTCTTTAATTAATTAAAACTAATTACAATTTTAAATTAATATTTACAGCTTAGGATTTTATATCATCATTATTATTATTATTATTATCATATGTTATACATGCTCCATTTCACTTTCTTTTAAAAAAATTGGGGGGGGGGGGGGGGGGGGGGGGCATGCCCATCCAGGGGAGAACGTTTTAGGCGCCGGGCAGATACACCCAAGACAGGGGGGCAATTTCCCCATGCCCATCCAGGGGAGAACGTTTCGGGCGCTGGGCTGATACACCCAGGACAGGACACCAACCTATCACTGGACGCACACTCAAACTTAGACACATGCACTATATGGGGCAATCGGGAGCATTCAATTCACCTTGAATCCACGTTTTTAGGACCGTGGGAGCAAACCGGACAACTTGGAGCAAACCCACGTGGACACGGGGGAGAACATGCAACCTCCACCCAGATCGGGATTCGAACCTGGATACCCAGGGCCGAGAGGAGAACATGCCAAACCACTTGTGTAGTAGGGTTTTGTATAATGATGTGTAACTGCGGGCGTGGAAGCTCAGTGGTCAGGGTGTTGGGTTATCAATCTGAAGGTTGTGGGTTCAAATCCCAGGTCCACTGAAGTCACCAGTGTGGGTTCTTGAGCAAGACCTGTAACCCTCATTGCTCCAGGGGGCGCTGTGATGAACCCTGTGTTCTGTGTTGGGATGTTTGTAAGTCTCTGTGGATAACAGCGTGGGCTACATGATCAAAGATAAGCGTAAATGTATCTGTTCGGTTGCGTCTGACCGATCACGTGCCGTGTTTATAGTTAGTATTGTGATCTTTACAAGTTATAAAGGTTAAAACGCGTGAGGGGTGCGTCCTCAGAGAGGACGGTGTACCTGGATTTAAGGTCTAATTTGCTCTAAATTGCCCCATAAAGAGTGAATATAAACAGCAATCAGCACTAAACCTGTGACGACTGTTTTTATAAACGTTGTTTTGTAATTTGGCCACCAGATGGCAGTATTACTATTATTATTATTTTTATTATTATTATCCATCCATCATTTTCTGCTTTATCCTCTATTAGGGTCGTGGGGGGGGGGTTCCCCATGTCCATCCAGGGGAGAACGTTTCGGACGCAGGGCAGATACACCCAGGACAGGGGGGCAATCTATCGCTAGGCAGAACCAGAATGATGTGCAGTATTAATATTTATTTTTCTAAATGTATAAGTTAGTTATAAGTTATAAAGGTTAAAACGCATGAGGGGTGTGTCCTCGGAGGGGATGGTGTACCTAAATTTAAGGTAAATTTGCTCTAAATTGCCCCATAAAGAGTGAATATAAACAGCGATCAGCATTAAACCTGTGACAACTGTTTTTATAAACATTGTTTTGTAATTTGGCCACCAGATGGCAGTATTATTATTATTATTATTATTATTATTATTATTATCCATTATTATCCATTATATTATTATTATCCATCCATTATCTTCTGCTTCATCCTCCACTAGGGTCGTGGGGGGGGGGAGAACGTTTCAGGCGCTGGGCAGATACACCCAGGACAGGGGGGCAATCTATCACTAGGCAGGACCAGAATGATGTGCAGTATTTACAGTTAGTATTCTGATCTTTCTAAGTTTTAAAGGTTAAAACGCGTGAGGGGTGTGTCCTCGGAGGGGACGGGGTACCTGGGGGAGAAGTGCAGGGCGCGGACGACGCAGTCCACGGCTTTCCTGGGCTCGTTCTTTATCCTCCAGTAGAACGAGGCCAGATTGTACAAGACCCACGACGAGGAATTCTGAAAAACAACGACGACGGAGGAGTATTTAACACTAAACAACTGTTTAATAAAGCAATACGGTGCGAGAGGGCGTGGCTTTATACTCTATAAAATAAAAAAAATCTAATAAATCAAATAAAAGAGGTGTTATTAGGTGTTTCTCTAATCATCACACTGCCATCTAGTGGCCGAATTACAGAACACAGTTTGTAAAAACAAAAGAGGTTCAGAGCTCATCAGGAAAACCCCATCCATCCATCATCTGTCACTTTATCCTTTATTAGGGTCGCGCGGGCAGATACACCCAGGACAGGGGGGCAATCTATCACCATACACACACTCACTCACACAGACACACTCTATATGGGGCAATTTGGAGAACTCAATTGACCTTGATCCATGTTTTTGGACTGTGGGAGGAAACCAGAGAACCAGGAGGAAACCCATGCGGACATGGGGAGGACATCCAAACTCCACCCAGATTGGGATTTGAACCTCGTTCTGAGAGGAGAACATGCCAAACCACTAAGCCACCCCATCAGGAACATCCATCCACCCATCCATTATCTTCCACTTTATCCTCTATTAGGGTCGCGGGGGGGGGTTCCCCCATGTCCATCCAGGGGAGAACGTTTCAGACGCTGGGCAGATACACCGAGGACAGGGGGGCAATCTATCACTGGACACACACTCACTCTCACACAAACTCACTCTATATGGGGCAACTGTATGGAGAACTCAATTGACCTTGATCCATGTTTTTGGACTGTGGGAGGAAACCGGAGAACCCGGAGGAAACCCACGCAGACACGGGGAGAACATGCAAACTCCACCCAGATTGGGATTTGAACCGGGAATCCCCAGCGCTGAGAGGAGAACATGCCAAACCACTAAGCCACCCCCATCAGGAACATAATATATAAAATAAGTCATTGCGCTGCTTCAATCTGATTGGCTGCGCCGTGTGTCCAGCCGTGACATCATTAACAATCGTATCAGATTAATATAAACAGCGGGCGGTACGGTGGTTTAGTATGTTCTCCTCTCAGCACTGGGGATTCCCGGGTTCGAATCCCCATCTGGGTGGAGTTCGCATGTCCTCCCCGTGTCCGCGTGGGTTTCCTCCGGGTTCTCCGGTTTCCTCCCACAGTCCAAAACCATAGATTGAAGTCAATTGAGTTCTCCAAATTGCCCCATATAGAGTGTGTGTGTGTGTGTGTGTGAATGAGTGTGTGTCCAGTGATAGATTGCCCCCCCTGTCCTGGGTGTATCTGCCCAGCGCCCGAGACGTTCTCCCCTGGATGGACATGGAGAACCCCCCCCACGAACCTAATAGAGGATAAAGCGGAAGATAATGAATGAATGAACAAATTGCCCCATACAGAGTGAATATAAACAGCGATCAGCACTAAACCTGCGACGACTGTTTTTATAAAGGTTGTTTTGTAATTTGGCCACCAGATGGCAGTATGTTTTTAAATAATTTATTTAAAGAACAGAACGATCCATCCATCCATTATCTTCCGCTTTATCCTCTACTAGGGTCACGGTTGGGGGGGGGGTTCCCCATGCCCATCCAGGGGAGGACAGGGGGGGCAATCTACTGGCTGAGAGTGCTGAAGTGTCTGCGTCTGATGGAGCGTCCTCTCTCACCTGAAGCAGAGCGTGGTGTATCCGATGACCCGCCTCGTCCATGTGCTGCCCCAACTTGTGGGACAGCGACGCAAAAACGGGGTCGTCCTTTGCAAGTAACGGGGACGTGAGGTTCACTTTCTCCTGGACACCCTGAAAGACGTCACAACAGTTACGCCAAGGGAACAGTAGAGGGCGCAGGAGAAGGTCATGCTTATCGGGGTGATTCGGGTTACCCTCAGGTGCTGGAAGGCATGTACGCTGTAGGGCAGCTCCAGGACCTTCACGCAGTCCGGTTTGTCGAGGTCTTGGGGTAACGGAGACGTGTGATCCACATAATCCTCCGGACTACAACGGAAAGAAACAACCCCCATCACAACATGACCTGTAATAACATCACCTTTAATGATGATGATGATGATGATGATGATGATGACGTGTGCCGACACTTTAATCATCTATTAATCTTCTTTTTTTTTTTCTTCTCTACAACAGGTATTTGTTATTATTACATTTCACATATCTATATACTCTATTTAAAAAATATATTTTTTTTTTCTCATTTTCTTCTTTTAAATTTAAATGATAACTTTAAAATAACAGGGGGGGGTAATTGGGGCCTCTAATTTCGTTCTTTCGTAAATTATTAATGATAATAACATTTTCTTGAATCTCCGGAGAACCCGGAGGAAACCCACACAGACACGGGGAGGACATGCAGACTCCACCCAGATTGGGATTCGAACCGGGAATCCCTAGTGCTGAGAGGAGAACATGCCAAACACTAAGCCACTGTGTTGTACCAATCAGTACATTTACATCCTGAGTTCTTAAATGTGCAACGTCCTGTTATTTGAATCAGCTGAGAGGAGAACATGCCAAACCACTAAGCCACCATGCCGCCCTCCATATATATATATATATATATATATATATATCCATCCATTATCTTCTGCTTTATCCTCTATTAGGATCGCGTGGGGGGGGGTTCCCCATGCCCATCCAGGGGAGAACGTTTCGGGCGCTGGGCAGATACACCCAGGACAGGGGGCAATCTATCACTGGACACACACTTACACACACTCTATATGGGGGCAATTTGGAGAACTTATAATAACAAGATAATAACATTTTCTTGAATCTTGAAGCACAGACAGACCTGAAAACGAGTGGGCGGGCGGGCGGGCGGGCGGGCGGGCGTACCTGATGCCTTTGGCCTCCAGTGAAATGAAGGTTCCGTCGTAAAGGTCCAGATCTCCGAGAGGAACCTTGGCGGTGATGCAGTCAGGATCCTCTTTGTAGTGTCTTTGTTCTAATCCCGTGTCCCGGTCTTCATTCTCCTCTATGTGGATTTTCTGAACGACAAGCTGCTTCTGCAGAGGAAACCATGGGACAAAAAAAAAAAGTGAAACAGCGGCCCCTGGTGGACACGCTGAGTGTTGCACCCTATAAAGCGTGCTGGTCATGACATGCGGGCTTCATCACATCACACCTCAATCTCCTGGGATCTCGTTAAAGCAGTTAATGAGATGCGAGCGGGTCAGTCAGGTGACTCTCAGGTGAGATTTTTTAGATTTTTTGGTTCTAATGGATTGATGTAAGTAGGGGTGAGCTGCAATATTCGCTGATTCGATTCGGAGAACCGTAGTCGACTATGAACCTCATAGTCGAATGTACCATTTTGACCACATGGGGGCGCCCATGGCTGCTGCTAAGCATTAGTTTTTACATGAAATGTCTTTGTTTTCGTTATATATATATAGCCTTTTGTCAAATAAAATCATCATCATTTTTAGGTTTTTAGGTTTTTCCTTTGAAGTGGAAAAAAGTCCAGAACGGGGATTCCATTTACGCTGCTCTAGAAAAACAAGTATAATATTTATAAAAATTTTTTTTTTTAAAACCACGCTTATAGCGCCATCTTGTGGTAAAATTTCAACTGATTCGACTATCAGTCGACTATAGGGAATATCTGACGAATCAGATTGGACTATGAAAATCCTTAGTTGAATACAGCCCTAGTTGTAAGTAATCAGGACTGAGAGGTCACCTCTAGTTTTTTGAGGTAGTTGACTCTGGTCTCCTGCTGCATGAAGAGGACGAGGTGATGAGGGTGTTTCAGGTTGAGGGGGGAGTCCACCTGCAAACAAACCACAACACAAGACGATATTACAAAACAATCTATTTCATGGTATATTAATATTTGCACGACAAAACTTTACAGTCTCTTATTCATTATGAAAAAGACAGCCAGTTCCTTAAATCTGATTGGCTGAGCCGTGGGTCCCGCCGTGACCCTCAGGGGGCGTCACATTCGTATCAGTGCGTGATATACAATATGTTATTTTAAATCATAAAATACAGATTCATATAAACTAACCCCCCCCCCCCACGTGATCCTAATAGAGGATAAAGCGGAGAATAATGGACGGGGTGGCACAGTGGCTTAGTGTTTGGTATGTTCTCCTCTCAGCGCTTCGAATCCCAAACTGAGTGGAGTTCCCCCACAGTCCAACAACATGGATTCAAGGTGAATTGAATGCTCCAAATTGCCCCATATAGAGTGTGTGTGTATGTGTCTAGTGATAGATTGCCCCCCCTGTCCTGGGTGTATCTGCCCAGCACCCGAAACGTTCTCCCCTGGATGGGCATAGGGAACCCCCCCCCCACCCCACCCCACCCCACCCCACGCGACCGTAATAGAGGATAAAGCGGAGGATAAGGGACGGAGTGGCACGGTGGCTTAGTGTTTGGCATGTTCTCCTCTCAGCGCTTCGAATCCCAATCTGAGTGGAGTTCCCATGTCCTCCCCATGTCTGCGTAGGTTTCCTCCAGGTTTCCTCCCACAGTCCAACAACATGGATTCAAGGTGAATTGAATGCTCCAAATTGCCCCATATAGAGTGTGTGTGTGTGTGAGTGTGTGTCTAGTGATAGATTGCCCCCCTGTCCTGGGTGTATCTGCCCAGCGCCCGAAACGTTCTCCCCTGGATGGGAATGGGGAACACCCCCCCCCCCACACGACCCTAATAGAGGATAAAGCGGAGGATAATAGACGGGGTGGCACAGTGGCTTAGTGTTTGGCATGTTCTCCTCTCAGCGATTCGAATCCCAATCTGAGTGGAGTTCCCCCACAGTCCAACAACATGGATTCAAGGTGAATTGAATGCTCCAAATTGCCCCATATAGTGTGTGTGTGTGTGTGTCTAGTGATAGATTGCCCCCCTGTCCTGGGTGTATCAGCCCAGCACCCGAAATGTTCTCCCCTGGATGGGCATAGGGAACCCCCCCCCCACGAGACCCTAATAGAGGATAAAGCGGAGGATAAGGGATGGGGTGGCACGGTGGCTTAGTGTTTGGCATGTTCTCCTCTCAGCGCTTCGAATCCCAATCTGAGTGGAGTTCCCATGTCCTCCCTGTGTCTGCATAGGTTTCCTCCCACAGTCCAACAACATGGATTCAAGGTGAATTGAATGCTCCAAATTGCCCCATATAGTGTGTGTGTATGTGTGTGAGTGAGTGTGTGTCCAGTAATAGATTGCCCCCCTGTCCTGGGTGTATCTGCCCAGCGCCCGAAATGTTCTCCCCTGGATGGGTATAGGGAACCCCCCCCCCCACGCAACCCTAATAGAGGATAAAGCGGAGGATAAGGGATGGGGTGGCATGGTGGCTTAGTGTTTGGCATGTTCTCCTCTCAGCGCTTCGAATCCCAATCTGAGTGGAGTTCCCATGTCCTCCCCCGTGTCCGCATGGGTTTCCTCCCACAGTCCAACAACATGGATTCAAGGTGAATTGAATGCTCTATATTGCCCCATATAGTGTGTGTGTATGTGTGTCCAGTAATAGATTGCCCCCCTGTCCTGGGTGTATCTGCCCAGCGCCCGAAACATTCTTCCCTGGATGGGTATAGGGAACCCCCCCCGCGACCCTAACACAGGTATAAGTAGATTTTTAAAATTATTTTATTTAAAAGGAGCATTATTATTATTATTTTTTGAATATCTTTGTTATTTAAAGGTGTTATTGTACTAATGTTCAGGTTATAACGTCCCTCCACACACACACACACACACACACACACACACACACACACACACACACACACACACACACACACACACAGTTTTGAGTTCTTGATGAGGTTTTGAGCTTTTGAAGCGACAGTCTCCCGACGTCCGCTCAGGTTTTCCATGTCCACGTCCACGTCCACGGCGTGTCCAGCACCTGCTGCGCTCATGTGGCTTGTTTTGGTTGTTTTTGACTTCCTACAGGTTTGTCCTGCGTTTGGGGGGAAAGCCGAGGACCTTTAATGAGTTCCCTGTTTACACGTTTCCTTATTAGTGTCCATAGTGATGGCTGGATGTGGGCGTAGCGGACAGGTACGTGGAACGTCTCCCAGAACACGGACCGTCCTACGTTCTAAGACCACGTCACCTGATCTGTGTTTAGGTTTTTGTGGATTAATCGAATCGTACCCTTTATTATGACCGCGCTCGTTACAATGGTACGGACCGTGAGCCCAGTGCTGGGGGTTGCCGGTTCGAATCCCAATCTGGGTGGAGTTTGCATGTCCTCCCCGTGTCCACGTGGGTTTCCTCCAGGTTCTCCGGTTTCCTCCCACAGTCCAAAAAGCTTAGTGGTTTAGCATGTTCTCCTCTCAGCACTAGGGATTCCCGGTTCAAATCCCCATCTGGGTGGAGTTTCCATGTCCTCCCCGTGTCTGCGTGGGTTTCCTCCGGGTTCTCCGGTTTCCTCCCACAGTCCAAAAACTTGTATCAAGACAATTGAATTCTCAAAAATTGCCCCATATAGAGTGAGTCTGTGTGAGTGAGTGTGTGTCCAGCTATGGATTGGCGCCCTGTCCTGGGTGTATCTGCCCCGCGACCCTAATAGAGGATAAAGCGGGAGATAATGAATGAATGCCCCATATAGAGTGTGTATGTGTGAGTGAGTGTGTGTCCAGTGATAGATTGCCCCCCTGTCCTGGGTGTATCTGCCCAGCGCCTGAGACGTTCTCCCCTGGATGGGCATGGGGAACCCCCCCCCCTTCCCTGCGACCCTAATAGAGGATAAAGCTGGAGATAATGAATGAATGTATTTCTTTAAGCTCACTCTAACAATCTGCTCTCTCTGAATCCGATCTAAATACAAAATGGGTATGGGTTTAGTTTACTTTGCTAAAGCAAACCCCTCCCCTGCCCCCCGTCCCCCCCGTCCCCCACCGGCAAAAGTGTGGTTTGTTGTCTTTAGCTCTGAATCTTGAGGTTGTGTTTTAAACCTGGTTGTCTGAAAAACGGAGATTTACATTTTCATTTTTTTCTCCTCCAGAAAGCAAAGCGGATGCAAATGAGTGGAACCCTGTCCCCGTCCGAGAGCAGGACACGGGGACGAGCAGGACGAGCAGGAACTCAATGTCCTCATCAGGAACTATTCGCATCATTTTTAAGATCTGCTTGATGATAAACGCTCTTAAAAAAATCTCCGCGGCGTCGCTGAGGACATGTCCGCTTTAAACTCGTCCCGTTCGTCCGTTAGCTTCAGCTTTATCCTCTACTGGGGTCGCGGGCGGGGGAGGTGGGGGGGGGGGGGGGGGGGGTGGGGGGGGGGGGGGGGGGGGGGGGGGGGGGGGGGGGGCAAAATTATTTAAATTACATTAGGTACAAATTAATTAATTCACTAATAAAGCAGCGTATAAGACAAGTAAGTATAAAGATAAAATGGCAATAAAAAATTTTTAATAAAGATAAAAGTAAAAAAATTCAGAAATGTCTGTTGGAAAAGGGTCGTAGTGTCAACAGCGTAGAGATCAGACTGACCAGAGATCAGACTGACCAGAGATCAGTTCAGAAACAAGACCCAACAGGCTGACCAGAGATCAGACTGACCAGAGATCAGTTCAGAAACGAGACCCAACAGGCTGACCAGAGATCAGACTGACCAGAGATCAGTTCAGAAACGAGACCCAACAGACTGACCAGAGATCAGTTCAGAAACGAGACCCAACAGACTGACCAGAGATCAGACTGACCAGAGATCAGACTGACCAGAGATCAGTTCAGAAACGTGACCCAACAGGCTGACCAGAGATCAGTTCAGAAATAAGACCCAACAGACTGACCAGAGATCAGTTAAGATCAGACCTAACAAACTAACCAAAGCTCAGTTAAGAGATCAGACTAACCAGAGATCAGGTCAGAAATAAGACCCAACAGACTGACCAGAGATCAGTGTAGAGATCAGACCTAACAAACTAACCAAAGCTCAGTTAAGAGATCAGACTGACCAGAGATCAGGTCAGAAATAAGACCCAACAGACTGACCAGAGATCAGTTCAGAAACAAGACCCAACAGACTGACCAGAGATCAGTGTAGAGATCAGACCTAACAAACTAACCAAAGCTCAGTTAAGAGATCAGACTGACCAGAGATCAGACTGAAAGTGATGGGAATGGCCAGTTCAGGAGGTTATTTCACCCGGATGAGATCCAGCTACCGCAACTGTCCGTCAGTCAGTCAGTTAATCAGTCAGTCCGTCAGTTAGTCAATCAGTCGGTCCGTCAGTCAGTCAATCAGTCGGTCCGTCAGTCAGTCAATCAGTCGGTCCGTCAGTCAGTCAATCAGTCGGTCCGTCAGTCAGTCAATCAGTCGGTCCGTCAGTCAGTCAATCAGTCGGTCCGTCAGTCAGTCAATCAGTCGGTCCGTCAGTCAGTCAAATCGTCGGTCCGTCAGTCAGTCAATCAGTCGGTCCGTCAGTCAGTCAATCAGTCGGTCCGTCAGTTAGTCAATCAGTCGGTCCGTCGTCAGTCAATCAGTCGGTCCGTCAGTCAGTTAATCAGTCGGTCCGTCAGTCAGTTAATCAGTCGGTCCGTCAGTCAGTCAATCAGTCGGTCCGTCAGTCAGTCAATCAGTCGGTCCGTCAGTCAGTTAATCAGTCGGTCCGTCAGTTAGTCAATCAGTCGGTCCGTCAGTTAGTCAATCAGTCGGTCCGTCAGTTAGTCAAATAGTCCGTTCGTCAGTTAATCAGTCAGTCCGTTCATCAGTTAATCAGTCAGTCCGTCAGTTAGTCAATCAGTCGCTCTGTCAGTTAGTCAATCAGTCGGTCCGTCAGTCAGTTAATCAGTCGGTCTGTCAGTCAGTTAATCAGTCGGTCCGTCAGTCAGTCAATCAGTCGGTCCGTCAGTCAGTCAATCAGTCGGTCCGTCAGTCAGTCAATCAGTCGGTCCGTCAGTCAGTTAATCAGTCGGTCCGTCAGTTAGTCAATCAGTCGGTCCGTCAGTTAGTCAATCAGTCGGTCCGTCAGTTAGTCAAATAGTCCGTTCGTCAGTTAATCAGTCAGTCCGTTCGTCAGTTAATCAGTCAGTCCGTCAGTTAGTCAATCAGTCGCTCTGTCAGTTAGTCAATCAGTCGGTCCGTCAGTTAATCAGTCGGTCCGTCAGTTAATCAGTCGGTCCGTCAGTTAGTCAATCAGTCGGTCCGTCAGTTAGTCAATCAGTCGGTCCGTCAGTTAGTCAATCAGTCGGTCCGTCAGTTAGTCAATCAGTCGGTCCGTCAGTTAGTCAATCAGTCGGTCCGTCAGTTAGTCAATCAGTCGGTCCGTCAGTTAGTCAAATAGTCCGTTCGTCAGTTAATCAGTCAGTCCGTTCGTCAGTTAATCAGTCAGTCCGTTCGTCAGTTAATCAGTCAGTCCGTCAGTTAGTCAATCAGTCGGTCCGTCAGTTAATCAGTCGGTCCGTCAGTTAATCAGTCGGTCCGTCAGTTAATCAGTCGGTCGGTCCGTCAGTTAGTCAATCGGTCGGTCCGTCAGTTAGTCAATCAGTCGGTCCGTCAGTTAGTCAAATAGTCCGTTCGTCAGTTAATCAGTCGGTCCGTCAGTTAGTCAATCAGTCGGTCCGTCAGTTAGTCAATCAGTCGGTCCGTCAGTTAGTCAATCAGTCGGTCCGTCAGTTAATCAGTCAGTCCGTCCGTCAGTTAGTCAATCAGTCGGTCCGTCAGTTAGTCAATCAGTCCGTTCGTCAGTTAATCAGTCGGTCCGTCAGTCAGTTAATCAGTGAGTCTGTCAGTTAGTCAGTCCGTCAGTTAGTCAATCAGTCGGTCCGTCAGTTAGTCAGTCAGTTAATCAGTGAGTCTGTCAGTTAGTCAGTCAATCAGTCAGTCCATCAGTTAGTCAGTCCGCCCGCCCGTCAGTCAGTTAATCAGTCAGTCCGCCCGTCAGTCAGTCCGTCAGTTAATCAGTCCTCAGGAGACTGAATCTATATATATTTCTATATAAAATGAGTCAGACTCTTTGATGTTAAACTAAATCATTAAACACAGAGCAGTTGACCGCTTCACTGTTAGCCGCTGCAGCTACACACACACACACACACACACACACACACACACACACACACACACACACACACACACACACACACACACGGTCTGAACCTGCTACCTGCTGCTGGATCTTGCCGTCCTCCGTCACCACCCAGTGTGTGGTGGCTCGTCCCGGCTGGAGCAGCGCGGCGGTGAGGGTGAGGATGAGGAGCAGGCCGCGGGTGAGCGGGCCGCTGTGCGGGGCTATGCTACAGCGCCGCTGCTGCTGCTGCTCGTCCGCCATTACTCACGATGACTCTCCATTCGGGCCGCGATGGCCCCGCCCACATCCCGCTCTGACCACGCCCCCCCCGCGCGTGACGTCCGAAACGACGCCTCGATACTAGTTTTCATTTAGTAAACAGTCATTCAAAATTGTAGTCACCAGTAATTAATTAAGCCGTAATTAAAGTCATTAAAGCCGAACAGGATGAACATTTATCGAACACTAAAAGTTATTTATTTATTTTCGGAACATGAACGGGAATAAAAACAAGACATTCCACCATAAATAAACTTTATAGAACTTAAAATACTTTGCTGTCTATAACATCCATCCATTATCGTCCGCGTTATCCTCTACTAGGGTCGCGGGGGGGGGGTGTTCCCAATGCCCATCCAGCGGAGAACGTTTCGGGTGCTGGGCAGATACACCCAGGACAGGGGGGCAATCTATCACTGGACACACACACATACACTCTATATGGGGCAATTTGGAGCATTCAATTCACCTTGAATCCATGTTTTTTGGACCGTGGGAGGAAACCGGAGAACCCGGAGGAAACACACGCGGACACGGGGAGGACATGCGAACTCCACCCCGACTGGGATTCGAACCGGGAATCCCTAGCGCTGAGAGGAGAACATGCTAAACCCCTAAGCCACTGTGCGGCGCTGCTTTGAGATCTCATCCCTTAGAAAACGACTTAATAAATAAAATTGAATTGATTTAAACTACTATTAATAATACAATAGGCCTGCAACGACGAATCAATAGACATGGAATTTTTTTTTTTTTTACCCGATTCATCGATTATTCAGAAAAAAAAAATCGCCAGTATATGAACATATCAGGACAAATGTTAAGACAAAATTTAATGGACTTTTTTGAACCCATCCATTCATCCATCCATTATCTCCCGCTTTATCCTCTATTAGGGTCGCGGGGGGGGGGGGGGGGGGGGGGGGGGGGGGGGGTTCCAGGGGAGAACGTTTCGGGCGCTGGGCAGATACACCCAGGACAGGGGGGCAATCTATCACTGGACACACACACATACACTCTATATGGGGCAATTTGGAGCATTCAATTCACCTTGAATCCATGTTTTTTGGACCGTGGGAGGAAACCGGAGAACCCGGAGGAAACCCACGCGGACACGGAGAGGACATGCAAACCACTAAGCCACCGTGCCGCCCTTCCTATAGACCCAGCGGCTCTTATTTTTGCGCTCGTTTGCGCTCGTTTGGGCTCGTTTGCAACTTCGGCACGACTCGGCTTGACTCGGCTGGACTCGGAACGACTCGGCTCGACTCGGCTGAACTCGGCTGGACTCGGCACGACTCGGCTGGACTCGGAACGACTCGGCTGGACTCGGAACGACTCGGCTGGACTCGGCTGGACTCGGAACGACTCGGCTGAACTCGGGCGATGCATTGTGGGCCTTCGTGTGCAGCTCGGCTGTGTGCTCGGTGAAGGAGGCGCGGGGTAAAATGGCGTCGGCGGAGATGAAGCGGCTGACGGACCTGCGGGTGGTGGACCTGAAGTCGGAGCTGAAGCGCAGGAATCTGGATGTAACCGGAGTGAAAACCGTGCTTCTCGCCAGATTAAAGCAGGTAAAAGCTTTCGAACGGTCGCCTCAGCCGCGCGGTGCGCACTCACTCTGAGGCAGCACGGAACGCAACGGCGGGCCGCGCATACTCCCCAGAACGCTACAATATAGTATGCGATATATAATATTAACATTTAATCAGACTTTAACCGCCTCAATCAATAAACTCACTTAGTATTATAACGTTAAATCATTTAATTTAAATACTCTGAATATTCTAGTACGCTAGTATATAGTGTGCGACTCGAAATGCAGCACCAAACCGTCCACGGCTTCATTATTAAACGTTTAATTAAATTTTAACCGCCTTAAACAATAAACTCACTCAGTATTATAACGTTAAATCATTTAATTTAAAATTTGCTCCCGTGTTGCATGCGTTTTTGTTCGAATCGGGCCGTTCCGTTAGCTTTAGCACGTTAGCAGCTACAATGCTATCCGTTTAGCCGTTTGTGTGACCGATATTTATTTTTAAAATATTTATTTCGTGTATTTTATTTAGTCCTGACTGCAAATCATCCATAAAAAAAACCCAGCAGTTCATAACTAAAGCGTTTCGTTTTCATTCATTATTACAGATTTAATTAATAATATTGTTTTATTGTAATGTGATATTACAGTGTAATTGGTTAAATTGTGTGACGTCAGATTTGTCGTATTTGCATTTTATTTTATTGATACGGTCTGTGTGTGATATAGCTTTATTGTGTTATAGGGCTGCAACGAACGATTATTTTGATAATCGATTTATCGTCGATTTTTTTTCTGAATAATCGATGAATCGGGTAAAAAAAATTCCATGTCTATTGATTCGTCGTTACAGGCCTATTGTATTATTAATATTAGTTTAAATCGATTTAATTTTATTTATTAAGTCGTTTTCTAAGGGACGAGATCTCAAAGCAGCGTCGCACATTGGCTTAGTGGTTTGGCATGTTCTCCTCTCAGCACTGGAGATTCCCAGTTTGAATCCCAATCTGGGTGGAGTTTCCATGTCCTCCCCGTTTCCGCGTGTGTTTCCTCCTGGTTCTCCGGTTTCCTCCCACAGTCCAAAAACATGGATCAAGTGTATTGAATTCTCCAAATTGCCCCATATAGAGTGTGTGTGTGTGAGTGAGTGTGTGTCCAGTGATAGATTGGCGCCCTGTCCTGGGTGTATCTGCCCAGCACCGATATGTTCTCCCCTGGATGGGCATGGGGAACCCCCCCCCCAGACCCTAATAGAGGATAAAGTGGAAGATAATGGTTGGATATATATATATATATATATATATATATATATATATATATATATATATATATATATATATATATAGAGAGGGTGGCGTAGTGGTTTAGCATGTTCTCCTCTCAGCACTAAGGATTCCCGGTTCGAATCCCCATCTGGGTGGAGTTTCCATGTTCTCCCCGTGTCCGCGTGGGTTTTCTTCGGTTTTCTCCCACAGTCCAAAAAACATGGATCAAGGTCAATTGAATTCTCCAAATTGCCCCATATAGAGTGTATGCCCAGTGATGGATTATTTTATTGATGGATTGTTTTGGGTGTAACTGCCCAGCATCCGAAACCTTCTCCCCTGTGTGTGTGAGTGAGTGTGTGTCCAGTGATAGGTTGGCGCCCTGTCCTGGGTGTATCTGCCCAGCGCCCGAAACGTTCTCCCCTGGATGGGCATGGGGAACCCCCCGCGACCCTAATAGAGTATAATGCGGAAGATAATGGATGAATGAATTCTGTGACGTGTTTAGTATACACCTTTAAATACTGATGCTTCCTTTCAGTTTCCAGCACATCGAGAATTAATACAAATGCAAACATGAAAAGATGAGCTTATCTTCACCTGATTACAGACTTATTTAATTGTTAATTTGAGACCCTTCAGAAGGTCACTGTCTGTGCATCCCACATGTTCGTCTCTGGTTCTCTGTAGGCCATAGAAGAAGAAGGTGGTGATCCTGAAAACATGGAAATCCCTGTTTCAACTGAAATGCCTGCCAAAAAGAACACAAAGGCCAAAGGTATTTATAAACCCGTAATGTGAGCTGTCGAACAGCAGGGGGGGGGCATTTCAACAACATGGCTTTATTATTTACATTTGGTCATTTATTGGACGCTTTTATCCAAAGCGACTTACAAGGTAACAGGGTTCATCACAACATCCCTGGAGCAATGAGGGTTAAGGGTCTCCCTCAAGGACCCACACTGGTAACTTCAGTGGACCTGGGATTTGAATCCACAACCTTCAGATTGATAGCCCAACACCCTAACCACTGAGCTACCACGCCCTCCATATTATAATCACACACACTATATGGGGCAATGTTTTTGGACTCGGGGAGGAAACCGGAGAACCCGGCGGAAACACACACGAATATGGGGAGAACATGCAAACTCCACCCAGGTTGGGATTCAAACCTGGAACACAGCGTATATACATATACACTACACCGCCCTTTTATCTTTATATATATATATATATATATATATATATATATATATATATATATATATATATATATATATATATATACACACACACACACACATATCACTGCCCTTATATACTGTATATGTTGTATTACAATATTATTTATTTATTTTTGTAAAATAGTTTTTCATTAATTTAAATCAGGGGGTGTCTAAACTTTTTTCAAAGTGGGCAACGTTCGATGAGAGGAGGAGGATCCTTCTGATATTTTGTCACCACAAAACTTGCGCACCGTTATAAAACAATTTTTGTTGTCACAATCACCTAAATAGTTTTCTAAATAGCAAAGTAACCGAATAGCAGCAACTCGGACGTGAACAACGCAAAAGACGTTGGAGAGTCAGATAACATTAAACAAACTGTATAGAATATATAGGTATACCATAAATTAAATCTGACTTTGGAATTTTGAATTGGAATTGGAACTTAAATAATATAGAAAGAATCCTCGATTGTAGATGAAGACGGTTTCATAGAGAAGTAAAATAATTAAAAGCTGAATAAAAACAAATGTTAACTAAGTGTTGGGTGTAAGGTTTAGTTGAACTGGTGATCACTGTACCTTTACTAAACTATTTTGGAACAGGGACGCGAGTCAACAGGTCAGACCGTGGTCAGTATAAACTGAAGCACTCAGCGCTGGACTACACCGTCAGCTGGTTTAAGAACATCAGCGTTAAAAAAATGCTGCCTTTGCTTTTTAGGAAGGAAGATGGACCTGGACTTTGAACTCACAATAGAAGAGGAGTCCTGTTCCAAGGTAATTTTAATTTATTAATAATCAAAATAATGAATACAGGCGTTACGATGGGTGTTAACACCTTTATCCTTTATCAGCTTTTATTCATTTATATCTGAGGACAACTGGGACAAAATGGTAGACCTGCACAATGCTGGGATAGGCTACAGGACAATAGACGAGCTGCTTGGTGACAGGGCAGCGAATTTTGGTGTAATTCTTAGAAAATAGATTTACCTCTACTGCCCCAATATATATAATTCGTGGCATAAATAGAGAAATTCATCACTGGAAGCAAAAATATGATTATAAAGAAAATCATGAATAAAAAAATGTCCTCTACGATATTATAAGAAGCATATTGTTATCCTGAGATGTTACAGACCTTTAAATTTATTCAGTTATAAATACTATAATAACAATTTAACGCGTCTCACTCCTGCTTGGACTAATTGCAGTTCCTCAGGACTAAATTAATTATGATTTAACCCCCGCTGTACACACTGCCGAACTGATCAGTTGTAGATTTAATGATTTAGGATCAATATTTAGTGTTTTTAATGAACCCCTAGGCGTCGGTGATTGGTTCTCTGGTGCGATTGGCTTAATGGTTACGACTTAATGCAGCAGTATGTAACATGGACGTTGTGCTGGATTCCTATTAATGATGCACTGTAGGTCAGGAATAGAAATGTGCATCATAATTAAAGGTGGGATTAAAACGTGGGACGGGTCCTCTGACCTTATGACTGATCTGCAAAGTTATGATGTCATCAGCGTCACGTTAAATCTGTTGTAGGTTAAATATTGGCGTTTTAAAGGTACTATGTGTCTGTTGCTGACTCCGCTCTTCACCGTTCTCTTTCAGGAGGCCGAGGAGGAATCTGAGAAAGGTAGGTCTGATTTTGACGTTTGGGTCGGTAGGTAACGGTTTGAGGGTTTTCGAAGGCTCTCCCCGCGTTTCCCGTCTTCTCGCGCAGTCCGATCGCTAAACCGAGTTGTAATTTCTCCGTCCATCGTCCACCGGACCGATCAAAATACACTCTCTTCACGTCCTCCACCTGGAACTCCGTCACCCTGGGACATGTCTTTCTGCGGTCTGCGGATCAGCTGCTCTACTTTGTCTCTGGACAGTCAACACGGAGCACGTGAGGACAGGACGCGCATGAGCGCAAGACACGGACGCCACTGTAAAGACTTAACGGAGAAGAACATGCCAAACCGCTCTCGCCTAGAGCCCTGGCTACATGCTCAGGTGTAAACCGGCTGTCCCTCTTTTCCTGCGACCGATGGACGCTTGATGTTCACAGGAGACTCACGGCGCATATCTGAGGACTTTTTTTTGGTGCATGTTGGAAATAAAAAAAAAAAAAAAAAAAAAACATTTTTTTTTTATCCTGATTGCTCTGAGCAATTCCAGGTGGATGTTCCAAAGTGGGTGCCGGGACATTTCCGCACCACCGTCTCACCTCAAGACCTCAAGATGGTGACAAGATCGCCTCATGTCCTCACCGCTGGACTGTGTGTGTTCGTGTTATACGTGTGGTTTCCTCACCCTCCCCCCCGATGACCACTAACGTTTTAAACATGCTCTCTATTGTGCTTTCTAGGTGACGTAGCTCAGGTTCGAGTGTTAAACGTTGTGTGTTCTGCCATGTTTTATCCTTGTTGAATCCCTCAGATGTAACTGATACTGAGGAAGCCACTCGCGAAATTTCTAAAACCCCCTCCGGCACAGACGCCCTCTCCGAGCCCGAAGCACAGGCCGAACCGGAGGCGGAGCCCGAAGTCGAGGCGGAGGCGGAGCCCGAAGTCGAGGCCGACCCCGACCCTGAGCCCGAGACGGCGGCGGAACCAGAGCCAGAACCGGAGCCGGATCTGGAGCCTGAGCTCGAGGCCGAGGCCGAAGCCGAACTGGAAGTCCAGACGGAGGAGGCCTCGGAGAGCGAGGCCGCGCCCGGACCTTGCAAAGAGGTCGAAGACGATAACATATCGGTCACCATCCAGGCCGAGGACGCCATCACGCTGGACGTGGATGGCGACGACCTTCTGGAAACAGGTAAACATGTGAAACTTCCAGATCCGGAGGCGGACAAGGGCTGCGAGGGGCCGGGAGCCTCTGCCGAGACGAGGCAGGAGGCGGACCCGGTGGCCGAAGCCAAAGACGGGCGCGGCGACGCGAAGGGGGACGACGGGCCCAAGACCGATGCCGCCAAGAAAGACGGCAGGGAGGCCTCGAAGAAAGCCGAAACGGGAGACAAAGAAAAGGATTCTGGGAAGAAAGGCCCCTCTTCTGCTGGGGCAGCAGGTCAAGCAAAGAGGTTTGTCTTTCTATGTCAGTTCTTTACGATACTTCTACCACCTTCCAGATCGCTGAGAGCTCAGCATTGTGGGTGCAAGAATTCTTTTTTTTTTTTGTCCGTCGGTGTCCCTTAGCCCTGCCGTTGGGTCCCTTTGATTTGTCTTTCGTACTCAAGTCGGGTAATGGGTGGAATAAGACCAGGAAGACGGTCCAGTCGGTACTAACGGGTTTGTAACACAGAACCGAAAACAGACCCGTAGTCCCTCCGATGACGCCGCACGAGTTCATCCGAAGACGTTGAACACGCCCCCCCCCCTCTCTGAAGATTTCACCGGTTGGCGGAACACCCCGAGCCCTCTGCCACGGGCGAAGGACACGAAGTGCAAGACCTCCTCTGTGGGATGATCGGTCGTGGCGCCCGTCCGTAAAAACTCCTCCTCCACGTCTCTGTAGCAGAACGGAGAACGTGTTAAAGACCATGCTCCACACTGCCCACTAATGGCCTGATGTTTCTGTGTGCTCTGCTCATTTTCTCTTTTTGTTGCCCCCCCCCTCCCCCCCGGCATTTTCATTGTAGTTCCTCCAAAGACCGAGATGGAAAGAGCATCAAGGATGAAAAAGGTAAGACTTACTTGCGTCATAATAATCATATTATTATTATTTAGGGGTGTCTTCAACTAAGGATTTTCATAGTCGAATCTGATTCGTCAGATTTTCCCTATAGTCGACTGATAGTCGAATCAGTTAAAATTTCACCACAAGATGGCGCTATAAGCGTGGTTTTTAAAAAAAGATTTTTTTAAAATATTTTACTTGTTTTTCTAGAGCACCGTAAATGGGTTAAAGCGCAAACATCATTAAAAAAAATATATTATCAGAAATTAGGATGCTTTTATTTGACAAAAGGCTATATATATAATGAAAACAAAGACATTTCATGTAAAAACTAATGCTTAGCAGCAGCCATGGGCGCCCCCATGTGGTCAAAATGGTACATTCGACTATGAGGTTCATAGTCTACGGTTCTCCGAATCGAATCGTCGAATCAGCGAATATTGCTGCTCACCCCTATTATTATTATTATTATTATTATTATTATTAGGGGTGTGAATCTCTCAGTGTCTGGCAATTCGATTCTGATTTTTGATGTCACAATTCGATTCAGAAACGATTTCTTTTTTTCAGTTCAGGTCTTTACATTTAAAGAAATATTTTTTTTTCTTTAAATTTTGTGATTGACGAGATGTAAATCAATAGAAAATTTATTTAAAACAATAGTTTTTCATCATTTTATATTTAAAATTAGGATTGCGTTAATTAAAATGAGCAGTGTGAGGTTCGCTGAGCTGCCTGGATTTTTCTTAAAAAAAAACATCCATCAACGAACAAATAATGCTAGATATATTAATACAGAAGTTGCCCATGGTGCATTCACCTTTAATCCAAACTAAAGTCCAGACTTTACAGTCAGAGTGACACTAGATTCTGCACATCTTTAAACCTTAACATTAAAAATAAAATCCGTACTTCAGTCTTTTTAACTATATTGCACCAACATTCTCTACATTTTCAAAACTTATGTGGATATGTAATGCGATACTCAGTATGCTCGGGAGGGGGCGCCAAAATATAAAATTTAAAGGCATTTTTTAAAAATCGATTCTTGGGCATTTTGAATCAATTCAGAATCGCCAGGATTATTTAAAGAATCGATTTTTTTTCAGCACCCCTAATTATTATTATTATTATTATTATTATTTGGTTTAAGGTGAAAGGACCTGAGATTTTGGCGATCGTTTACCACCGTTACACCTTTAATAGGTTGACCTCCTTTACCCAAACAAACTATGGTCCGTCTGTATATTTACCTTAAACTAAATTGCCAACAGAACAAAGCGAGCTAACTCAGTAAGCCGGGCTTATGAAGATGAGCCTGGCTTGTTTCGTACCCGGTTAGATTTGTCGCTGGACCGTTTCTATTGGATGTGCCGTGTGTTCTCATGGTCTCGCTGGTGGAGGGTTCTGCCCCAGTTTCAGTGGACGTTCTAGATGTAACTCAGGGGTGTCCACTTTTCGGACCTGAGATCCACTTGTTCCAGTGGACAGGTCATGTGATCTACAGGATGCATCTTTAATGGTGAAACCTGTTTGCCCTCATCGTTAATTTTCCACATTATTGTTAATTTTGGGGAATCGGCATAAAAGGGACTCGGCTTCGGGTTGCCATGTTCACAGAAATCACTTTTTTAATTAATTAATTATTATTTTTTTTCTTTCTTTCTTCTCCTTTTCTTTTTAAAAGTGCTCCAGCAAATAGCATGGGGAGAACTCTGTTCTAGGGCAGCCTTTGGCTCAAGGACATGATGCACGTTTCCCCTAAATGGCAACCCCCCCCCCCCCCCCAATAATCCCTGCGCCCCGCATTCCCCCCAACAGAATATGAACATTAATAAAAACATCATACATAGAACCTGTCTGCAAGGCATGCTGGGAAGTGCTAATAATAATAATGATGATGATAATTGGTGATAGTTCGTGGTGGTAACAGTACACCAGTCAATCACATTGCCCCACCCACCTTTATAAGCCATTTGAATGGAATGTACATTTAAATGAGATGGTGCTGGGTGCGTTTTTTTTAAATGTTTTTTTCTTTTTTATATATATATACAGTGTATATATATATATATATATATATATATATATATATATATATATATATATATATATATATATATATGACTATGTAGATAAAAGCACTTATTAATATATATGATAAAAAAAATACATGTCCTACTCCATCATGAGCTCAGCAGACCCCCCCCCCCCATCCATTCAGTGGATGTTGCGTTGTATATTTTTTAGTTTGTGAAAGTTTTAGTTTGTAAAGAATTACAGCTTACTAATTACTAAAAATGATTATCTGTATTTCTGAAACCAATTTTAGTTTCAAACTATTTAGTATATCCATCCATTATCTCCCACTTTATCCTCTATTAGGGTCGGGGGGGGGGGGGGGGGGGGGGTTCCCCATGTCCATCCAGGGAGAACGTTTCAGGCACTGGGCAGATATACCCAGGACAGGACGCCAATCTATTACTGGGCACACACACACTCGCACTATATGGGGCAATTTGGAGAACTCAATTGACCTTGATCCACCAGAGAACCCAGAGGAAACCCACGCCGACACGGGGAGGACATGGAAACGGGTCGCGTCTCTTAAACACTGAGCTTTCAGAGATCGTTCACCGATGGGGTTCTAAATACCATGAAATGGTTCCTTCAGGGCGGTCGGCACGGTGGCTTAGTGGTTTGGCATGTTCTCCTTTCAGCGCTGGGAATTCCCGGTATGAATCCCAATCTAGGTGGAGTCTGCATGTCCTCCCCATGTCCGCGTGGGTTTCCTCCCACAGTCCAAACACATGGATCAAGGTGAATTGAATGCTCCAAATTGCCCCATATAGAGTGTGTGTGAGTGTGTGCCCAGTGATAGATTGGCGTTCTGTCCTGGGTGTATCTGCCCAATGCCCGAGACATTCTCCCCTGGATGGGCATGGGGAAACCCCCCCCCCCGCGACCCTAATAGAGGATACAGCAGAAGATAATGGATGGCTGGTTCCATCAGGGCTTCTTTAGAAAGAACCCCATGTGAATGGTACAAACCTGATCTTGGTTTTTCAGGAGGTTCCGGCAATGCCAGTGCCAGCTCCACTCGGAACCTGTGGGTGAGCGGGCTGTCATCCAACACCAAAGCTGCCGATTTGAAGAACCTGTTTGGAAAGTATGGCAAGGTAGGTGCATCTGGAGTAGTGTGTGTTTCTTCATCCTTGATGATGATGATGATGATGGTTGGCTTCTCATCATCCAATCCAGGTCTTCAGTGCCAAGGTGGTCACCAATGCTCGGAGCCCAGGAGCCAAATGCTATGGCCTGGTGACCATGTCCTCCAGCGCCGAGGTGGCGCGCTGCATATCCCATCTGGATGGCACCGAGCTGCACGGTCAGCAGATATCTGTGGAGAGGGTAGGTTCTGGAAGGTTCTGGAGTTCATGGTGCCGTGTGTTCTGGTGTGTAACGGTATGTTTGTGTTCTTGGGGAACCTGCAGGTCAAAAGCGACCCTTTGAAAAAAGACAAAAAAGAGGCGGAGGATAAAGCTGGATGTGGAAAAGTGTCGGGGGAGAAGCGCATAGCGATCGGACAGAAGACCGCTATCAAGTAAGACAGCGGCTCTCGCACTCCAAAAACCCATTTACATTAGAGGGGGGAGATCAAAGGAGGAGGGAGGAGATCCAAACGCAACACCGTACGCATCACAAACCGTTCGCTATGAATTTGCGTAACCCACAGCGGTACTCCTCTCGCCATGCCATGCTGAGTGGAGCTCTGTTTGGGGGCGGAGCCTGGAGCGCGAGCGCCAACCGTACACACCAATCACACACACTGGTTCATTCTGATCGACCGTGTGGGCGGAGCTTGGCGTCCTGTGATTGACAGCAGCACTGAGCAGTGCTTGGGTCGCTCTAACACGGCCGGTTTAGAACGTGCTGACGCTGACTCAGCGGAACCCTCCACATGGAGAACCCGCAAGCCGACGTTTTCCACTCGTTTACTATAATAAACCTACGATGTTTTTACCACGTAACGTCAGACAGAACTAATCCATCACTGACGCACTGAGCGTGTGCAGTCAGCCCTCACAGATCGCCGCGTTGACGTTCCGGAGACCCCGCCTGCTAGTGCCGCTCCAATGAGCATATTATTACTATGTTTAAGGCTTCGTTAGCCCCGCCCACATGCCTATAAACACTTCATAAGATGTAAAACGCAAATTTAGTAACATACAGAGCGCAGAATGCTGAACAAAAGTTTGCGCTCAAAAACGGTTGATCTATTAAAGTGGGATTAATTAAAGTAAAGAGACCGTAGGCTATTTCCCGGGCTCTGATACAGAATTAATTTATTTTAAAAATGTTATTATAATTTAATATATTACATTTAATAATTTTGTTTTATATACATTTTTTTTATATTTTAAGTTTATAAATCTTTTTAATTATGATTTCAAATATTAAATTTAATAATTTTAATTTGTATTTTTAATTTATACTTTTTTAAAAAAATTATTTTATGGTTTTAATATATTAATTGAATAATTTTATTTTATATTAAATTTATAAAAATGAAGAATAATTTAATATAACTTTTTATATTTTTAATCAGTTTATTTAAAAAATAATTATTTTAATTAAATATATTAAATGTAATTTTATTTTATATTTAAAATTTATTTAAAAAAATTTTGTTCATTATAATTTAATATATTAAATGTAACTACTTAATTTTATATAATTTTATATTTTAAATTTATTGAAAAAAAAGTATTGTTATTATAATATAATATATTACATTTAATTTATTTTTTATTATATAATTTTATTTTTTTATTTTAAATTTTATTTTATATTTTTTTATTTTAAATTGAAAGTGATAGACAGTTAAAAATCTGATGCTCCGCGACCATCACGCCCCTCATATGTATACACACTGACCTGTAGCTGTGATGCAGTGCACAAAGCCGGGTTTATAGAAGCAGGGCGGGGTGAGTTTGGTGGGACGGAACTTTGTTTTATGCAGATGAATTAATTAGGACCTAAACACATGGTTCCCTCAGGAAACTGCAAGTGATCATTACATGAAGCTGCAAAGAACATTTAAAACTAACCCACTCATTCATTACAGTAGATGAAAAATCACCCCCCCCCCCCCCCCCAAAAAAAAAAAAAAAAATACACCAGTTGTGGAAATGCATTAACAAGCTCTTACTGTGATCTGCAACCTGTCTGCAGGACTCCAGTGTCCTCCAAGAAGGAGGAGAAGAAATCATCTGAGAAGGAGAGCAAGGAACCCTCCAAGAAACAAGAGTCCAAAAGCACCAGGTCCGATACGCCGCTGTCCAGTTCCTCCGCCAGCCCCCTGAAGGACGAGAAGAAGCATGGACGTAGGTTTATGTTCTTTTGTCCCTTCATCACTGTGTGAGGATGAGGATGAGGCTCACCGAATGATGTCCACAGGGATCAACACCGGCAGGATGATGGGAATGGGGAAGGCCAAGGGACAGCTGGGCTTCAACAAACCTCGACTGCCGTTCAGGAGACCCGGGAGGTTCGACAAGGTGGGCTTGATTTTTTTGGGTTTATCAACCCTCCATACTGATGGGGTGTGTAGTTCTACACTTACATTCGGTAGTCCATCCATTCTTTAGTCTCTTGGTCCCGTTTACCCCGTTCTCTGATCAGGCTCATGGACAGAGCAGGTGTCATTGGGGTGGTGGAGGATTCTCAGTACTGCAGTGATGCTGACATGGTGTTGTGCTGGTATCAGTGGATCTGACATCATCAAAGAACATGATAACTGGGTCTACTGTGCTTATACACAGAGCCACATTTAACACACACACACACACACACACACACACACACACACACACACACACACCAAGTGAAGTGAGCACACATGCCCAGGGCATACATAGGGGTTGTGAAAAAAATATAAAATATATTTAAGGTTAAGTTTTAAAGATTTGCAAAATATAAACGCACACTGACTGTAAATCTGCATTTTAGTTTCGATTAAAGGGTATTTTGAATTATTTGTTCATTGATAGATTTATTATTTTTTATTTAAGGAAAAACCAGACAGTTATGCTAATTTTATTCAGAATTTGATGCACAATCCTATTAATTAAATGAAATTAATATAAATATAAAATGATGCAGAAAGATTTGATACAGGACGGAACCTGTTCTCTTTGTTTACATCGTCGTTTAATCTCGTCAGTCACATCATTTATAGAACATTTGAAGTGAAAAATCGATTCTGAATCGAATCACCAGCTGAACTCCCAGATAAACCCTCAGTCCATCACGACCCGAACTTCCAAACCGACGGCTCCACAATCTCCCCAAACGAGTCGGTCCGGAACCTCCGTTTCACTACAGACTCCCACTTTAAACTCTCTGATCATGTGATCAAACCCCCCCCCCTGTTTCTGTAGATTCCTTCTTTACAACATCAGAAAGATCAGACCCTTCTGGACTGAACATGTGACCCAACTGCTCATTCAAGCCCTCAGTCCTATCCCGGCTTGATTATTGTAATGCGCTACTTGCCGGTATCCCGGCGTCCACAATCAGACGTCTTCAACTAATTCAGAACTCTGCAGCCCGACTCGTGTTTAACCAGCCCAAGCGAACTCATGTCCCCTCCATCACTCATGTCCCCTCCATCACTCATGTCCCCTCCATCACTCATGTCCCCTCCATCACTCATGTCCCTCCATCACTCATGTCCCTCCATCACTCATGTCCCTCCATCACTCATGTCCCTCCATCACTCATGTCCCTCCATCACTCATGTCCCTCCATTGTCTCCCTGTAGCTGCTGCATTCAGTACAGGTCACTGACTCTGGCCTACAGAACCAAATCTGGATCTGGCCCCTCCTACCTTCACTCAATCTTTCCAAAATATACTCCGACTCGTTCACTTTGCTCCAGTGATGATCGCCCCCTGGTGGTTCCACCTCACCGAGGAGCTGATTCTCACTCCGTGGCGTTCAGCACTGCAACATGATAGTACGATCTTCCCAACTCTGTCCGTAAGAATCACTGAGCAGCTTTAAGAAACGACTGAAGACGCATCTCTTTAACAAATACCTGTTGTAGAAAAAATAATAATAATAACAATCAGGTTTGATGAATTTACAGTGGAGCTGGTTTTCTGCAGAACTTCTGACTGTAATGTTCTCATTTGTAAGTCGCTTTGGATAAAAGCGTCTGCTAAATGAATAAATGTAAATGTATGTAATGAATCGTGACTCTAAAATGTGAATCGAATCGCCAGACACTGAGAGATTCGCACCCCTACTGTATATGATTGGGAAGCAATTTGGGACTCGGGTGCCTTGTCCAAGGGCACTTCAGCTGTAGTACTTATTGGGACCGGGAATCGAACCGGCGACCTTCAGGTCACAAGCCTGTTCTGTAAGTGTGTGTTTGTCTTTGAGGTTCTGACTCAGTGTGTGTGTTTTGCTGTCCTTCAGCCCGGACCAATTGGAATGATGAACAGACGTCCGCGGTGGCTCATTCCTCCTGAAGAGGTTGGTACACCTGTAAATTATCTGCTGCAATAAATGTATTAATAAGACGACGATGATGATGATGATGATGGTGGTGGGAAGCTTAAGATCGGTCAACACAACGGTCAGTTCTGATAAATGTCCTTTGGACCAAACGAGATGGGGACATGGTGAACAAATTCAACCTTTAATTAGTGTGTAGGTCATATTAATTCTTTTTATAATTCAATGCTTGATTCTGATTGGTCAGTTTTGGCTCTTGGTCGTCTGTTCTATTACACTTATTCGAAGTGACTCAAAATTATCTGTTACAGCGCCCCCTGGAGCAATAAGGTTTAAGGGTCTTGCTCAAGGTGCCACATGGTACCTTCAGTGGACCTGAGATTTGAACCTACAACCTTCCGATTGATAACCCAACGCCCGACCCGCTGAGCGACCACACCCTCATTAAATAATAATGCTGATTAGGATTCAGCAAATATGGTTTTATTTCATAGAAATGTTCATTAAATATTTAGTGTTTATTGGTGTGGTAGCTCAGTGGATAGGGTGGTGTCAATCTGAAGGGTGTGGGTTCGAATCCCAGCTCCTTAGAGGGTTATCACTGTGGGTCTGTGAGCAAGACCATTAACCCTTATTGCTCCAGGGGGCGCTGTATCATGGCAGACCTTGTACTCTCAGTCGTTTTTGTATATAAGTGTCCTCTAAATGACCCAATGTACACATGTGCTGACACACACACACACACACACACACACACAGTGTGGTATTAATACTAATTCCATCCATCCATTTTCTTCCGCTTCATCCTCTACTAGGGGCCGGTGGGGGGGGGGGGTTCCCATGCCCATTCAGGAGAGAACGTTTCGGGTGCTGGGCAGATACACCCAGGACAGGGGGCAATCTATCACTAGACTCACACACACACTCTATATGGGGCAATTTGGAGAATTCAATTCACCTTGAATCCATGTTTTTGGACTGTGGGAGGAAACCGGAGAACCCGGAGGAAACCCAAGTGGACACGTGGAGGACATGCAAACTCCGCCCAGATTGGGATTCGAACTGGGAATCCCTATTGCTGAGAGGAGAACATGCCAAACCACTAATAACTTTTTTGTTTGTTTTTTCCAGATTGAAGCGATGAGGAGAGGGAGGATGCTGCACAAAGGAGGTCATAAAGTGATCCTCCCGTTTGAGAAGATGAAGGAGCAGAGGATGCGCGACCGCATGGTCCGAATGGAGAAGGTCCGGCGGGCGATGGAGCTGCGCAGGTCGGTCCTCTCCCCCCACACCCCCTCACGTTCATTAACGCGGTTCGGACCAGTACCAGCGTGACCGTCCGCCCCTCTCCAGGCGCCGGGAGTTTGCCGAGCGGGAGCGGCGGGAGCGCGAGCGGATCCGCGTCATGCGGGAGCGCGAGGAGAGGGAGAACCTGATGCGCGAGCGGCAGAGGCTGGAGATGGAGCGGCAGAAACTGGAGCGTGAGCGGATGGAGCGAGAGAAGCTGGAGAGGGAGAGGCTTCGCATAGAGCAGGTCGGGTCATGTGACCTGCACTCAGCACGCGGGGGCTTCCGCAGCGTCCTCCGAACATAAACTCACACTACAAACACAAAGCAAAGAGGCCTCATCACTGCAAACACTAAGGGCTTTACTGAAGACATTAAATATCTGACAAACCCATATCAATAGCACAACAACGACATCCCATAATAAGCTGAGCAAAGTTCGACAAGTGTTATGAGTGACGCCCAATTAAATATAATACACTGCTGAAGACTGCGGTGACATGTGACCTGATGCCATAATGTGTTAAAACACTACAATAAAAAAATACATATATATATATATAGAGAGAGAGAGAGAGAGAGAGAGGGAGACATAGTGTGGTGGCTTAGTGGTTTGGCATGTTCTCCTCTCAGCACTGGGGATTCCCGGTTCGAATCCCCATCTGGGTGGAGTCCAAAATCATGGATTCAAGATGAATTGAAAGCTCCAAATTGCCCCATATAGTGTGTGTGTGAGTGAGGATGGGCATGGGGAACCCCCCCCTCCCTAAAAAATTAATTTTTGAAAATGTAGGGAATGTTGGTGCAATATAGTTAAAAAGACTGAAGCATGGATTTTAGTTTTAAGGTGAAGTTTTAAAGATTTGCAGAATCTAAAGTCACTCTGACTGTAAAGTCTGGATTTTAGTTTGGATTAAAGGTGAATGCACCATGGGCAACTTCTGTATTAATATATTTAGAGTTATTTGTTCGTTGATGATTTTTTTTTTTAAGATAAATCCGGGCAGCTCAGCGAACCTCAAGCTGCTCATTTTAATTTAATCTATTTTTATATAAATATAAAATGATGCAGAGAGATTTGATACAGGATGGAACCTGAACGTATTGTTTTAAATAAATGTTCTATTGGTTTACATCGTCCTTTCATCTCGTCAATCACAAAATTTAAACTAAATGTAAAGACCATTTGAACTGAAGAATCGATTCTGAATCGAAAATCGTTTCTGAATCGAATCGTGACTCAAAAATCGGATCACCAGACACTGAGAGATTCGCACCCCTAATATATTTATATAAAGAAGATAAAATCTATGAGTGTAGAATGAATGACTTGCTCCTCGTCTTTAGTTGACGGTTCTGCTGTCGTGTCGTTGGCAGGAGCGACGGAAGGAGGCGGAGCGCATCGCCCGGGAGCGCGAGGAAATCCGGAGGCAGCAGGAACAGCTGCGCTATGAGCAGGAAAAACGCAACAGCCTGAAGAGAGGACGTGATGTCACTCAAAGGTAATCCGTTAAAAACACACATCCAGACGAAAACGTCATGAAGGTCTTAATTAAAGCACTAAGGTACGAGGGGGCGTGGCATTATCATAAATAAACTCCTTAAAGAGGTGTTCTGAGTCCCGGCGTGTAGTGGAGAACAGCGCCCCCTCTTTATGTGATTTATTCACAATAATACACGACCTCGAGAGTCTGATCGCTTTAATAAAACACTTACAAACTCACTGTAATAAAAAAAACAACAAGCTCTGATCGTTAACATCGTTAAAATCATTAATAATCTGATCTAATCGGGTTTTTAAAGGGAATGCTGATCGCTGAGTAACAGGATTCCGGTTTCTCTAACAATAAAACACTGCGATTTATTTAAAAAAATGGAATTTCTTTTTTTTTTTAAGATAAAAAAAAGGAATGTATTGTATGTAATGTATCACGCATTGATATGAATGTGAAGCGCTCAGAGGGGTGTGTTACTGTTAAACAACTAACAATTGTCTCAGCCAATCAGATTTAAGCACCAGAACGTCCTGTTTTTATAATAAGAACTCATGAGTTACTGTAACAACCATACGTCATCAATGATAATTAATTTAATAATGAGTGATATCTGAACTTCAGTGCCTCCACCTGATTGACTAATTAGATAATTAATTAATTATGCTGCTGAATGTATTTTTTGGTGTTACTATGGTCACTTATGTATAAAGCTCCAAGTGTTAAACACATGTCTCCAGCTTTGAGGAAACAGTTTGGGGAAGGCCCTTTTCTGTTTTTGCACTGTGGCTTTATTAATGCAGGGCGAGTCCCTGTCTTGATCCTATCGACCTTTTAGATCGGGTGGGTTGGTTCGTCCATCCTCCATCGTGTGTGACCCCACACATGGTCTTCTGAAGAAATGGGCAAAAGTTTACAGACACCCTCTGAAATCAAAAATAACTTTTTACTGGAATGTAGAGTATTGACTTGTAAACCCAAATTTTTGCTTATGTTTGTGTTATAAATGTGTAGTGTGTTTTGTTTATTATTTTTCTCTCTCTTCTTCTGTAGAAGAGACGACGCGTACTGGAACAGCAATAAGAAACTGGCCCCGGAGTCGGCGGGCCGAATGAACCAGGCGGCGGACTACAACTCCCGACATCAACAGGGCCGATTCACAGACTTCAACAGAGAGCGAACGCGCTTCCCCAACGCTGCCCCAGTTCCCGGCAACAACTTCGACAGGTTCAGTCTGCAATAATTATAATTCTAAATCAGTATCAATACGCTCCTTTAATTAAAAAAAAATATCGTTTCTTACTTCATTCATACCATTTTAAAAGAGTTTTATGGAGTTGTTTAAAATAAAGTAAAAGAACGTGAGGCGTGGGTTAATAACTTCTGTCATTTGGTCATAGTGGGGTTCTCTAAATTAAATTAAATTAAAAAAAAAATAAAAAATAAATGTATTCCCATTCAGGATCATTGAAGTATCTATATCAATCTAAGCACACTAAATCTCTCTCACACACTATATAGGGGCAATTTATGTAGGGACATTTTAAAGCAGCCAATTCACCTTGAATCCATGGTTTTAGACTGTGGAAGGAAACCCACACAGATACAGGGAGGACATGCAATGTGACGGTCCAGACTCTAAACCCTCACAATAATCATCATGAGTCAGGATTGCTTGGACCCTGAGTGTGTGTGCGAAGTATTTATATATAAAAAAAAGTATTTATATAAAATTTATTTAACCAAAAAAACGTATAAATGTTTACAATATATCTATTATTTAATTTATTAATTTAAATTGGATCAACCTCACTGAGGCTGAGCAGTCAGCAGAGTTTGAGTGAAGACTTAAATATTTGGGGTGACCCTCAGATGTACAGTCCTGCTCCTCACTATGATGAACAAATTAAAAAAAATTAAATAAAGTTTATTAATTTTATTGAGCTTCAGGCTTTGGTCGACGCAAAAACAGCCCTCACACCCCCTCTCCAGTGGCCCACTTAGCTTGTAAATAGCTAGAAATGGCTATTTCGGGGTATTTCCTAGTGGCCAGTACCGGTATTACAGTTAATCGATGCATCCAAGGGACGACGGTTAGCGCGGACTCCACTCTGATCGGGATTCAAACCCGGATCCCCGGGGCTGAGAGGTGAACGTGTCGAAAGTGGGCTCGTGAGCTGCAGGTGGCCGGTCCGATGATGACCAGGTGTTTTCTGATTGGTTTGTTTCCAGGCGAAACCGATTCGACGGCGAGCCGGAGGCGAAGAAAAGTCGTCCCGACCCTCGGCGCGAAGGGTCCGGGTTCGAGCGCTACCCCAAGGGTTTCGAGGCCGTGCGCCGGCCCGAGCCCCCCCCTCCCCCCGCGGCGCGCTCCGGGCTCCGGGACACGGACCGGCGGGAGATCCGCACCAGAGACGAGCGCCGCCCGGTGGCCATGCCCGACCGGCCGGCCGGGAGCAGGGCTCCTCCCCCGGCGTCCATGGGCCACTCGCGTTCGGGACGGGACGCCGGTCACGCCAGCTGGAAGAGCGAGGGGGGTCTGAGCGGGAAGTCCACGGATGTTCGGTACGGACCCGGAATTAATCAATATTTAATTCATCTGAATAACGTCCGTCGTTTAAAGTGCTTGACGTCATTCCTCCACAGGGCGGCGGTGCGCATGCGTCCGGAGCACTCGGGCCGCGAGGGGCCGACCCCCGTCATGAGGGGTGGATCTTCAGCCGGCCACGGCCGAGGCACCTTCAGCAACCGTGGCGACGGAGGCCGCTCGGCGGCGCTGGGGGATCAGGTACGGTGATGGACGGGGGTCGTTATGGTCGGTAATTAACGAGCCTGCGCCTGACCACCTGGTTTTGTGCGTGGGCAGCATTTCGGCAGCGGGCGTCAGGTGGTGGTGGAGAGGCACGGCAGAGAGCCGGGGCCACGCAAGGACTGGCACAGCGGCGGCGGCGGCAGCAGCTCTCAGAGCGGAGGCTACACCGACGGCAGGCGCATAGCCGAGAGCAGACCCTCCATGATGCCCCCCCGCTCCAGGTACAAAGCTCGTTAAGGCCACGGTTCGTTATTATAAAGGAGCGGTCAGTGGACCTCCCGCTGTGGGTTTACGGTCTGATGAGGGGTCCACACGGTCAGGGGTCAGCCTCCTGTTACTAAAGGTGGAGCACTGATACAGGGGGTAAGGACAGGGGGTTAGTATGGGATTTATAAACACAGTTTAGGCACAGGGGTTAGTACTAGGGGTTTAAGCCGAGGGGTTTAGTATGGGGTTTAAGCACAGTGGGTGTTATTACAGGATTTGTAAACACAGTTTAAGCACAGGTGTAAGTGATTATAGGTGTTTTATTACGAGGTTTAAACACAGGGGGTTAGTATGGGGTTTAAACACAGGGGGTTAGTATGGGGTTTAAACACAGGGGGTTAGTATGGGGTTTAAACACGGGGTATAAGGACAGGGGTTTAGTACAGGATTTATAAATGCAGTGTAAGCACGGGGGTTTAGTATAGGGTTTAAGGACGGGGGTTAGTATGGTGTTTAAGCACAGGGGTTTAGTATGGGGTTTAGTATAGGGTTTAAGGACGGGGGTTAGTATGGGGTTTAAACACAGGGGTTTAGTATGGGGTTTAAGCACAGGGTATAAGGATAGGGGTTTAGTACGGGGTTTATAAACAGTGTAAGCACGGGGGGTTAGTATGGGGTTTAAACACAGGGTTAGAATGGGATTACAGGGTTAGCACGGGGGCTACAAGAACCGGGGGTTAGTACGTGATTTATGAATGCAGTGTAAGTACTAGGGCTTTAGGTACGGGGGCAAGTACAGGGTTTAAGGACGGGGTTATTATGGGATTAATAAACACAGTTTAAGTACTAGTGGTTTAAGCACAGGGGTTTAGGCACTGGGGGTTAGTATGGAGTTTAAGCACAGGGGTATGAGGACATGGGGTTAGTGTGGGATTTATTAACTAGGGGTTTCGGTACTGCGGTTAGTGTGGGGTTTAAGGACGGGGTTATTATGGGGTTTGTGAACACAGTTTAAGCACGGGGTTTAAGTACTAGAGGTTTAAGCACAGGGGTTAGTGTGGGATTTATTATTTGCAGTTTAAGCTCGGGGTGTAAGTACTAAGGGTTTAAATACGGGGTGGGTTTAAGCACAGTGGGTGTAAGGACGGGGTTTAGCACGCGGTGTATAAGGACAGGGGGTTAGTACAGGATTTTTATTTTTTTTTTGTGCGGTTTAAGTACGGGGTGTAAGTTCTAGGGGTTTTGTCCCGGGTTTAAGAACAGGGGTTGGTATTGATTTATAACCGCGGGGTTTTAGGACGGGGTGTATAAGGACAGGGGGTAGTGCAAGATTTATTTTTTAATGCATGGAGTGTAAATACTAGGGGTTTAAGTACGGGGGGGGGGGGTTAGTACGGGGGGGTCGTATAAAAATGAATGAACAAATGAACAGTGACACTGAAAGTAAAACTAATCTCCCGTCTGTCTGTCCCCCGTCCCGTCCCTCACCCCCTGTCCCGTCCCGTCCCCCCCCCCGCAGTCATTCGTCTGCTGGAATCAACCGGATCGTTCAGATCACCAACGTTCCTCTGAGCAGCAGCAGCAGCGGGGGGTTCAAAGCCTTTAAAGGACGGTTCTGAGGACGCGGCGCTCTTTTATAACGGAACTCCCTTTTTTACGTTCAGGACGGCGATGTTTTTAAATGTCCTCCGGTTCCCCGCCCAAGACTTTAGCGTTTTGTTTGTTTGTATAATTCCACGCGGACCGTACCGTCGGCCTCGCCGTTCGGACGGAACACGGACGGAACACGGACGGAAGGACACGTGGGCGGAACCCCGACTGAGGTGGAGGCCGCCGTGGACGTTCCGCCAGAACCGCGGGAGGACGCGTGTCCCCGAGCGGGTTCTGAGGGTCATGCCCTCGTTACAGACTGATCGGGGGGGGAGGGGGACATCGGGAACCATGTGTTAATAACGTTAATTAATAAACTCAACAGTGCAGCGTTAACGGCGTCCTCTTATCGTTCCGTCGTGTCCTCAGTGGACGGTTCTGTGGTTCTCTCATCACTGACCGGAGAACGTGTTGTCCACCAGCCTGGTTGACCCACGGTTCTTCTGCGTGCTCAGATTCTGGGTCTGGTCTGGGGTTCGAGCCGCTCGCCACAGAACTTCAGTCCTGTTGTTCTAGAGCCGGGACGCTCCTGTCCAGATTGAGGGTGGGGGGGTGGGGGTCTGGATGAGGTTTGAGAACCCACCCCAAACTCTTCTCAGTGCGTTCCACAGTGATGTTCTCACCTGGCCGCAGAAGGGTCCACTTGTCTTTAGCCCACTCACTGGCCGTGTTCTCCGATCATCAGGACGGTTCTTTATGACCACGTCCTCACGGCCGTGGACGATCTTGGTGGATGTCCTGCCCGGCCCCGTGTCCCGGCTCTTGGTTGTTGTGGAACCGAGCGGGAACTAAAACCAGCCGCTACTCTGAGTTCTTTAAACACGGGTCAGAACCCATTACATCACAGACTGACCATCACACTGCTGTACACTCGACCACGCCCCTTTTATTAAACCAGCCAATTGGAACCAATTAGCAGCGTGCATGTCATGACTGATGATTCTGCTGGGTGGGTGTGTGTGGGGGGGGGGGAGACACGGGGAGAGAGAGACACGGGGAGAGAGACACATGGGGAGAGAGACACACGGAGAGAGAGAGAGCGACGGGGAGAGAGAGAGCGACGGGGAGAGAGAGAGACACGGGGAGAGAGAGAGCGACGGGGAGAGAGAGAGCGACGGGGAGAGAGACACATGGGGAGAGAGACACACGGGGAGAGAGAGAGCGACGGGGAGAGAGAGAGCGAGGGGAGGGAGAGAGAGAGGGACATGGGGAGAGAGAGAGCGACGGGGGTGAGAGAGACACTGGGAGAGAGAGAGCGACGGGGAGAGAGAGAGCGACGGGGAGAGAGACACATGGAGAGAGAGAGAGAGCGACGGAGAGAGAGCGACGGGGAGAGAGAGAGCGACGGGGAGAGAGACACATGGGGAGAGAGAGAGCGACGGGGAGAGAGACACATGGGGAGAGAGAGAGCGACGGGAGAGAGACACATGGGGAGAGAGAGAGAGCGACGGGGAGAGAGAGAGCGACGGAGAGAGAGAGAGAGACACATGGGGAGAGAGAGACACATGGGGAGAGAGAGACACATGGGGAGAGAGAGACACATGGGGAGAGAGAGACACATGGGGAGAGAGAGCGACGGGGAGAGAGACACATGGGGAGAGAGAGAGCGACGGGGAGAGAGACACATGGGGAGAGAGAGAGCGACGGGGAGAGAGAGAGCGACGGGGAGAGAGACACACGGGGAGAGAGAGAGCGACGGGGAGAGAGAGAGCGACGGGGAGAGAGAGAGACACACGGGGAGAGAGAGAGACACACGGGGAGAGAGAGACACACGGGGAGAGAGAGAGACACACGGGGAGAGAGGGAGACACACGGGGAGAGAGAGACACACGGGGAGAGAGAGAGACACACGGGGAGAGAGAGAGACACACGGGGAGAGAGAGAGAGACACGGAGAGAGAGACAGAGACACGGAGAGAGAGACAGAGACACGGAGAGAGAGACAGAGAGAGAGACAGACACGGGGAGAGAGAGAGACCGAGAGAGAGAGACAGGGAGAGAGAGACAGAGACACGGGGAGAGAGAGAGACAGAGAGAGAGAGAGAGCGACAGGGAGAGAGAGACAGAGACACGGAGAGAGAGACAGACACGGGGAGAGAGAGAGACCGAGAGAGAGAGACAGGGAGAGAGAGACAGAGACACGGGGAGAGAGAGAGACATCTATAAATAGACGTGTGTGTGTGTGTCTATATATATTTATATATAAATAAAACGTCTAAATGAATCTCATTCATAAATCTGTAGATTGGTGTTTAAACAAGAGGTCAGACACTCAGATTATAATCTGAATCAGAACTGAAACTGACCTGAACTGTAAAAGCATCAGAATTAAACAGGACGGACGTTTCAGACCTTCAGTTGTGTTTTATAAAGTCCCTCCCGTCCCTCCTTCAGACCCAGAATCGGGGTTCCGATGGAGAGCCGTTCCGAAGCGGTTGTGCGAGCGTGGTTGTTGGCGCCAGCTGGGTTTTGAACAGTCTGTCCGGTTAAAGAAAACCAGCACACTGGATCTGTTCCAGAGAAACTTTAACGTGTGTGAACGGTGACCGACCCCCCCCGGTCCCCCGGGACCACGCACACGGGTTCACCCGGGGTTCTCTCACTGCGAGTGTATTAACGTTCTGAGGACGTAGTGTTCTGACTCCTTTATTAACGTTGCCGTCGGGTCGGTCGAGGCCGGGAGAACCCGGGGGACGAGGACGGTCCAGAGGCTTCGGTCAGGACGGGGTTCTTACAGGCATTTAGTGAAGAGTGATGCAGACCGGCGGAAACTTCCGAGTGCTAGAGTTTTCTTACACACACACACACACACACACACCCGCAACGTCGGACCGGAGAACCGTCGCGTGGGGGGGGGGGGGGTTCCCAGCGTCCCAGCGAGACACGGCGTGAGAGCGAAGGCATCCTGCTGGAATGTATTGAGTCTCTCAGGAGAAGGCAGTAGCAGGTGGTGGAGCCGGGTGGTGGTGGTGGTGGTGGTTGCTGGATGGTGGTGCGAGGTGGTGGTGGTGCACATGTCCATGTATTTACACAAACGGAACCCGGAGAACGCGTGGACAGCCGTGTGTTTGGCAGAGTTCACATTAATGGCGGCGCGGGGCGTTAATGAGAGGACACGTGTGCGCTGTAAAAAAGATGCGGTTGGCAAAACGAAGCAGCATTGACGGAACCTGATACAGAACACCGAACACACAGAGTCTTTGTGACGCATCGACCACCCGAACGCGCCGTACACACCGACGTTACCAACAGCGGGCTCATTTAAACATAGAACGTGTGCGGAGCGTTACACCTCACCACCACCTCTGCAAACTCCACTGAGATGGGATGTGTAGTCCTACAGATTCAGTCTGTAGTCCGTTTATTTAGGATCAGGACCATGGACAGGGCCGCTGGTATTAGGGTGGTTCTACTCGTGTCACTGCAGTACTGAGAATGATCCACCACCCTAATTAAATTATACCTGCCCTGTTCTCTGATCAACACCATGCACAGAGCAGGTACAATTAGGGTGGTGGATGATTCCACTCGTGACATCACAAGATACCCCTGCACCACCATGTGAGTGTCACTGCGGTACTGAGAATGATCCACCACCCTAACACCACCCGCTCTGTTCTCTGATCAACACCATGCATAGAGCAGGTAGAATTAGGGTGGTGGATGATTCAACTCGTGACATCACAAGATACCCCTGCACCACCATGTGAGTGTCACTGCAGTACTGAGAATGATCCACCACCCTAACACCACCTGCTCTGTGCATGGTGCTGATCAGAGAACCAAGCAGGTAGAATTTGGGTGGTGGATGATTCTACTTATGACATCACAAGATACCCCTGCACCACCATGTTAATGTCACTGCAGTACCGAGAATGATCCACCACCCTAATTAAATTATACCTGCTCTGTTCTCTGATCGGCACCATGCACAGAGCAGGTATAATTAGGGTGGTGGATGATTCTACTCGTGACATTACAAGATACCCCTGCACCACCACGTGTCACTGCAGTACTGAGAATGATCCACCACCCTAACACCACCTGCTCTGTTCTCTGATCAACACCATGCAGGTATAATTAGGGTGGTGGATGATTGCACTCGTGGCATCACAAGATACCCCAGCACCACCATGTGTCACTGCAGTACTGAGAATGATCCACCACCCTAACACCACCTGCTCTGTTCATGGAGCTGAACAGAGAACCGAGTAACCGCAGAAAGGAAGTGTAGAACTACAACACCCCATCTGTCCACAGGGTGGCGTTGTAGTTCACAGAGGGGGTGAGCACCGGTGCGCCGGCCAATCACATTACGATGTTTATTAACGAGCTCACGGCTGTAAGCCGACGGAAACGTCGTGAGTTAACGTCGTACGTACTGACCATCCGGATTGTCGTCACGGCTACCCTTCACACCTAGCTGGTGCGGTCTGCCCCCTAGTGGAAGCCTCCTGTAGCTTCATTCTGTAGCGTTATGGAATGCATCTCCGTGCCGTCGGTTACACTCGGACGTCGGAACTATTTACAAACGAGAAGCGTGGGCGGGTGCACTCGGGACGTTCTCCACCCGCCGAGGGGGAGAACCTGCGCGGGACGTGGCGAGACGCCTGAGGCAGAGACGCGGCGCGATCGGACCGATCCGCCACCGCGATCGTCCGTTGAGACGCGGACGTTCTCGACAGGTTGGGGGACGCCCGCGGGGGGGACAGCACGTAGTGTGGTGTGATATGTAACCCTGCTGTCCTCCGGCCGTTACGTATACGAACGCGGAACGTTAGAAAACGGCGTAGAAAAAACAGCGTAGAAACAGTCGGGAGGACGTAGAAGACGGTGCCATCGTGTCCCCCTGCGCTTCGGCGAGTCATGGGACCGTCCCGCGGGCGCGCCCCCTGCACCATGTGACTGCAGGGGGGTGGGCTGCGGGTCCAGTTCGTCCCCCCCCGATCGGGGAACGTCAGGCACCAGTGGCTTGGGGACGGCGTGTCCTCTCCTCCCCTGGAGGTGCGTGTGGCGACCCCGTAGCGTTCGGACCGAAGCCCTCGCCGGCCGCGGGGACGTCACAGGAGAACACACTTGTCCTTGTCCTTGTCCTTGGGTTCCTTCTTGGCTTTGCGCTCGCTCGGGACGCTCTGCTTTCCGGGACTGAGGGACGCCGTGGCTCCTCCTCCTCCCGCCGGGACTCCCGCCGCGCCCTCACCTGTGGCTCCGCCCACTGCCTGCACCTGCACCTGCGTAACGGAGATGGAGGTGTGACCTTTAACTTGACCTTTAGAACTGATGGCCAGGACTGGGATAGGCTCAGGGTTGGAGAACGTCCATCCATATCTTCCACTTTATCCTCTACTAGGGTCGGGGGGGGGGGTTCCCATGTCCATCCCCATCCAGGGGAGAACGTTTGGGGCGCTGGGCAGATACACCCAGAACAGGGGGGCAATCTATCACTGGACACACACTCTATTTGGGGCAATTTAGAGCATTCCATTGACCTTGAATCCATGATTTTTGGACTGTGGGAGGAAACCGGAGAACCCGGAGGAAACCCACGCGGACACGGGGAGAACATGGAAACTCCACCCAGATTGGGATTCGAACCGGGAATCCCTAGTGCTGAGAGGAGAACATGCCAAACCACTAAGCCACCGTTAGGCTGTTATCATTATCTTCAGCTTTATCCTCTATTAGGTTCGTGTGGGGGGGGGTTCTCCATGTCCATCCAGGGGAGAACGTTTCGGGCGCTGGACAGATACACCCAGGACAGGGGGGCAATCTATCGCTGGACACACACACTCTATATGGGGCAATTTGGAGAAGTCGATTGACCTTGATCCATGTTTTTGGACTGTGGGAGGAAAGCGGAGAACCTGTAATCCCATGGTGATGTGAGAGTTGTTTTGGAGGACAGTGGCGGTGTGGGCGGTACCTGAGCCTGTCCTGCGGCGGCGGCGGCGGCCTGCTCCTGCTCCTCCTCCTGCTCCTGGTAGAACTCGGACGCCCGGCGGTCCTCCTCCTCCTGCAGCTTCTTGGCCAGCTCCAGGTCACTGATGCCCTCCGGAAGCTGCTCCCAGCCCAGCTCCCCCGCCTGCTGCTCCTGCTGCAGAGACAGCGCCATCAGGTAGTCCTGCACGGGGAGGACAACCGTCAGGACCCGTCCCGACACCGCCGAGAACCTCCAACAGCGGCAGGAGAACCGAACGGATGTCCTAATGAAGCGCGGCGGTGGTGGGTTGACCAAAACGACCTTAATTAATGAATCGAGGTGTTTGTCCGTCCGTGGGACGGTTTTTGCTGACCCCTATGGGCCACTGAGTGCAACTTCAGTAAGGAAACTAGCTAGTGTGTCCAGTGATAGATTGCCCCCCCGTTCTGGGTGTATCTGCCCAGCGCCCAAAACGTTCTCCCCTGGATGGACATGGAGAACCCCTATACTAATTAAATAAACTAATTTCTCAACTAGGCGTCATGGTGGCTTAGTGGTTTGGCATGTTCTCCTCTCAGCGCTAGGGGTTCCCGGTTCGAATCCCCATCTGGGTGGAGTTTGCATGTCCTCCCCGTGTCCGCGTGGGTTTCCTCCGGGTTCTCCGGTTTGCTCCCACAGTCCAAAAACATGGATCAAGGTCAATTGAATTGAGTTCTCCAAATTGCCCCATATAGAGTGAGTGTGTGTCCAGTGATAGATTGCCCCCCTGTCCTGGGTGTATCTGTCCAGCGCCCGAGACGTTCTCCCCTGGATGGACATGGGGAACCCCCTATACTAATTAAATAAACTAATTTATCAACTAGGCGTCATGGTTGCTTAGTGGTTTGGCATGTTCTCCTCTCAGCACTAGGGATTCCTGGTTGGAATCCCAATCTGGGTGGAGTTTCCATGTCCTCCCTGTGTCCGCGTGGGTTTCCTCCGGGTTCTCCGGTTTCCTCCCACAGTCCAAAAACATGTATCCAAGGTGAATTGAATGGTCCAAATTGCCCCATATAGAGTGTGAGTGTGTGTGTGTCCAGTGACAGATTGCCCCCCTGTCCTGGGTGTATCTGCCCAGCGCCCGAGACGTTCTCCCCCGGCTGGCCGCCCCCTGCTGCTCAGGTGTGGTAATGGTCAGTGAGTGTGTATGGTGATGGACGTCTCTGTGGG
>JAFMOC010000562.1:0-12500 GCA_019802505.1 Corydoras sp. C115 | reverse complement strand
ATGTGTGTGTGTGTATATATATATATATATATGTGAGTGTCAGTGTCACTGTGTGTGTGTGTGTGTGTATATATAAATGTGTGTGTCACTTTGTGTGTTTATTTATATATATATATATGTGTGTGTGTGTGTGTGTGTGTGTATATATATATATATATATGTGTGTGTCAGTGTCACTGTGTGTGTGTGTGTGTGTGTGTATATATATAAATGTGTGTGTCACTTTGTGTGTTTATTTATATATATATATATATATATATGTGTGTGTGTGTGTGTGTGTGTGTGTATAGGGGTTCCCCCACCTTCTCCAGCCAGCTGGCTGTTCTCTGATTGTTTATAACTGATGATCTTCTCGACCAGCTGATTATAACTGCAGTTCCCCACCGCTTTAACAATGTCCCACATCTACAGAGAGGGACAGAGACAGAGAGAGAGGGACAGAGAGGGACAGAGACAAAAGGTATTAGTAAAGAAATAATATCAGATTTAATATCAGATCTAAAGTTTATCAGTGGGGGGGGGGGGGGTGGAACCCTGTCTGAGGGTCAAGAACGAGATGCGCTCGACAATGAACGAGTGACCAACCCAACAGAGCTTCATTAATGACATCATCAATACATTAACCAATCAATAACCACTTTAGAGGATTAGATTTACTGAGAGAGACAGACAGAGAGAGAGAGAGTGTGAGACAGAGAGAGAGTGTGAGACAGAGACAGAGAGACAGACAGACAGAGAAGGACAAAGACAGACAGCAGGAGAGAGACAGATAGAGAATGAGTAAGAGAGCGTGAGAGAGAGAGAAAGAGACAGACAGACAGAGGGAGGGCGTCCACCTGTGGTTCCACCAGCCAGCCGTGGTAGAGCGGGATGTCCAGCAGGTCGAAGACGATGCACTCGGGGGTGTACTCGAACACCCCCACCCCGGAGAACTTCACGTTCACGTCCAAACCCGTCTGCAGCTTGTGGAGGACGGCCATGGCATCACTCATGTTCTGCACACAGGACACGCAACGTCCTCAGTCCAAAAAACATGGATTCAAGGTGAATATGCTGCTCCAAATTGCCCCATATAGAGTGTGTCTGTGTGAGTGAGTGTGTTCAGTGATAGATTGCCCCCCTGTCCTGGGTGTATCTGGGTTCTCCGGTTTGCTCCCACAGCCCAAAAACATGGATTCAAGGTGAAGTGAATGCCCAAATTGCCCCATATAGAGTGTGTGTGAGTGAGTGTGTGTCCAGTGATGGATTGCCCTTCTGTCATGGGTGTATCTGGGTTCTCCGGTTTGCTCCCACCGTCCAAAAACATGGATTCAAGGTGAAGTGAATGCCCAAATTGCCCCATATAGAGTGTGTGTGAGTGAATGTGTGTCCAGTGATGGATTGCCCCCTGTCATGGGTGTATCTGGGTTCTCCGTTTGCTCCCACAGTCCAAAAACATGGATTCAAGGTGAATTGAATGCTCCAAATTGCCCCATATAGAGTGTGTGTGAGTGAGTGTGTGTCCAGTGATGGATTGCCCCCTGTCATGGGTGTATCTGGGTTCTCCGTTTGCTCCCACAGTCCAAAAACATGGATTCAAGGTGAAGTGAATGCTCCAAATTGCCCCATATAGCGTGTGTGTGAGTGAGTGTGTCTCCAGTGATGGATTGCACCCTGTCCTGGGTGTATCTGGGTTCTCTGGTTTGCTCCCACGGTCCAAAAACATGGATTCAAGGTGAAGTGAATGCTCCAAATTGCCCCATATAGAGTGTGTGTGAGTGAGTGTGTGTCCAGTGATGGATTGCCCCCCTGTCATGGGTGTATCTGGGTTCTCCGGTTTGCTCCCACGGTCCAAAAACATGGATTCAAGGTGAAGTGAATGCTCCAAATTGCCCCATATAGAGTGTGTGTGTGACTGATGTGGCGGTGCCTCACCTGCTCGTAGTTCAGCCGCTGGGTCTCAGAGATCTCTTTGGGTTTGGCGTCGAGGATGTAATCTCCTGATGAGAGAACAAAGAGGGGAGGGGGGAGGGGGGGGAACACAAAGCGCTCGTTAGAACAGCCGGGCTAACGAAGGCATCCCACAATCCTCCTGTGACTAACGGACCATCTGCTCATTTCACAGGTTCTGTGGACAGGGATAGGCCCCAGCAACTCATCAGGAAATAATATAAAACTGCCGTTGGGTATAAGGATATGCATCCTATCCCGGTGACGGGAGACCCAAACACACAGGGAGAACATGCCAACATCACACACACGAGTTGCTACACCAGCACCACCACCAGCACATCGACGTCACTGCAGTCAGAAGAATCATCCTCCACCCAAATGAGGTAAACACAGCCTCATTATAAGAGTACAATACTTATCTTCTAAATAAACGGCTAGTCCCGCTCCTTAAATCTGATTGGCCGAGCCGTCGGTCCGGCCGTGACATCATTAACAATACCACACCCCTCTGAGCGCTTCAGTCGTATCAATGCGTGATATACGATACATTATTTCCCTGATGTTTTTTTTTTTTTTTTTTTTCTAAACGCCGTTCTGTAATTTGGCCACTAGATGGCAGGAATCCGGAATCCTGTTACTCAGCGATCAGCGTCGGCTTTAAAAGTGTGTTATAGTTATAATGTGTGTTTGTTAGTTTTATAACACACTTATGTCCATCCAGAGGAGAACGTTTCGGGCGCTGGGCAAATACACACAGGACAGGGGGGCAATCTATCACTGGATACACACTCACTCACACACACACACTCACTCTATATGGGGCAATTTGGAGCATTCAATTCACCATGAATCCACGTTTTTGGACTGTGGGAGGAAACCGGAGAACACGGAGGAAACCCACGCGGACACGGGGAGGACATGCAAACTCCACCCAGATGGGGATTCGAACCGGGAACCCCCAGCACTGAGAGGAGAACATACCAATCACTAAGCCACCGTGCCCCACCCCCAATTATAATAACGTCCATCCAGTCAATGTCTTCCACTTTATCCTCTATTAGGGGAGGGGGGGGGGGGGTTCCCCATGCCCATCCAGGGGAGAACGTTACACCCAGGACAGGGGGGGCAATCTATCACTGAACACACACTCACTCACACAGACACACTCTCTATGGGGCAATTTGGAGCATTCAATTCACCATGAATCCACGTTTTTGGACTGTGGGAGGAAACCGGAGAACACAGAGGAAACCCATGTGGACACGGGGAGGACATGCAAACTCCACGCAGATTGGGATTCGAACCGGGAATCCCTAGTGCTGAGAGGAGAACATACCAAATACTATTTATTGTATTGGTGTAACTGTACTCCATACGCCTCACGCCAAACAATACCTCTTGTGATTTATTCAGACCGAGGCCACGCCCCCTCGCACCTCATTGCTTTAATAATAATAATAAATTAAAGGTGATTTAGTGGATTGGCATGTTCTCCTCTCAGCGCTGGGGATTCCCGGTTCGAATCGCAATCTGGGTGGAGTTTGCATGTCCTCCCCGTGTCCGCGTGGCCTTCCTCCCACAGTCCAAGAACATGGACTCAAGGTGAATTGAAAGCTCCAACTTGCCCCATATGGAGTGTGTTTGTGTGAGTGATAGATTGCCCCCCCCCCCCCCCGTCCTGGGTGTATCTGCCCAGCGCCCCAAACCTTCTCCCCATGGATGGGCATGTGGACGACCCCCCCCCCCCCCCCTAAAGCAGAAGATAATGGATGCGTGATTGCCCCTCTGACTGCTGTCCAGGCTGAAGTGCATTATTCAGACCACACCATTCGATAAGCTTTTAGCGGCGCTCCATCGGCTCCATCACGTTCTGCGGTGGGGGGGGGGGGGTCATTAACATCATGTGCACTTACCCTCGTTCCATTTCCCAGAACGCGCCCGAACTGCCCATCATGAGCGGGGCAGTTTGTCGGCCTACAGTAAACAGCACGGCGTCTACGAGCCCCCGGGGGGCGGAGCCTGAGTTCAGATCCGGAGGCTCAGCGAGCAGCGATGGAAATCAAACCCACGGGCTCTCAGCTCTAAAACAGCCCCGAAACCACGGAACCGCAGGGCAGAGGAACCGTCTGCCCCCCCAAACACAACCCATCCACCCCCAACCTCCACCTCCGCTGCAGCAGCATTCAGATAGGGGCATTCTTACTGTACGGAGAGCCATTCAAGGGGCGGCACGCTGGCTTAGTGGATGGTATGTTCTCCTCTCAGCACTGGGGGGTTCCCGCTTCGAATCCCCATCTGGGTGGAGTTTGCATGTCCTCCCCGTGTCCGCGTGGGTTTCCTCCCACAGTCCAAAAAACATGGATTCAAGGTGAATTGAATTCTCCAAATTGCCCCATATAGAGTGTGTCTGTGTGAGTGAGTGAGTGTGTGTCCAGTGATAGATTGCCCCCCCTGTCCTGGGTGTAATGTTCTCCCCTGGATGGGCATGGGGAACCCCCCCCCCCACGACCCTAATAGAGGATAAAGTGGAAGACATTGACTGGATGGACATTATTATAATTGGGGGTGGGGCACGGTGGCTTAGTGATTGGTATGTTCTCCTCTCAGCGCTGGGGGTTCCCGGTTCGAATCCCCATCTGGGTGGAGTTTGCATGTCCTCCCCGTGTCCACATGGGTTTCCTCCGGGTTCTCCGGTTTCCTCTCACAGTCCAAAAACATGGATCAATGTGAATTGAATGCTCCAAATTGCCCCATATAGATCTGGACCCTGTTGGGACGTCCTCCCGCTCTCTGGTCCTTCAGCGCAGGACCGATCTGGACCCTGTTGGGACGTCCTCCGTCCTCCCGCTCTGGGCAGCTGCTGCGTTTCGGGTTCCTTGTTGGCGCTGATGGAGCGCGCCGTGCCGTTCTCCATCACATGACAAGCCTTCATGAGAACTCATCCCTGCCAGATGAAGATCACGCTCCATCAACACGCTGGAGGAACAGGGACGGACCCAGGGTCGAGCCAGGGCGGCATGCCGGAACACGGAATCGAATTGCCCTGACGTCCGGCGGGGTATTCCCCCGATCTAATCCCGGCATCACAACAAATACAGCAGTGGAGACGCCCCCTCCACACCAGAACATCAAATCAGAACATCAGAACACCAGAACATCAGAACATCCCCTCCTAAAGATATCCTTTAATGAGGCCTTCATTAATAATAATAATTATAATAATAATAATTATTATTATTACTACTAGGGCGGGGCAGCAGCATGGTGGCATAGTGGTTGGCATGTTCTCCTCTCAGCACTAGGGTTTCCGGGTTCGAATCCCAATTTGGGTGGAGTTTCCATGTCCTCCCCGTGTCCGCATGAGTTTCCTCTGGGTTCTCCGGTTTCCTCCCACAGTCCAAAAACATGAACAACTGAATTCTCCAAATTGCCCCATATAGTGTGTGTGTCCAGGGATAGATTGCCCCCTTGTCCTGGGTGTAGCTGCCCAGCGCCTGAAACGTTCTCCCCTGGATGGGCATGGAGAACCCCCCCCCCAGACCCTAATAGAGGATAAAGCGGGAGATAATGGATGGATGGATTACTAGGGTGGAACTGTGGCTTAGTGGTTTAGCATGTTCTCCTTTCAGTGCTGGGGATTCCCAGTTGGAATCCCAATCTGGGTGGAGTTTCCATGTTCTCCCCGTGTCCGCGTGGGTTTCCTCCGGGTTCTCCGGTTTCCTCCCACAGTCCAAAAACATGGATCAAGGGCAATTGAATGCTCCAAATTGCCCCATAGTGTGTGTGTGGGCACGGGAAACCACCCCATGACCCCCAACCCAGAGTGCCTTATTGCGAACGGTTACGAACACTATAGTAAAAAAACAAGGTTTGGACTTTTGGGACGTCATCTAGTCTCCGTTTTTTAAAAATAAAACCCTGATCGCTGAGTAACAGGATCCCGGTTTCCCTAACCATCAAATACTGCCATCTAGTGGCCAAATTACAGAACGCAGTTTATAAAAATAAAATGTATTGTATATCCATACTATTATTTGGCGTAACACAGTTTAAGAACCTCGGTTCTAAAGGACGGAAAGCGGTGAATTATTATCTGGACGCATTACCGCGACTCTCCACCATGAACCCGGAGGAACCGGTTCTCACTTTACGATTTCATCGAAACGAATTTGCCTCGTCCACGCGACGGAGAACGGCATCCTGCAGAACACAGCGCGAGCCGCCTCCTCGGTAATGAGCACCCTGGACCTTAATTACAGAGTCCAGATCAAACCAGCAGTGACCACGTAGCACGGCTCCCAAACTTAACCCCGCGTCCAAACGGGCGAATCCTGAATCAGCACTCTGGATATAGAACAGCATCGCTCGTTCGGTTCTGCCAAGTTCTTAATGCCCACCGAGGGTATGTGTGGACATCATGCTGGAGAACTTCTTCACTGAAAGGTTCTTCACTGAAGGAGACTTCCACGATGGAATCATTCCATCACGAACGCAGAACAACATCTGAGTGTTGAGAAGACGGGGTCTGGGGTAGAACACAGGGACAGCGCCCCCTCCCTGAAGCAATGGAGATTAAGGGTCTTGCTCAAGGGCCCACATTGGTAATGGTAATGGACTCAATGGACCTTCAGAGCTTCCAAACTTTAACAGGTGGGTGCTTGGTTTTAGACACCCGAGGTCATCAGACAAACGAAATGCCGGGATAGGACATAAAGCACATCAAGGACCCGGAGCTACACCTGGCCCTTAGGCTGAACGTTTCCGACCCACGTGAGGTCGATACGAAGAAACCAAATGCTTCAATTGGGTTTATCAAAGTTCCGTCCATTGGATTAGAACCTCCTACAACAGTCCCGAGTTCTCATGTACCCCCCCCCCCCAGACATTAAAATAACTCGATAGATAAATTTGAGTTATATTCACCCAGATACTCCATCAGCTGCTCGGCCGTGATGATCTCCATCATGGGCGGCAGCTTCACCTACAGAAGACGAACAGAGTGGACATTCAGCGTGTGACGCAGGACGGTTCTACTCACAGTCGTTTTGTCTGTCGATGGAGGACGAGGACGAGTCCCCCACCGAGCCTCGGTCCTCACAAGGTTTCCTCCTTAAAATATCAACATTTCCTCCTTGGGGTGGCTTAGTGGTTTGGCATGTTCTCCTCTCAGCACTAGGGATTCCTGGTTCAAATCCCAATCTGGGTGGAGTTTGCATGTCCTCCCCGTGTCCGTGTGGGTTTCCTCCGGGTTCTCCGGTTTCCTTCCACAGTCCAAAAAACATGGATCAAGGTGAATTGAGTTCTCAAAATTGCCCCATATAGAGTGTGTGTGTGTGTGTCCAGTGATAGATTGCCCCCCTGTCCTGGGTGTATCTGCCCAGCGCCCGAAACGTTCTCCTCTGGATGGACATGGGGAACCCCCCCCCCCACCGTGACCCTAATAGAGGATAAAGCAGAAGATAATGGATGTTTGGTGGGGCGGCACGGTGGCTTAGTGGTTGGCATGTTCTCCTCTCAGCACTAGGTTCAAATCCCCATCTGGGTGGAGTTTAAATGTCCTCCCCGTGTCCGCGTGGGTTTCCTCCGGGTTCTCCGGTTTCCTCCCACAGTCCAAAAACATGGATCAAGGTGAATTGAGTTCTCCAAATTGCCCCATATAGAGTGTGTGTCCAGTGATAGATTGCCCCCCTGTCCTGGGTGCATCTGCCCAGCGCCCGAAACGTTCTCCCCTGGATGGACATGGGGAACCCCCCCCCACCGCAACCCTAATAGAGGATAAGGCGGAAGATAATGGATGTTTGTAGAGCATGAACATGATGGGGCGTCACGGTGGCTTAGTATTTGGCATGTTCTCCTCTCAGCACTAGGGATTCCCACTTCGAATCCCAATATGGGTGGAGTTTGCATGTTCTCCCCGTGTCCGCGTGGGTTTCCTCCGGGTTCTCCGGTTTCCTCCCACAGTCCAAAAACATGAATCAAGGTGAATTGAATTCTCCAAATTGCCCCATATAGAGTGTGTATCTGTGTGAGTGATAGATTTGCCCAGCGCCCGAAACGTTCTCCCTTGGATGGGCATGGGGAACCTCCGCCCCACGACCCTAATAGAGGATAAAGCTGAAGATAATGGATGGATGAACATGATGTAATCAATGACAGGGTGGATGGGTGGATGGGTGGGTGGGGTGGCGGGTGGGGGTACCTTCCATGCCAGCAGGAGAACGTTCATGATGGCCAGCAGGGGGCAGGGCCCGTTCTCGTTCTGGGTGATGATGGGCGTGTTCTCCTCTCTCCACCTGATCCACTTGATGTGGTAGATGGACTGTCCGGGGCCCCCTCGCTCCTTGCCGGCCGGAGCCTTGGCCCCCTCGGCCCTCTGCGGCTCCGGGGAGGCGGCGGCGGCGGGCCGGCCCTCCTGCGCCTCGCTGAGCGGCTCGGAGCTCGGGCAGGACGAGTTCAGGTTGGAGAACGAGTCCAGGGAGTCCGGGCTGGGCAGCCCGTCCGACGGCGTGGCCCCGTCCGAGTCCTCGGTGGCCCTGCCGGTGGCCCCGTCGGTCACGCTCTCCCGCCCCGCGGCGCCGGGCTTGGGCGGCGGGCTCTCCGGCTGCACCTCCGGAGCGTCGGTTCCTCCGGGGAGCCCCGGCCCGTGCCCCGGCTCCTCTGCGGGCGGCAGAGCCTCCCCTCCCGGCGTCGTCACGCCGTCCACACCGGGGCGCTGGGTCTTAGCTTTAGCATCGTTAGCACTTGGGGCAGCGGTGGCGCCTGTTGTGCAGCTCGGCGGCGGGGCGCTCCGCGGCGGCCCCGTCCCGGCGGCGCTGCCCCCCGCCTCCGGCTCCCTCCCGCCGGCCTCGCCCTGCGCGGCTGCACGGTCCTCCATGTCCACGGGCTTCGCTGGCGGTCATTAAAGGCGCAGCTCCCCCAGAACCAGCGCCGCCGACGCCATGACAACGTCTCTGCCTCTGACGTCAGCGGTCTACAGCCTGCTGTTAACCCTGTGTTGTGATTGGTGCGCTGCTGGCCTCACACACACACACACACACACACACACACACACACACACACACACACTAATCATAATAATTAATAATAATCATAATAATAATACATCCATTATCTTCAATCCTCTACTAGACCTCTCTACACATAGATACACGCTCTATATGGGGCAATTTGGAGAATTGGATTCACCTTGAACCATGTTTTTTGGACTGTGGGAGGAAACCGGAGAACCCTGAAGAAATCCACATGGACACGGGGAGAACATGCGAACTCCACCCAGATTGGGATTTGAACCGGGAATCCCCAGCGCTGAGAGGAGAACATGCCAAACACTATGCCACCGTGCCTATAAATAAGTTTTATTTACAGCACTGTAAATTTCCACAGCACTGAGAGGAGAACATGCCAAACCGCTAAGGACTTAAACTAATAATAATAATAATTCATTATCTTCCGCTTTATCCTCTATTAGGGTCGCGGGGGGGGGGGGTATATTTTGTGTAGTTGTGTATTTTGTAGTGGCATGGTGGCTCAGTGGTTTAGCATGTTCTCCTCTCAGCACTAGGGATTCCCGGTTCGAATCCCCATCTGGGTGGAGTTTGCATGTTCTCCCCGTGTCCGTGTGGGTTTCCTCCGGGTTCTCCGGTTTCCTCCCACAGTCCAAAAAACATGGATCAAGTCAAATGAGTTCTCAAAATTACCCCATATAGAGTGTGTCTGTGTGAGTGAGTGTGTGTCCAGTGATGGATTGCCCCCCTGTCCTGGGTGTATCTGCCCAGCGCCCGAAACGTTCTCCCCTGGATGGGCATGGGGAACCCCCCCCCCCCCCCGACCCTAATAGAGGATAAAGCGGGAGATAATGAATGAATGAATGAATGTGTTTTTTATGTAGTTGAATGCATATTTGGAATTCTTCACTTACATTATTTATTCCTAAGTCTCACCACAAGAATTCAACACACACACACACACACACACACACACACACACACACACACACACACACACACACACACACACACATGTCCTGACTCGTAGTGAACATAACAAACCAACTTGAAATGTAAATGTAAATTTAATGGAGGTGTGTAGTGAGGGGGGGGGGTAGCAAGTAGTGCAAAGTGCACAGTGAGGGGGGGGGTGTAGCAAAGTGCACAGTGGGGGGGGGGGTGTAGCAGAGTGCACAGTGGGGGGGGGGGTGTAGCAGAGTGCACAGTGGGGGGGGGGGGGTGTAGCAGAGTGCACAGTGGGGGGGTTAAGTACCTGCAATTGATAAAAGAGTTATAAAACATCACTAACACCATCATCATCAGTGCTGAGAATCACATATAAGCAGATGACCTGTAATATAAACTGATATAAATTTATAAAGTAATAAAGTGGGCGGTGATGTAAATATTTATAGGTTTAATGGGGATTAGTATGTCGTTAATTAGTGTTTACTCATTTAAACTAATTACAGTCAACATCAACTGTAAAATCTTCTGAGATGCCACTTTATTCATTCATTCATTCTCTCCCGCTTTAACCTCTATTAGGGGTGTGGGGGGGGGGTCCCCCATGCCCATCCAGGGGAGAACGTTTTGGGCAGATACACCCAGGACAGGGGGGGCAATCTATCACTGGACACACACTCACTCACACACACACACACACTCTATATGGGGCAATTTGGAGAACTCAATTGACTTGATCCATGTTTTATCCATGTTTTTGGACTGTGGGAGGAAACCCACGCGGACACTGGGAGACCATGCAAACTCCACCCAGATGGGGATTCGAAGCGGGAATCCCTAGTGCTGAGAGGAGAACATGCCAAACCACTAAGCCGCCTGGATGGTGATGTGAATATTTATATTGTTTTTAAGTCTAATGGAGATTAGCATGTCGTTAATTACTGTTTACTAATTTACACTCATTACAGTCAGCAGTAAAATGTTTCAAGATGACAGTTTAATGATTTACAACGATTACAATATATTTGCGTTCCCGTTTCTGCCCCCCCCCCCCATCCCGCGCGCTCATCACCCGAGTCATTTTTCATTACAATAAAATCCCTTTTAATGACATTACTGTAATTAACTTTACAGACCTTTTAGTGTACATTACACTGACTAACGTATTAATTCATATGCAACGAATTTAAGTCGGTATTTAATATTAAGACGTCCGTTTTTTTAGTTTATTTAAACTATTTTTAACTAACACAATCAACTGCAATACTAAAATCAACCGGAAGATGGCGACAACAGCAAGGCGTCTTTCCCTCCCTCCTTGATCAGGTTGCGGCTTGAAATCGTTTAATTAATTGTGACGTAGTATTTATTTTGTAAGTTGTCGTTGTGTAATATCGTCGCTCATAATTGAAACATATATATAAATGTTTAAACAATTAATTAAATTAGATTTACAGGCACATTTTTATACACCTTATCCCTCTTTTTGGACGTCTTAGTGCGAGAAGAACAACCCCACACCATAAGCCCTCCTCCACCAAACATTACAGTGGACAGTCAGACAGGTCCAGTTCCCGTGGCAACCACCGAACCCGGACTCGGTCTGATTGATCTCTCCTGAGAACACCTCTCTGCTCCAGAGTCCTGTGGTGCTGTGCTTTACACCACTGCATCTGATGCTTGACGTGGTTTGGCATGTTCTCCTCTCAGCACTAGGGCTTCCAGGTTCGAATCCCGATCTGGGTGAAGTTTGCGTGTCCTCCCCGTGTCCACGTGGGTTTCCTCCGGGTTCTCTGATTTCCACCCACAGTCCAAAAAAACATGGATACATGTTCAAAATGCTCTAAATTGCCCCATAATTTGAATGTGAGTGTGTCCAGTGATAGATTGCCCCCCTGTCCTGGGTGTATCTGCCCAGCGCCCGAAACGTTCTCCCCTGGATGAGCATGGGGGAACCCCCCCTGCGACCCTTATAGAGGATAAAGCGGGAGATAATGAGATAATGAATACACAACCTCGAGTGTCTTATTGCTTTTAAACATTACAAACACTATAATAAAAAATAAACACTGACCGCTGAGTAACAGGATTCTGGAAATATCATTTATTGTATATCCAAACCATTATCAGACGTACAACATTGTGCTACTTTGTAAGTTTATGAAACACTGCATTAGACATAAAAATATTTTATTATTATTATTATCATCCATTCATTATCTTCTGCTTTATCCTCTATTAGGGTCGCGGGGGGGGGGGGTTCCCCATGTCCATGCAGGGGAGAACATTTCGGGCGCTGGGCAGATAGACCCAGGACAGGAGGGCAATCTATCACTGGGCACACACTCACTCACACACACTCTATATGGGGCAATTTGGAGAATTCAATTCACCTTGATCCATGCTTTTGGACTGTGGGAGGAAACCGGAGAACCCGGAGGAAACCCACACGGACACGGGGAGAATTTTTTTTCCAGATTCCAGATTGGGATTCGAACCGGGAATCCCTAGAGCTGAGAGGAGAACATGCCAAACCACTAAGCCACCGCGCCGCCCCACTATCATTTTTATTATTTATTTATTGATTTAATATTATTTGACAAAGGTGGGCGGCAC
>JAFMOC010000561.1:357500-362500 GCA_019802505.1 Corydoras sp. C115 | reverse complement strand
CGGGAACTCTGGCGCTGAAGGAGAGTAACAACACCAACAAGTTTGAACGCAAAGCCACCGACACGTTCCACTTCCCCGACATGCTGAGCCTCGGAGAACTCTCCAAAATACGGGTGTGGCACGACAACACGGGTGAGAGAGAGAGTGTGTGTGTGTGTGTGTGTGTGTGTGTGTGTGTGTTCTTTAAACTGTTCATGATCCATGACCTGTGATGAGGAACCGGAGTGAAGCGCCTGAGTTCAGTGATCCTCACTGTGTGTGTGTGTGTGTGTGTGTGTGTGTGTGTGTGTGTGTGTGTGTGAGACAGGGCTGTCCCCCGGGTGGCATCTGGAGAGCGTGGACGTTCATGACGACCTCATGGGGAAGAAGTTTCGGTTCCGCTGCGACCGCTGGCTCGCCAAGAAAGAGGAGGACGGACAAATCATGAGGGAACTGGCCTGCGCCAACAACGACGTGCTGGACTTCCACGACAAGACCAGTGAGAGCACCACACACACACACACACACACACACACACACACACACACACACACACACACACACTGCGCCAACAACGACGTGCTGGACTTCCACGACAAGACCAGTGAGAGCACCACACACACACACACACACACACACACACACACACACACACACACACTGCGCCAACAACGACGTGCTGGGACTTCCACGACAAGACCAGTGAGAGCACCACACACACACACACACACACACACACACACACACACACACACACACACACACACTGCGCCAACAACGACGTGCTGGACTTCCACGACAAGACCAGTGAGAGCACCACACACACACACACACACACACACACACACACACACACACACACACACACACACACTGCGCCAACAACGACGTGCTGGACTTCCACGACAAGACCAGTGAGATCACCACACACACACACACACACACACACACACACACACACACACACACACACACACACACACACTGCGCCAACAACGACGTGCTGGACTTCCACGACAAGACCAGTGAGATCACCACACACACACACACACACACACACACACACACACACACACTGCGCCAACAACGACGTGCTGGACTTCCACGACAAGACCAGTGAGAGCACCACACACACACACACACACACACACACACACACACACACACACACACACACACACACACACACACACACACTGCGCCAACAACGACGTGCTGGACTTCCACGACAAGACCAGTGAGATCACCACACACACACACACACACACACACACACACACACACACACACACACACACACACACACACACACTGCGCCAACAACGACGTGCTGGACTTCCACGACAAGACCAGTGAGAGCACCACACACACACACACACACACACACACACACACACACACACACACACTGCGCCAACAACGACGTGCTGGACTTCCACGACAAGACCAGTGAGAGCACCACACACACACACACACACACACACACACACACACACACACACTGCGCCAACAACGACGTGCTGGACTTCCACGACAAGACCAGTGAGATCACCACACACACACACACACACACACACACACACACACACACACTCACACACACACACACACACACACACACACACACACACACACACTGCGCCAACAACGACGTGCTGGACTTCCACGACAAGACCAGTGAGAGCACCAAACACACACACACACACACACACACACACACACACACACACACACACACACACACACTGCGCCAACAACGACGTGCTGGACTTCCACGACAAGACCAGTGAGATCACCACACACACACACACACACACACACACACACACACACACACACACACACACACACTGCGCCAACAACGACGTGCTGGACTTCCACGACAAGACCAGTGAGAGCACCACACACACACACACCACACACACACACACACACCACACACACACACACACACACACTGCGCCAACAACGACGTGCTGGACTTCCACGACAAGACCAGTGAGATCACCACACACACACACACACACACACACACACACACACGACTGCGCCAACAACGACGTGCTGGACTTCCACGACAAGACCAGTGAGATCACCACACACACACACACACACACACACACACACACACACACACACACACACACACACACTGCGCCAACAACGACGTGCTGGACTTCCACGACAAGACCAGTGAGAGCACCACACACACACACACACACACACACACACACACACACACACACACTGCGCCAACAACGACGTGCTGGACTTCCACGACAAGACCAGTGAGAGCACCACACACACACACATGAGTGTGTGAGTGTGTATGTGTGTGTGTATGTGTGAGTGTGTGTGAGTGTGTATGTGTGTGTGTGTATGTGTGTATTTGTGAGTGTGTGTGTGTATGTGTGTGTGTGAGTGAGTGTGTGTATGTGTGTATGTGTGAGTGAGTGTGTATGTGTGTGTATGTGTGTGTGAGTGAGTATGTGTGTGTGTGTGAGTGTGTGTATGTGTGTGTGGGTGTGTGTTTGTGTGTGTGTTTGTATTTGTTTGTGTGTGTCTGTATTTGTTTGTGTGTGTGTATTTGTTTGTGTGTGTGTATTTGTTTGTGTGGGTTTCTGTTTGTGTGTATGTTTGTTTTTGTGTGGGTGTGTGTTTGTGTGGGTGTGTGTGTATGTGTGTATGTTTGTGTGTAGGTTTGTGTCTGTTTGTGTGTGTGTTTCTGTGTTTCTGTGTGTGTGTGTTTGAGTGTGTGTGTATGTTTTTGTGTGTGTGTTTGAGTGTGTGTGTGTGTTTGTACATGTGTATGTTTGTGTGTGTGTATTTGAGTGTGTGTGTGTTTGTGTCTGTGTTTGAGTGTGTGTGTGTTTGTTTGTGTGAGTGTGTGTGTGTGTGTGTGAGTGTGTGTGTAGTGAGGGACACGGTGCTCTGAACCTGAACATCTGTATTCCTGAGCTGAGCTCCAGCTGTGATGCCGCGTTCCTCAGACCCCTGCAGTGTGTGTGTTTGTGTGTGTGTTTGAGTGTGTGTGTGTTTCTGTGTGTGTATGTGTGTGTTTGTGTGTGTGTGTGTGTAGTGAGGGACACAGTGCTCAGAACCTGAACATCTGTATTCCTGAGCTGAGCTCCAGCTGTGATGCCGCGTTCCTCAGACCCCTGCAGTGTGTGTGTTTGTGTGTGTGTTTGAGTGTGTGTGTGTTTGAGTGTGTGTGTGTGTTTGTGTGTGTGTGTGTGTGTGTGTGTGTGTAGTGAGGGACACAGTGCTCAGAACCTGAACATCTGTATTCCTGAGCTGAGATCCAGCTGTGATGCCGCGTTCCTCAGACCCCTGCAGTGTGTGGACGGGGGTTCCACCTCCATCAGCTCCTCCACCCTAAAGCCCTCACCCCTCACCAACACTGTTCCGTGTGTCCTTCAGAGTACGAGATCGTCACGGTAACCGCAGATACAGACGATGCCGAGACCAGAGAGAACACCTGGATCATTCTGGAGGGACGACTGGGACGTTCCAAAGAGCTGCTGATGGAGAACTCCACCAAAAAGAAACGCTTTCTACGGTGAGGCAGCGGAACCTTCAGTTCCACCCGAACCAAAGGGTTCCGCAATGACCCTCACACCGCGCGCGTGTGTGTTTGTGTGTGTGTGTGTGTGTGTGTGTGTGTGTGTGTGTGTGTGTGTGTGTGTGAAAGCGTCTGCTAAATGACTAAATGTAAATGTAATTTAATGTGTGTGTGTGTATGTTTGTGTGGGTGTGTGTGTGTATGTTTGTGTGGGTGTGTGTGTATGTTTGTGTGGGTGTTTGTGTATGTTTGTGTGTGGGTGTGTGTATTTGTTTGTGTGGGTGTGTTTGTGTTTGTATGTTTGTGTGGGTGTGTATGTTTGTGTTTGTGTGTGTTTGTGTGTGTGTATGTTTGTGTTTGGGTGTATGTTTGTGTGTGTGTTTGTGTGTGTATTTGTTTGTGTGGGTGTATTTGTTTGTGTGTGCGTATGTTTGTGTGTGTGTGTATGTTTGTGTTTGGGTGTATGTTTGTGTGTGTGTTTGTGTGTGTATTTGTTTGTGTGGGTGTATTTGTTTGTGTGTGCGTATGTTTGTGTGTGTGTGTATGTGTTTGGGTGTATGTTTGTGTGTATGTTTGTGTGTGTATTTGTGTGTGTATTTGTTTGTGTATGTGTGTATTTGTGTGTGTGTTTGTGTGTGTGTATTTGTTTGTGTGGGTGTGTATGTGTTTGTGTGTGTATTTGTGTGTGTGTTTGTGTATGTTTGTGTGTGTGTGAATTTGTGTATTTGTTTGTGTGTGTATGTTTGTGTGTGTGTTTGTGTGTGTATTTGTGTGTTTGTGTGTGTGGGTGTGTATGTTTGTGTGTGTGTATGTGTTTGTGTGTGTATTTGTGTGTGTGTGTGTGTTTGTGTATTTGTTTGTGTGTGTATTTGTGTATTGTGTGTGTGTGTGTTTGTATTTGTGTGTGTGTGTGGGTGTGTATGTTTGTGTGTGTGTGTGTTTGTGTGGGTGTGTATGTTTGTGTGTGTGTGTGTGTGTGTATTTGTGTGTATATTTGTGTGTGTGTGTGTGTTTGTGTGTGTGTATTTGTTTGTTTGTGTGTATTTGTTTGTGTGTGTGTGTTTGTATTTGTTTGTGTGGGTGTGTATGTTTGTGTTTGTGTATGTTTGTGTTTGGGTGTATGTGTGTGTATTTGTTTGTGTGGGTGTGTTTGTGTTTGTATTTGTTTGTGGGGGTGTGTATGTTTGTGTTTGTGTGTGTGTATGTGTGTGTTTGTGTGTGTATTTGTTTGTGTGGGTGTATTTGTTTGTGTGTATGTTTGTGTATGTTTGTGTTTGGGTGTATGTTTGTGTGTGTATTTGTTTGTGTGGGTGTATTTGTTTGTGTGTGTGTATGTGTGCGTATTTGTTTGTGGTTGTGGGTATGTGTGTATTTGTGTGTGTGTTTGTGTGTGTGTATTTGTTTGTGTGGGTGTGTATGTGTGTGTATTTGTGTGTGTGTTTGTGTATGTTTGTGTGTG
>JAFMOC010000561.1:352500-355000 GCA_019802505.1 Corydoras sp. C115 | reverse complement strand
CCTTTCATCCTGCGGTAATTATAATGAACGCATCGTTAAGGCCCATCGTCAGGAAGCGCTTCCTAATGACGTCCTCAGATCAAAGAGCACACGGAACACAGCAGCGTGAAGAACCTCTTTAATGAGTACATAGCTATAGTTCCACTTCGGAACTGTTACAGGAACCATTTAACCAACGGGTGAACCGGGACGGAGTGGAGGGCCAGTTCGGGGAGGAACCTTTAGCGGGAACCTTATGACATCATCGGCGTGAGAACATATGCTTCGTGACCGTCATGGACAGTGGGCGGGGCTAACCTTAAGATCAAAGGAAAGAATGAGGGCTGTTTGAAGTACACCAGCGCCGCCGCACACCAACCCCGCCGCACACCAACCCCGCCGCACACCAACGCCGCGCCACACACCAAACGCCGCCGCTCACCGCCACCAACGCACCCAGCCCCACACCCCCCAGCGCCGCCTGCCACAAACCAGCACAACCGCACACCAGCGCCGCCGCACAACAACCCCGCCGCACACCAACGCAACCGCACACCAACGCCGCCGCACACCAGCGCCGCCGCACACCAACGCAACCGCACACCAACGCCGCCGCACACCAGCGCCGCCGCACACCAGCACAACCGCACACCAGCGCCGCTGCACACCAGCACAACCGCACACCAACGCAACCGCACACCAGCGCCGCACACCAACCCCGCCGCACACCAACGCAACCGCACACCAGCGCCGCTGCACACCAGCGCAACCGCACACCAACGCCGCCGCACACCAACCCCGCCGCACACCAACCGCACAAAAGCACCGCAAACCCCGCACACCAACGCCGAACTTTAGAAACACCACACCCCAACCGCACACCAATCGACCCCGCCGCACTGCAAACCCAGCGCACCGCAAACACACGCACCACGCACCGCACAAACCAGCAACACCGACACACAGCGCAACCGCACACCAACGCCGCCGCACACCAACCCCACCGCACACCAGCGCCACTGCACACCAGCGCAACCGCACACCAGCACCACCGCACACCAGCGCAACCGCACACCAGCGCAACCGCACACAGCGCAACCGCACACAGCGCAACCGCACACCAACGCCGCCGCACACCAGCGCCGCCGCACACCAGCGCAACCGCACACCAGCGCAACCGCACACCAACGCCACCGCACACCAGCACAACCGCACACCAGCACAACCGCACACCAACGCCACCGCACAACAACGCCGCCGCACACCAACCCCACCGCACACCAGCGCCACTGCACACCAGCGCCACCGCACACCAGCGCAACCGCACACCAGCACCACCGCACACCAGCACAACCGCACACCAGCGCAACCGCACACAGCGCAACCGCACACCAGTACAACTGCACACAGCGCAACCGCACACCAGCGCCGCCGCACACCAGCGCAACCGCACACCAGCGCAACCGCACACCAACGCCACCGCACACCAGCACAACCGCACACCAGCACAACCGCACACCAACGCCACCGCACAACAACGCCGCCACACACCAGCACAACCGCACACCAACGCCACCGCACACCAACGCCGCCGCACAACAGCGCCACCGCACACCAGCACAACCACACACCTGCACAACCGCACACCAGCATAACCGCACATCAGTGCCACCGCACACCAGCATAACCGCACATCAGCGCCACCGCACACCAGCACAACCGCACACCTGCACAACTGCACACCAGCATAACCGCACATCAGCGCCACCGCACACCAGCATAACCGCACATCAGCGCCACCGCACACCAGCACAACCGCACATCAGCGCCACCGCACACCAGCACAACTGCACACCAGCGCCGCCGCACACCAACCCCACCGCACACCAACCCCGCCGAACACCAACATCGCCGCACACCAGCGCCACCGCACACCAGCGCCGCCGCACACCAGCGCCATTGCACACCAACCCCACCGCACACCAGCGCCACCGCACACCAACCATGCCGCACATCAACGCATACCAGCGCCACTGCACACCAGTGCCATTGCAGACCAACCCCACCGCACACCAACGCATACCAGCGCCACTGCACACCAGTGCCATTGCACACCAACCCCACCGCACACCAACGCATACCAGCGCCACCGCACACCAACGCCACCGCACACCAACGCCGCCGCACACCAGCGTCGTCGTACACCGGCGCCATCGCACACCAACGCCGCCGCACACCAGCGTCGTCGTACACCGGTACACGCAATGAATAAAAAATGACGGACTGCGGCGGAAAAAAATGAAAGCAAAGCGTTTAGAGCCTGCGACTTCAGATGAGAACAGAACAGAGAACAGAGCGGCGGATACACTCAGATTTATAGAGTCTGTTCTTTACGTCACAAATTCACAGCGGAAGAGAATATGGCGATACCGCGCGACCATCCGCACCGTGTCTCCGGCGAGCCTTGTCCTCCAGCAATTATACAACATTTAAATAACATTAAGTTAGATTCGAACGGAAC
>JAFMOC010000561.1:322500-342500 GCA_019802505.1 Corydoras sp. C115 | reverse complement strand
TAAGTGAAGAACGTTGTGTAAGTTCTTCTCTGATTGTTTAATAAACTCTGATTTTAAAAAGAAATAAAAATAAACACAAAGGAAAAAAACTATTCCCCAGGGATTTGAGCTCCGATGCAAAAAGAGCTTTAGAGAGGAACTGATCCGGGTCCCGGGTTGAGAACCATTTGGGTCCCTCTCCTGAGGGAACCTGTGTGTTGGAACGGGGCGATCATGCCAACCTCAGATCGGAGTCTGATCGAACTGATCTGGTTACTCACCGGTTGTCCTTTAGCTCCGCGGTCGCCTTGAGAACCCGGGAGTCCCGTTCCTCCCGTGAAGCCTCGTTTTCCTGAGGCACCAGGAGGCCCCGGAGAACCTCGCTCACCCTGAGGATCGAGGAGTTTCGTGAGGTTACACTGAATGAACGTCTCAATCCGCGCAAATGGAAGATGTTCCGTTCTCTCACCTTTGGCCCGAAGGAACCCTGATTTCCAGGTAGACCCGCGACACCGGCTTTCCCCCGGGCACCGGGTTTCCCTGGGAGCCCAAATTCACCATCATCTCCTTGTTCGCCCTAAACACAGGACGGGTTCAGAGGTGTGTTCTCACAGAGGGACGGGGTTTAACATCAGGCTTAATTCAATGACATGTGAAACAGAGAGGCGGCTGCAGGGTTCAGGGTTCGAATCCAGAACCCGTGCTCTGTGTCAGAACGTGTTCTGTGATTGGGTGGAAACGTACCTCACCCAAACCTCACCTTAAATCATCAGACAGCATTCGTTTGTTTTAAAGGCTGCGTCTGAAACCCTGTACTATCGAACACAGTGGTTCTAAAGCCGCAGGTGAGAACAGCTGGTACGTAGAACCAGACCAGACCTACCCTAAATAAAGTACGGGCCCACAGAACACGGTACTACAATTCAACTGTACTGTACTATAGATATAATGTACTGTACTATAAACTGTACTGTAATATAGATAAACTGTACTGTAATATAAACTGTACTGTAATATAGATATAATGTACTGTACTATAAACTGTACTGTAATATAGATAAACTGTACTGTAATATAGATAAACTGTACTGTACTATAAATAAACTGTACTGTACTACAGATATACTGTGCTGTACTATAAACTGTGCTGTACTATAAACTGTACTGTAATATAAACTGTACTGTAATATAGATATAATGTACTGTACTATAAATAAACTGTACTGTACTATAAACTGTAGTGCACTATAGATATACTGTACTGTACTATATACTGTACTGTACTATAAACTGTACTGTAATATAGATAAACTGTACTGTACTATAAATAAACTGTACTGTACTATAAACTGTAGTGCACTATAGATAAACTGTACTGTACTATAGATATACTGTACTGTACTATATACTGTACTGTACTATATACTGTACTGTAATATAGATAAACTGTACTGTACTATAAATAAACTGTACTGTACTATAAACTGTAGTGCACTATAGATAAACTGTACTGTACTATAGATATACTGTACTGTACTATATACTGTACTGTACTATAAACTGTACTGTACTATAGATATACTGTACTGTACTATAGATATACTGTACTGTACTATAGATATACTTTACTGTACTATAAACTGTTCTGTACTATAGATATACTGTACTGTACTATAGATATACTGTACTGTACTATATACTGTACTGTACTATAAACTGTACTGTACTATAGATATACTGTACTGTACTATAGATATACTGTACTGTACTATATACTGTACTATATACTGTACTGTACTATATACTGTACTGTACTATAGATATACTGTACTGTACTATAGATATACTTTACTGTACTATAAACTGTACTGTACTATAGATATACTGTACTGTACTATAATATAACTGGTACTATAGAATTCTATCTATACTGTAGTATCCCATAATTCATCTGGAGTGTTAAGCTGTATGTACTTGATGAAAACAAGCTTTTTAGAGTTCTACGTGGTTCTCTACCCCCCCCCCCCCCCCTTTTGAGAACCTCCGGGGTAACTGATGCTGGTGCACTTTGTGAGGTCACGCTCTGTACGTCCAATCAGCATCATTCTGGAGAAACGTTCTCACCGGTATTCCTTTAGTTCCGTCTTTTCCTGGAATACCATCCACTCCGGGAACACCCTCCCGGCCCTCTCGACCAATCACGCCCCTCGGCCCGGGCGAGCCAACTGTTCCCTGAGAGAGAGAGAGAGAGAGAGAGAGAGACACACAGAGACACAGAGAGAGAGAGAGAGAGAGACAGAGAGACAGAGAGAGAGACAGAGACAGAGAGAGAGACAGAGAGAGACACACAGAGACACACAGAGAGAGAGAGAGAGAGAGACAGAGACAGAGAGAGAGACAGAGAGAGACAGACAGAGAATAACAGAAGGTAAGAATGTTATACTGAGGAACACCAACCACACTGACTGCACCCCCTTGTGGACACGATCTTCCATGACACCTGGACTGTTAGATTAAGGATTAATTAAGGATTAAGGATTAATTAAGGATTAAGGATTAAGGACTCACTGGTGCCCCTCGGCTCCCACGTTCTCCTGATTGACCCTGTTTCCCCTTCAGACCCTGAACATGAAAAATAACAATAATAACGATTTAATGTTTAATTAATGATTATTATTTATCTGTCAATATGTCCATCACTCCAGCCACCAATACACAAACACACACACACATACACATACAAACAAACACACACATACATACATACATACATACATAAAAATACACCAACACACACACACACACACACACACATACATACACACATACACATACACATACAAACAGACAAACACACACATACATACATACAAATACACCAACACACACACACACATACACACACAAACACACACACAAACATACACACAAACAAACACACACACATACATACAAATACACCAACACACACACACATACACACACAAACACACACACAAACATACACACAAACAAACACACACACATACATACAAATACACAAACACACATACACACACAAACATACACGCAAACAAACACACGCAAACAAACACACACAAACATTCATACACATACACACACACACTTATTTACCTGCTCGCCTTTTGATCCTTTGAGACCTTGTTGTCCGCGGGGACCTGGGTGCCCCTAATAATAAAACATTATAATAGTGAGTGTGTGTTTGTGGGGTGTGTGTGTGTGTTTGTGGGGTGTGTGTGTGTGTGTGTGTGTTTGTGGGGTGTGTGTGAGGTACGTTGGGGTAACTGCACATGATTAAGTGTGTGTTTTACTCACAGGTGCCCCGGGTGCACCGGCTTTGCCTCGCAGGCCATCCACCCCCGTCTGACCCTGAAGATCAAAGAGAAGATGAAAACAACACGACGTCTCATCAGCGCCACCTTCAGCGCCGCGGGGGTCAAACATGAACTGATCTAAAGTTAGAGATTACACTCACGGGATACCCGGGATCTCCTGACTCCCCCCTGTCCCCAGGGTTCCCTACTCGACCCTAACACACACACACACACACACACACACACACACACACACACACATACATACAAATACACACAGAAACACACAAACACAGTAAGGAACGACAAAATAAATATAAATAAAATAAAAAATTTAAACTAGTTCTCAAAGTGTTCTAAACCGTACTCTGAGTCCAGAGGGCCCGGGGGGCCCGGCTTTTTTCCCATCATCCCCCTGTTCACCCTGAAAAAAAAAAACAAGATGGAACTTCATCAGACCGACTGAGCAAAGAATCACGTCCTCATACGGTAAGCAAAGTCAGATTGTACCTTAACACCCTTTGGTCCTGGAGGTCCTATAGGGCCCGTAGACCCCTGGTGGCCCTGCAGAGGAGCCAATCACAGATGGTTTAGTTATTAGATCTAATAGATATAGAGTGGTGTGTTGTTATCTGTGTGTGTGTGTGTGTGTGTGTGTGTGTGTGTGTGTTCATTGTTGCTTTACCTCATACCCGATCAGCCCCGGATCCCCCTGCTGGCCCATGCGTCCCGGTGCGCCCTAAAACCAAACATAAGCTTCGTTATTAAAGGTGTTAATGGGAGAGTTCATGGCGATTCGATTCTTCAGACCAACGATTCGATTCTTCTCAATACTTGATTGCGATACGATATGATGCGATACAATGTTATTAGGTACAATTGTTCTGACAAAATGTAAAAATGATTTGTTTTGTATAAGGACTCTGAGCCTATCCCGCTCCCTCTTTACCACGGCTCCGGTGGTCCCTCTTGATCCTTTGGGTCCGGTCGTTCCGACCTGTCCAGGCTTCCCGGCCGTGCCCGTCTCACCCAGATGCCCGATGCTGCCCTTTGCGCCCTGATGCAAAAATAAAGAATGCAGCACTTCAATTCATAAGACACCACACAGTGGAGAACATGTTAAAGTGCAATGTGAACTGCGTGGTCATAGTTTCATCTTGTACCTTGAGACCAGGCTTTCCTCGTTCACCTATGTTTCCAGGCTTGCCTTCTGGACCCTAAACACACACACACACACACACACACACACAGGAACCATTAGTGGTATAAATAATGGTTCCAATGGGTTCTGTTTTAATGTAAACACTCACTCTGACTCCTGTAGGTCCAGCATCACCAGCCGGCCCCTCTTTGCCCATCACGCCAGGTTCTCCCCTCGTACCTGGCTCTCCCTCTGACCCCATGTCTCCCTTTTCACCCTGTTTGGGGTTCAGTTTTGAGTTAATAAAACCATACAGCTCATATAATAAAACAGCGCCCCCCCCCCCCCCCCCCCCCCCCCCCCCCCCCACCCCCCCCCCCCCCCCCCCCCCCCCCCCCCCCCCCCCCCCCCCCCCCCCCCCCCCCCCCCCCCCCCCCCCCCCCCCCCCCCCCACCCCACCCCCCCCCCCCCCCCCCCCCCCCCCCCCCCCCCCCCCCCCCCCGATGATAATGGACTCACTTTAGGGCCGTCAGGTCCAGCAGAACCGGGTTCCCCCTCTAAACCAGGCTCCCCCTGTACGGACAGATGAATCTATTAATACATCACTGTTCCGTTTTTTTAAAAACATAGAATGTATACGAATGGGTTCTCAGACACACCCTGGGTCCGATGAGACCCGGAGCTCCGGCGCTGCCGTCGGGTCCCGATGCACCCTGAACATCAACACAACGTTACGTCCAAAACCTTCAGCAAACCATTAAACTAAACATAAAAATGATAAGAGTTTACCTTCTCTCCCGGTTCACCGGGCAGTCCTGGGTCTCCCAGTTTACCTGGCGGCCCCTGTGGAGATCACACACGTGTAAACAGGGAGGAGCCATCCCAATTCCAAAACTAATTTAAGGTAAAGTGCGTTTGCGTACCTTTGGCCCGATGTTCCCAAGGGGACCGACCGGCCCCGGGATTCCTGAGGGCCCCTGAACAGACAGAACATCATTAAGAAACGGCGCAAAGATCAGAAAGAAAAAAATTCATCTTTAAATCCACTGACCGGTTCTCCAGGAATCCCCTTTTCTCCGGGAGCTCCAGAAGACCCCTGGACGCCCTGTAACAGAACGTGTGTACATTTAGGAACCGACACTGAGCAACATTTCATCCAGCGGTTGCACGCCAGGCTGCAGGAATGGAAGTGGGCGGGGCTTATATGACATATCACTGGGACACGGTTGTCTCGCATCAAAATATTTCTTGCTCTGATAACTTTTTTGAGGATTTGCATGTTCTCCCCATGTCATGTCAATTATATCTTGAGATGGACTGGCAATCTAGCCGGCTCCAGTCACCACCAAGATCCCTAATTAGCCCCCTGGTGGTTAGCGTGTATTCCCGGTTCGAATCCCATTCTGAGTGGAGTTTGCATGTTCTCCCCGTGTCCGCGTGGGTTTCCTCCGGGTTCTCCGCTTTCCACAGTCCAAAAACATGGATCAAGGTCAATTGAGTTCTCCAAATTGCCCCATATAGTGTGTGTGTGTGTGTGAGTGAGTGTGTCCCCAGCGATGGATTGCCCCCCTGTCCTGGGTGTATCTGCCCCGAGACGTTCTCCCATGGATGGGCATGGGGAACCCCCATGAGCATTTACGATTATAAAAAGCACTTCATAAATAAACTACTTAAACTTATGGATGGGGGCGGCATGGTGGCTTAGTGGTTTAGCATGTTCTCCTCTCAGTGCTAGGGATTCCTGGTTCGAATTCCCATCTGGGTGGAGTTTGCATGTCCTCCCCGTGTCCGCGTGGGTTTCTTCCGGGTTCTCCGGTTTCCTCCCACAGTCCAAAAACATGGATTCAAGGTCAATTGAATTCTCCAAATCGCCCCATATAGTGTGTCTTTGTGAGTGTGTGTCCAGCAATAGATTGCCCCCGTGTCCTGGGTGTATCTGTTTATATAAATTTATATAAAAATATTATATATATATATATATATATATATATATATATATATATATATATATATATAAATATATATATATATATATATATATATATATATATATATATATATATATATATATATATATATGAAATATATATATATATAGAAATATATATATATATAAAAAATATATATATAATATACAAATATATTATATTATATAAAATATTTATATAAAAACACATTGATTCAAGGTCAATTGAATTCTCCAAATTGCCCCATATTGTGTGTCTTTGTAAGTGAGTGTGTGTCAAGCGATAGATTGCCCCCCTGTCCTGGGTGTATCTGCCCAGCGCCCGAGACGTTCTCCCCTGGATGTGCATGGGGAACCCCCCCCATGACCCTAGTGGAAGATAAAGCAGAAGATAAAGGATGGATGGATGGAACATGTGGACGGCAAGCCCTGATTTTGTTTCAGAGTTTTTTTCTTTGAAACTTTTTTTTTTTGGTCTCATGATGGCGCTAAAGGTACAGGGGACGGAACTTACGGGGAATCCTTTGGGTCCAGTTTCTCCGGGTTCTCCGATCTTCCCCTGTGGACATTTTAGAACCGGTTAATCTGTGATGTCACATCCTCCAACATCAGAGCCACAGAGCGTGTTGTTCTAAATGTTTACTGAATGTTAATGTTTATTGTTCATTATTAAATGTTTATTGTTCATTATTAAATGTTTATTGATCATTATTAAATGTTTATTATTCATTATTAAATGTTTATTGATCATTATTAAATGTTAATTGATCATTATTAAATGTTTATTGATCATTATTAAATGTTTATTATTCATTATTAAATGTTTATTGATCATTATTAAATGTTAATTGATCATTATTAAATGTTAATTGATCATTATTAAATGTTTATTATTCATTATTAAATGTTTATTGATCATTATTAAATGTTAATTGATCATTATTAAATGTTTATTGATCATTATTAAATGTTTATTACTCATTATTAAATGTTTATTGATCATTAATAAATGTTTATTGATCACTATTAAATGTTTATTGTTCATTATTAAATGTTTATTGTTCATTATTAAATGTTTATTGATCATTATTAAATGTTTATTATTCATTATTAAATGTTTATTGATCATTATTAAATGTTTATTGTTCATTATTAAATGTTTATTGATTATTATTAAATGTTTATTACTCATTATTAAATGTTTATTGATCATTATTAAATGTTTATTACTCATTATTAAATGTTTATTGTTCATTATTAAATGTTTATTGATCATTATTAAATGTTTATTGTTCATTATTAAATGTTTATTATTCATTATTAAATGTTTATTGTTCATTATTAAATGTTTATTGTTCATTATTAAATGTTTATTGATTATTATTAAATGTTTATTACTCATTATTAAATGTTTATTGATCATTATTAAATGTTTATTGATCATTAATAAATGTTTATTGATCATTATTAAATGTTTATTGATCATTATTAAATGTTTATTGTTCATTATTAAATGTTTATTGTTCATTAATAAATGTTTATTGTTCATTATTAAATGTTTATTGTTCATTATTAAATGTTTATTGATTATTATTAAATGTTTATTACTCATTATTAAATGTTTATTGATCATTATTAAATGTTTATTGTTCATTATTAAATGTTTATTGATTATTATTAAATGTTTATTACTCATTATTAAATGTTTATTATTCATTATTAAATGTTTATTATTCATTATTAAATGTTTATTGATTATTATTAAATGTTTATTACTCATTATTAAATGTTTATTGATTATTATTAAATGTTTATTGTTCATTATTAAATGTTTATTATTCATTATTAAATGTTTATTGTTCATTATTAAATGTTTATTACTCATTATTAAATGTTTATTGATCATTATTAAATGTTTATTGTTCATTATTAAATGTTTATTGTTCATTATTAAATGTTTATTGATCATTATTAAATGTTCATTATTAAATGCTCGTGTGGGTTTCCTCCGGGTTCTCCGGTTTCCTCCCACAGCCCAAAAACATGGATTCAAGGTGAATAGGCTGCATTAAATTGCCCCTATATAGTATGTGTGTGAGTAAGTGTGAGGATTAGAGGATTAGATGGAAGGACATTAAAGAGCCGTTACCTGGTCTCCTGGAAACCCCGCTTTTCCAGGGGGCCCGACCGGACCCTGAGACAAAAGAGTGAAGACAGGTTCAAATCTAACGTCGTTACATCAGACGCAGCATCAGATCGTTTATAACATTAATGATAATTAAGACGGTTATAACTTACCGTCTTACCCTCTGTACCCGCCTCGCCAAGCTGACCATCCGGCCCACGAGGACCCTGAAGCGCACACACACACAGACACACACACACACACACACACACACAGTTTAATCCAATATATGGTGATACCAATATATAGGCGGCACGGTGGCTTAGTGGTTTAGCATGTTCTCCTCTCAGCACTAGGGATTCCCGGTTCGAATCCCCATCTGGGTGGAGTTTCCATGTTCTCCCCGTGTCTGCGTGGGTTTCCTCCGGGTTCCTCCCACAGTCCAAAAACATGGATCAAGTCAATTGAGTTCTCCAAATTGCCCCATATAGAGTGTGTATGCGTGCGTGTCTGTGTGAGTGAGTGTGTGCCCAGCGATAGATTGCCCCCCTGTCCTGGGTGTATCTGCCCAGCGCCCGAAACCTTCCCCCCTGGATGGGCATGGGGAACCCCCCCCACCCACAACCCTAATAGAGGATAAAGCGGAAGATAATGAATGAATGAATGAATATATATATAAACTAATAACAGTATTAGTAGTATATACTAATACAAATATCAATATATCTATATCTATCTATATATCTATATATCTATATATATATATCTATATATATATATATGACATGGAGTTTTTCCTTGCCACTGTTACTGGGGGTTTAGACTCAGTGGTGGTGCAGGTTCAAACTAAATGACACGTTAAGTTCAGTTTATTGGGATTTTTTATAAAAACTTTTGTAAACTGAAATGGCAGCGGCAAAGAAAAGCTGCGGGTATTTTTTTTACTATAAGAAGAAACCTTGTGAGGACCAGGCTCCGCGTGCAGAAGAGTGTTAAGGTGTGGAAATTACGGTGACATCACAATATTCTGCATCGGAACTCTGATTTATTATGAGGTTCATGAGAAGGTTGTAGCATTCGCTTCTTACCCTCCGTCCCTTTGGTCCTCGGGTACCGGGGGGACCCCGTGATCCAGAAGAGCCCTAAATTAAATCCACACACACACACACACACACACACACACACACACACACACACACACACACACACACACATTAATCAGGGGCATGTTTTACAGAATGTGATGACATCACAGTCGTCACTGATGGTGCGGTGTCTCAGCACGATGACAGACATGATGCAGATTTAACGACTTACCGGTGAACCTGGAGGTCCTGGAGGCCCCGCCTCTCCGGGGGTCCCCTGATGTCCCTGAAGGAGAAACGAACACGTGAACGTGAACACGTCGTGAGTTTATACGGTCACAGAGAAAAGCCTCATCGTAATGATCATCGAACCAAACTGAATTAATGGGATCTTACTCTTAATGGAACTTCAGAGTGTGTGTGTGTGTGTGTGTGTGTGTGCGTGTGTGTGTTTGCTCTCCACCTACATCAGATCCTTTCTCTCCCGGTGGTCCTGGTACACCCATCTCCCCTCGATCGCCCTAAACATCAAACACAGGTCAGTCGGCTGTGATGCAACGTTCGCTCATCTGTACGAATGAGCGGAGCTCCACCTGCTGGTGAACCAGCAGAGCTGCATGTCCGACCAGCAGCATCAGGACCGGAGCTCAAACCAAAAGATGCTTCAACATTTTCATTTAAACCTCACGTGTTCTTTTATCTTAACAACATTAATTAAGGTTTGACTCCTAATTAAGACTTTTATTCATAATTTAATAGTAATACTCTACTCCACTTTAATATTTTAATATTTATTTAATATTTTATTCTCTTACCTTTTCTCCTGCCAGTCCTGGTTCACCCACTGGGCCAACAAAGCCAACCAGACCCTACACACACACACACACACACACACACACACACACACACACACAATGATGACACAGTTCCTACTTTGGTTCCCATGACAGGTACCACACCCCAATTTTTTTATACTGAGACATTTTGTTTTAATCTATGATTTTTTTAGTGGGTGACTCTCAGGCTGCTTATCTTAGGGGCCGCAGTGAGCTGGAGCCTATCCCAGCATTCAGTAAGCAAAAAGCAGTTTTGGACAGGTCGCAGGTCAAACGTGTTTTGGATTTGGAGCTCCTCAACACAGTTAAAAGGAGAACATGCAAACTCCAGACTAAGTAGACATTGTGTGTGCATAAAGCCCTCACCCTCTCTCCCATTGGTCCAGCTTTCCCGGTGTCTCCTTGTTCTCCCTGAGAACAGAACAGTTCAGATATAACACACATCTACAAACACCGCCGTGATGACAGCGTAGGTTATATAACATCATCGACCGGGTCGGTCCGCTCCTTAAATCTGATTGGCTGAGCCGCTTGTCCAGCCGTGAGATCATTGACCATAACACACCCCTCTGAGCTTCACATTGGTATCAGTGTGTGATATACAATACATTATTTTAAATCGTAAATACAGATTAATATAAACAGATCAGGCGGCACGGTGGCTTAGTGGTCAGCACGTTCTCCTCTCAGCACTAGGGATTCCCGGTTCGAATCCCCATCTGGGTGGAGTTTCCATGTTCTCCCCGTGTCCGCGTGGGTTTCCTCCGGGTTCTCCGGTTTCCTCCCACAGTCCAAAAACATGGATCAAGTCAATAGATTTCTCCAAATTGCCCCTTATAGAGTGTGTCTGTGTGAGTGAGTGTGTGCCCAGCGATGGATTGGCGCCCTGTCCTGGGTCTATCTGCCCAGCGCCGAGACGTTCTCCCCTGGATGGGCATGGGGAACCCCACCGCGACCCTAATAGAGGATAAAGCGGGAGATAATGAATGAATGAATAAACAGAGATTAGCAGTGAACCTGTTAAACTGTTTAGAGAAACTGTGTTCTGCAATTTGGCCACTAGATGGCAGTGTTTGTTAGAGAAACCAGAGTCCTGTTTTTAAAATAACGGACCAGATTATGATGCAGAAGAGCAGATTACTAACGAGTTTCTTTTTAATTAACATTTCTGAGTCAAATCTTTAGTTTTTTTATGATTTATTGATTTATTGATTGATTTATTATAACATGCAAAACATTATAAAACATTTAAAAAAAACAACTCCTAAAAAACCTGACCCCTCAGGAACATTAATAAGTTGTTTATGGTACAGTTCAGCTGTGTGTGTGTGTGTGTGTGTGTGTGTGTGTGTGTGTGTGTGTGAGCTCTACCTTGACTCCTTCAGGGCCGACCTTGCCAGGAAACCCAATTTTACCCATAATGCCCTGAAAAACAGAACATATTTCTTACTGTTGAGGTTCTAACAGTTCCTTCATCCTAAAGAACATCTGTGAGGTCAGACACTGATGGACGGGGGGCCACGTTCCCACCCTCTACTCTAGTTCATCCTAATGGTGTAGGATGGGGTTGCTTCACACTAATCTCCTCCGCTCATGTTTAATGGGCCCGGGCAGTAAAGGGCCTTCCCCAAACTGTTTACACAAAGCTGGAAGCATACGGTTCAAATGAGACTGAATGAATCACCTGGTTCAGTGATGAGGAGGCGTGTCCTAATACTGATGTATAATTAGTGTCTATATGGTATATTTACAGTTGTGATCAAATTTATTCAACCCCCAATGCTGCGAAGGGTTTTATGGAATTCAGTGCACATTTGTAATTGTGTTCATAATGAAATCTTACAAGGACTTGTTAAAGAACTAAATGCAACTAAGATAGCATCAATTTTTTTTGTCATAAAGTATTAAATGGCCTTTTTGTGATTTCTTCATTGACACAATTATTCAACCCCTTTACAACTACCACTCATAAGAACAGAGGTTCATTCCAGTGTTTTCAATCAGGTATTGAAAACACCTGTGGATGTCAACGAGCAGCAATCAAGCATGATAAGCACCAATTAGGCAGATTTAAAAGGACTGTGATACTCAGCTCCTTCTAGACATCTACTGGTGTGTTTACAAGCATGGTGAAGGCAAGAGAATGGTCCCAGAAGACAAGAGAAGAGGTTATTGCTCTTCACAAGAATGGCAATGGATATAAAAAGATTGTGAAGTTGTTAAATATTCCAAGAGACACTATCGGAAGTATCATTCGCAAGTTCAAGTTAAAGGGCACAGTGGAAACGTTACCTGGTCGTGGCAGAAAGAAGATCCTGACCGCGACTGCTGTGCGCTACCTGAAGCGTAATGTGGAGAAAAATCCCCGCGTGACTGCTAAGGAACTGAAAAAAGACCTGTCAGATGTGGGCACTGAAGTTTCAGCTCAGACAATAAGGCGCGCACTGCATAACGAAGACCTCCATGCCAGAACTCCCAGGCGCACCCCCTTGCTGACTCCAAAGAACAAGAAAAGTCGACTGCAGTATGCCAAAAGTCATGTGGACAAGCCACAAAGGTTTTGGGACAGTGTACTGTGGTCAGATGAAACTAAATTAGAACTGTTTGGGACAATGGACCAGCGCTATGTTTGGAGGAGGAAGAACCAGGCTTATGAACAAAAGAACACCTTGCCTACTGTGAAGCATGGCGGGGGGTCAATTATGCTTTGGGGCTGTTTTGCTTCTAATGGTTCTAATGGAAAGCTTCAACGTGTGCAGGGTACCATGAATTCCCTTCAGTACCAGGAGATCTTGGAGGAAAATGTGATGGAGTCAGTCACAAACCTGCGGCTTGGGAGACGTTGGACCTTCCAACAGGACAATGATCCGAAGCACACATCCAAGTCCACTAGAGCATGGTTGAACATGAAAGGCTGGAACATTCTAGAGTGGCCATCGCAATCACCAGACTTAAATCCAATTGAGAACCTCTGGTGGGACCTAAAGAAGGCAGTTGCAGTGCGCAAGCCTAAGAATGTGACTGAACTGGAGGCTTTTGCCCATGAAGAATGGACTAAGATACCCATAGGTCGCTGCAAGACACTTGTGTCAAGCTATACTTCACGCTTGAAAGCTGTCATAACTGGAAAAGGATGTTGTACTTAGTACTAAAAAATAATGTCACTAGGGGGTTGAATAAAACTGATAATGATGTGAGCACAGTAAAGACATTTGTGGTTATTCCATCATAAATATTATGTTATATTTGTCTAATTTATAAGTGCCTCTTTGATATAATTGTAAATAAGATGACTGAAATGATCCAAATCAATGTCAAACTGGCTAAAACACTTTATTTCAGTGGGGGTTGAATAAATTTGATCACAACTGTACATATCATCATTTAGCAGTACAACACACACACACACACACACACACACACACACACACACACACATACATACACATACAACACACACACACACACACACACACACACATACACACACACATATTTTGGGAAGTTGTGAGCTCACCTCCAGTCCCGTCAGTCCGGGTGGTCCAATAGGACCCTCGTCTCCCTGAAACATCAATGTAATCAATTACACACACACACTACTACACACACACACTAAAACACACACACACTAATACACACACACACACTAATACACACACATACACACTAATACAAACACACAAAAACACACACACACACACTAATACACACACACATACAAACACACTAATATACACACACACACTAACACACACTAATACACACACACACACACTAATACACACACACTAATACACACACACTAATATACAAACACACACTAATATACAAACACACACTAATACACACACACACTAACACACACACACACACACTAATACACACACACTAATATACAAACACACACTAAAACACACACACACTAATACACACACACACTAATATACAAACACACACTAATACACACACACACCAATACACACACTAATACACACACACTAATACACACACTAATACACACACACACACTAATACACACACACACTAATACACACACTAATACACACACACCCACACAATTACACACACACACACACACACACACACACACATACACACACTAATATACAGACACACACATCTCGGCCTGCTGCACCGCGGGGTCCGGGTAAACCTCTGTCTCCAAGCTTCCCCTGTAAACAAAACAGAATAATTAATTAATTAATCATCATCATCATTAAGTAATTAAGTAATTACACTACATCATTAAGAGTGCTGGATTTAAACACTAATTAATACCCACACACAGACAGACACACAGACAGACAGACAGACAGACAGACAGACACACAGACAGAAACACAGACAGGCAGACAGGCAGACAGGCAGACAGGCAGGCAGACAGACAGACCAACAGACAGGAAGGCAGACAGACAGACAGGCAGACAGACCAACAGACAGGAAGGCAGACAGGCAGACAGACAGACCAACAGACAGGAAGGCAGACAGGCAGACCAACAGACAGGAAGGCAGACAGATAGACAGGCAGACAGACCAACAGACAGACAGACAGACAGACAGGAAGGCAGACAGACAGGCAGAGAAACACACAGAAAGACAGACAGAAAGACAGGCAGACACACAGACAGGCAGAAAGACAGACAGACAGAACAACAGGCAGACAGACAGGCAGGCAGACATGCAAGCAGACATACCGACAGACAGGCAGACAGAGAGACAGACAGAGAGACAGGCCAGCAGGCAGACAGACAGGCAGAGAGACAGGCAGGCAGACAGAGAGACAGGCAGAGAGACAGACAGGCAGACAGACAGACAGGCAGACAGAGAGACAGGCAGGCAGACACACAGACAGGCAGACAGACAGACAGGCAGGCAGACAGACAGACACACAGACAGACAGGCAGACATACCGACAGACAGGCAGACAGAGAGACAGGCAAGCAGGCAGACAGACAGGCAGAGAGACAGGCAGGCAGACAGACAGACAGGCAGACAGACAGACAGGCAGACAGAAAGACAGGCAGGCAGACACACAGACAGGCAGGCAGACAGACAGACACACAGACAGGCAGGCAGGCAGGCAGACAGACAGACACACAGACAGACAGGCAGACAGACAGGCAGACAGGCAGGCAGACAGAGAGACAGGCAGACAGACAGACAGGCAGACAGACAGACAGACAGACAGACAGACACACAGACAGACAGACAGACAGACCCACCCCCCCCTCACACACCTTTGTCCCCTCAGGTCCGTTGTCTCCCGGTGGTCCGATGTCACCTGGAAAACCCTGTGGAGCATGATGAATACAAACGTCATTTTAAAATGGACCAATCAGAGAGTGAGATGATGAGGTGAGACATGTCTCTCTGATGGAGTCTTACCTCAGGCCCCGGGGGCCCCGGTGTCCCATCGGGTCCTTTTTCTCCAGCTTTACCCTGAGGGCACAAACCGATCAATAAACTACAACTCCATCCATACAGTCATCATCTTCTGCTTTATCCTATATTAGGGTCGTGGGGGGGGGGGTTCCCCATGCCCATTCAGAGAGAACGTCTCGGGCGCTGGGCAGATAGACCCAGGACAGGGGGGCAATCTATCACTGAACACACACTCACTCACTCACACAGACACACTCTATATGGGGCAATTTGGGGAATTCAATTGACTTGATCCATGTTTTTGGACTGTGGGAGGAAACCGGAGAACCCGGAGGAAACCCACGTAGACACGGGGAGAACATGGAAACTCCACCCAGATTGGGACTCGAACCGGGAATCCCTAGAGCTGAGAGGAGAACATGCCAAACCACTAAGCCACTGTGTAAACTACAACTCGTTTTACATTATTAATAAACAGAGTGATCAGACAGATCAGAGTGATCACAGTGATTCATTAGTGATCAGAGTGATTAATGAATCACTCTAATCACTCTGATCTGTCTAGTGATCAGAGTGATTAGAGTGATTAGTGATCAGAGTGATTAGAGTGATTAGTGATCAGAGTGATTAGTGATCACAGTGATTAGTGATCACAGTGATTCATTAGTGATCAGAGTAATTAGTTATTAGAGTGATTAGTGATCAGAGTGACCAGACAGATCAGAGTGATCAGACTGATTAGAGTGATTAGTGATCAGAGTGATTAGTGATCAGAGTGATCAGAGTGATCAGAGTGATTAGTGATCAGAGTGATTAGTGATTAGAGTGATCAGAGTGATTAGTGATCAGAGTGATCAGAGTGATTAGTGATCAGAGTGATTAGTGATCAGAGTGATCAGAGTGATTAGTGATCAGAGTGATCAGAGTGATCAGAGTGATTAGTGATCAGAGTGATTAGTGATCAGAGTGATCAGACAGATCAGAGTGATTAGTGATCAGAGTGATTAGTGATCAGAGTGATTAGTGATTAGAGTGATCAGAGTGATTAGTGATCAGAGTGATCAGAGTGATTAGTGATCAGAGTGATTAGTGATCAGAGTGATCAGAGTGATTAGTGATCAGAGTGGTCAGAGTGATTAGTGATCAGAGTGATTAGTGATCAGAGTGATTAGTGATCAGAGTGATCAGAGTGATTAGTGATCAGAGTGATCAGACAGATCAGAGTGATTAGTGATCAGAGTGATTAGTGATCAGAGTGATCAGACAGATCAGAGTGATTAGTGATCAGAGTGATTAGTGACCAGAGTGATTAGTGATCAGAGTGATCAGAGTGATCAGAGTGATCAGACAGATCAGAGTGATTAGAGTGATCAGAGTGATTAGTGATCAGAGTGATCAGAGTGATTAGTGATCAGAGTGATTAGTGATCAGAGTGATTAGTGATCAGACAGATCAGAGTGATTAGTGATCAGAGTGATTAGTGATCAGAGTGATCAGACAGATCAGAGTGATTAGTGATCAGAGTGATTAGTGATCAGAGTGATTAGTGATCAGAGTGATTAGTGATCAGAGTGATCAGACAGATCAGAGTGATTAGTGATTAGAGTGATCAGAGTGATTAGTGATCAGAGTGATTAGTGATCAGAGTGCTGCGGTTTGATGAATCTCACAGACACCAAACCAACAGCTGATGACATCACAGCATCAGATTATATTAAGAACATTACAGCTCATACTGCAGTACACGCACAGAACACCAGAGGGCGCTGTGAGCTGTTGTGAGCTGCTGTGTATACTTCACATTAGAAAACATTAGAGGGTTTATTGAGAACTAAAAAGGTCCGTTCTCACCTGAGAACCTTGTTTTCCACGAGGACCTGGCAACCCAGGCATACCCTGCAGTCCCTGTAACACACACACACACACACACACACACACACACACACACACACACACACACACACACACACACTCGGGTTTAAATACATTAATATGATAAAGGAGGAGGATGTCACAGGTTCACGATCACATGATCACATGCCTTGTCTCCTTGAAACCCCGCCTCCCCTGGATCTCCCGAAAGTCCAGATGGACCCTGAAAGAGAGACGAGACCGATGACCCATCAATCAAATCAGATCAATCATCCATTCATCATCATCCATCCATCCATCATCATTAATCATCCATCCATCATTTATTAATCATCCATCCATCCATCCATCATCAATCATCCATCCATCATCATTAATCATCCATCATTCATTAATCATCCATCCATCATTCATCAATCATCCATCCATCATCATTAATCATCCATCCATTCATCAATCATCCATCCATCATTTATTAATCATCCATCCATCATTCATTAATCATCCATCATTTATTAATCATCCATCCATCCATCATTCATTAATCATCCATCATTCATCAATCATCCATCCATCATCATTAATCATCCATCATTCATTAATCATCCATCCATCATTCATCAATCATCCATCCATCATCATTAATCATCCATCCATTCATCATCAATCATCCATCCATTCATCAATCATCCATCCATTCATCAATCATCCATCCATCATCATTAATCATCCATCATTCATTAATCATCCATCCATCATTCATCAATCATCCATCCATCATCATTAATCATCCATCCATCATCATTAATCATCCATCCATCATCATTAATCATCCATCCATCATCATTAATCATCCATCCATTCATCATCAATCATCCATCCATTCATCAATCATCCATCCATCATTTATTAATCATCCATCATTTATTAATCATCCATCCATCCATCATTCATTAATCATCCATCATTTATTAATCATCCATCCATCATTCATTAATCATCCATCATTCATTAATCATCCATCCATTCATCATCAATCATCCATCCATTCATCATCAATCATCCATCATTCATCCATCCATCCATCATTCATCCATTCATCATCAATCATCCATCCATCCATCATTCATCAATCATCCATCCATCATCATCCATCCATCCATCATTCATTAATCATCCATCCATTCATCATCAATCATCCATCCATCCATCCATCCATCATCAATCATCCATCCATCATCATTAATCATCCATCCATCATCATTAATCATCCATCCATTCATCAATCATCCATCCATTCATCATCATTAATCATCCATCCATCATCAATCATCCATCCATCATCATTAATCATCCATCCATCATCATCAATCATCCATCCATTCATCAATCATCCATCCATTCATCATCAATCATCCATCCATCATCATTAATCATCCATCCATTCATCAATCATCCATCCATTCATCATCAATCATCCATCCATCCATCATCATTAATCATCCATCATTCATTAATCATCAATCATCCATCCATCATCATTAATCATCCATCATTCATTAATCATCAATCATCCATCCATCATCATTAATCATCCATCATTCATTAATCATCAATCATCCATCCATCATCATCAATCATCCATCCATTCATCAATCATCCATCCATTCATCATCAATCATCCATCCATCATCATTAATCATCCATCATTCATTAATCATCAATCATCCATCCATCATCATTCATCATCCATCCATCATCAATCATCCATCCATTCATCATCAATCATCCATCCATCATCATTAATCATCCATCATTCATTAATCATCAATCATCCATCCATCATCATTAATCATCCATCATTCATTAATCATCAATCATCCATCCATCATCATTAATCATCCATCCATCATCATTAATCATCCATCCATCATTCATTAATCATCCATCCATCATTCATTAATCATCCATCCATTCATCATCAATCATCCATCCATTCATCATTAATCATCCATCCATCCATTCATCATCAATCATCCATCCATCATCATCAATCATCCATCCATTCATCATTAATCATACATCCATCATTTATTAATCATCCATCCATTCATCATCAATCATCCATCCATCATTTATTAATCATCCATCCATCATTTATTAATCATCCATCCATCATTCATTAATCATCCATCCATTCATCATCAATCATCCATCCATCATTTATTAATCATCCATCCATCATTTATTAATCATCC
>JAFMOC010000561.1:315000-320000 GCA_019802505.1 Corydoras sp. C115 | reverse complement strand
TACCAGTTAAGTTTCGTATCGAGTACAAAATTTTATTAATAACATATAAAATTCTACATAATCAGGCTCCACAGTATCTGAGTGAGCTGATTCAATCATACAAGCCAACACGTGAGCTCCGATCTCAAGGTGCTGGTCTTCTCTTAGCTCCTAGAATAAATAAAGTTACTGCTGGTGGAAGAGCGTTCTCCCACAAGGCTCCTCTACTTTGGAACAGCCTTCCAGTTACTGTTCGTGATTCTGAATCACTATTAATCTTTAAAAATCAATTAAAAACACATTTATTTAATCTTGCGTTTAACTAATCCCCTGTAGATAACGATGTAGATCTCAGACTTGGCTGTGTTGGGGGGTAATCTCTGATCAGTGTATGCTGGCGTTTCACCTCTTCACCCACCTCATCATTAATGGGGGGGGTGTGGTGCTGAAATGATGCTGTTCCGGGGCGCCATCTCAACTATGTACCCTGCAGTATCTGCCTCTTTTAGTTCTGCTGCTCTAGTCAGTGATGCCGGAGTCACATGACGCGCTGTGTCAATTAATTACTTATTAATTAAATGCCGTGCTTTATTATCAGCTCTAACGGCCTTCCTCTGTCTGTTTCTTTTGAGGTGTCCCCCGGCTTCCTGGAGATCTTCATCCATGGCTCTGCTGACGAATACTGTATGGAACCTGACAAGGCGGTCCTGCAGGGCGCCCCCTAATGGACTCACATAGAGTTTTTCCATTTGTTTAATATCTGTACATGGCTGTCCTACACTGTTGTCGCTGCCTGGCCGCTCAAGGAGGACGAGTCCCCCACTGAGTCTCGGTCCTCACAAGGTTTCTTCCTTAAATAACAACATAACAGGGAGTTTTGTCTTGCCGCTGCCTCTTCGGCTCGCTCTCTGGGGGTTTAAAGGCTTTTCATTCTGTAAAGCTGCTCTGTGACGATGTACTGATGTAAAAAGCGCGACAGAAACAAAGAACTTGAACTTAGAACATTTGGTGAGGTCATCGTGAACGTGGCGAGGCGACGGATGACTTCCTGAAATCTGATTGGCCGATCCACTTTTAGCTACGACACTTCTATATATCTCCATACGGTCTCATCGACACGTCCCGTCTGTTTCGGTGGTTCTGATATCCGTTAATTCGGACGGGATGTTGTTCCGCGCCCGTTCCCGCGTTCGTATGTAGCGGAGCTCACCGATTGGCCGGTTTACAGGAGTTATAGCGAAACAAGCGACGCCCGTGACGGAGAACAGAGCCGTTTGCCCCTCACGCCGCTGTTTGTTTATGGAAACATGGCGGTCGATTCTGCACAGTGTCACACCCCCCCACCCCCCCCCCCCCCAAACTTACAAACCTCTACGGCTTTAACGTTAAAATGTGTTCTTTCTGTTCGGAGATGTAAACAAAGTTGAGACTCTGCGGAAGTTTGTACTCACGATCAATCCGGGAACTCCAGGGGGGCCCGGGGCTCCGATAGCACCCTGCGCGAAAGCGGGCGAGCGAGAGAGAGAGAGAGAGAGAGAGAGAGAGAGAGAGAGAGAGAGAGAGAGAGAGAGTAAAACAGTGGAAGGTTTCGAACTCGTTCACACCATCAGAGTGTAAAAAGAAAGTCTGTATGAGTTTATGAATGGAGGGGGTGGAGGGGGGGGGGGCTGAATGGACAGAGCGGGTGGGTGATTTATGTTTCCAGAGCGCGAGCGGTCGCTCGTGGTTGTTTGCGTTCCGTCGTGTTTGTGTGTTGTATGTTTAGTACAGTGTTCTGTTGAGCAGCGGGCAATTTGTTCAACATTTCCACCGGGCGGGGGGGGGGGGGGGCTGTTCAAAGAGAGGGAACCACCGCCCGTTACCCTGGAGACCGACAAACATCCGGCTACGAGGGACAACTAATCATTATATTGAATGGGTTTAAGACGCAAAACGCCAAAAAAAATCGTTAAATTTTAATTTCCTTAATAATTTCCTTCATTTACATAAAAAAAACTACAACGTACGATGTAGCCTCCACATATGGGGAGAACATGCAAATTCTATATCCAAAATGACCCGTAATTCTGCACACTGGAACTTCCTGCAGTACCTCGCTTTCATCACGAGTCTAAAGAAAGGGGGCGTGGCTTAGTATATAAACAAACAAATGACTGGGATAAGACTTAAAAAAATTTAATGAAATCTATATAACGGGCGAGATCAATCGGACATGACGGTTCTCCTGTGTATGTGATGGTTCTCCTGTGTGTGTGTGTGTGTGTGTGTGTGTGTATGTGTGTATACATGTGTCTGTGTATGTGTGTGTGTATGTATGTGTGTGTGTGTGTATACATGTGTGTGTGTATATACATGTGTGTGTGTGTATGTGTGTGTGTATACATGTGTGTGTGTGTATACATGTGTGTATGTGTATACGTGTGTGTGTATGTGTGTATATGTGTGTATACATGTGTGTGTGTGTGTGTATACGTGTGTGTGTATGTGTGTATATGTGTGTATACATGTGTGTGTGTGTGTGTGTGTATACATGTGTGTGTGTATGTGTGTATATATGTGTATACATGTGTGTGTGTGTGTGTATGTGTGTGTCTGTGTGTGTATACGTGTGTGTATACATGTGTGTGTGTGTATACGTGTGTGTGTGTGTGTATACATGTGTGTGTGTGTGTATACATGTGTGTGTGTATACATGTGTGTGTGTGTGTGTATACATGTGTGTGTGTATACATGTGTGTATACATGTGTGTGTATACATGTGTGTGTGTGTATACATGTGTGTATATACATGTGTGTGTGTGTGTATACATGTGTGTGTGTATACATGTGTGTATACATGTGTGTGTGTGTGTGTATATACGTGTGTGTGTATACGTGTGTGTATGTATACATGTGTGTGTGTATGTATACATGTGTGTGTGTGTGTGTGTGTGTGTATACATGTGTGTGTGTATACATGTGTGTATACATGTGTGTGTGTGTGGGGGGGGGGGGCGTATTCTCTGTTTACAGGACGGAGAACGTCCAAAAACTGAATTAGAAGCAAAGGAAATGTGTGCGAGTTGTAAAACACTTACAGGCTCACCGTCGGCCCCTGGAGGCCCCCGCTCACCAAACTCCCCCGGAAAACCCTGACAGAGAGAGAGAGAGAGAGAGAGACATTAGAACACAACAGGTTCACTGTTTACATCCAAAAATATGAAAAACAGGTAAACACACACACACCACATAAATACACACACATACCATATACATACACACACACAAACACAAACATATAAACACACACACAAATACACACACAAATACACACACTTAATTAAAAAAAGAAGTAGGTTAAAGATTAAACATTACCAGCGTACCCATCTTGCCCCTCTTCCCTGGAGGACCTGGACTTCCCTGAAAAGAGAGAGAGTGTGTGTGAGTGTGTGTTTTGTGTGTGTGTGAGTGTGTGTGTGGGGGGGGGGGTATATCCTGACTGACCCTGTATTCTAACCCCAGACGTCGTTCTGTGTTGGGACACACGTGGCTCATGTTGGGTACTGCATCTGCTACAACAGTCTGAGGCTGTCAGTCTGAGAGGGGGCGGGTCTTTCATGAGTGAGGCAGCACCTGATTGGCTGATGCGTTCACTTAGGGCATGACGCACCGTTTACAAAATGAATGTCCAAATGAAAATACACCTGTCACTCACATACATGTCCATGCGAATGTGTGTGTGTGTGTGTGTGTGTGTGTGTGTGTGTGGAGGAGGGAGGGTTTTGGGCAGCTTGATTAAATTAATTAAAGAAAATGAAAAGTAAACACACTCTTTCACCGTCAGGTCCAGGTAAACCAAACAGACCGGGGATTCCAATAAAACCCTGCAGAGAGAGAGGGGGGGGGGGGTGAGAGAGAGAGAGGGGGGGGTGAGAGAGAGAGAGGGGGGGTGAGAGAGAGAGAGAGAGAGAGAGAGAGAGAGAGAGAGAGAGAGAGGATGAGAAAGACAGCAAACTCCCCCCCGCCCCGTTCATTCATATCTCTCAGAACAATAACAACAGACGGATGAATCAATGACCGCAGTGATGGATGGGATGATGGATGTATCACTGAAGAGCGCCACCTTGAGGAAAGTGTATATGCCCATGGACTGCATGGTGCTGGCCTCCACAATGTAGTCCAAGGGCACATACCCTCACGCCAGGGATACACACGACGAGCTGCCCCCACTGTGAAACACAAACATGCACGGATACGCGGACGGACACATCCTGCACCGGGGACAGTCACACACACACACACACACACACACACACACACACACACACACACTCACACACAGAATAATAAAACAGTCCTGTATGATGACAGTGCAGCATGGCACTAATAACGAGCTTAACGTTTTAAATCAGCCAATCATCACAGAGGAATACAATCCCACACTCAGATTATAATCCGATCAGTGAGTCAGATCAGTGAGTCAGATCAGTGAGTCAGATCAGTGAGTCAGATCAGTGAGTAAGATCAGTGAATCAGATCAGTGAGTCAGATCAGCGAGTCAGAGATCAGTGAGTCAGAGATCAGTGAGTCAGAGATCAGTGAGTCAGATCAGTGAGTCAGAGATCAGTGAGTCAGATCAGTGAGTCAGATCAGTGAGTCAGATCAGTGAGTCAGATCAGTGAGTCAGATCAGTGAGTCAGATCAGTGAATCAGATCAGTGAGTCAGATCAGCGAGTCAGAGATCAGCGAGTCAGATCAGTGAGTCAGATCAGTGAGTCAGATCAGTGAGTCAGATCAGTGAGTCAGATCAGTGAGTCAGATCAGTGAGTCAGATCAGTGAGTCAGACATCAGTGAGTCAGACATCAGTGAGTCAGAGATCAGTGAGTCAGAGATCAGTGAGTCAGATCAGCGAGTCAGATCAGCGAGTCAGAGATCAGCGAGTCAGAGATCAGCGAGTCAGAGATCAGTGAGTCAGAGATCAGTGAGTCAGAGATCAGTGAGTCAGAGATCAGTGAGTCAGATCAGTGAGTCAGCTCATTGA
>JAFMOC010000561.1:305000-307500 GCA_019802505.1 Corydoras sp. C115 | reverse complement strand
CTCCTGACTAACTGACCTACAGACCCACTGAAGATGGACTACAGACTGTAGCTCCAGAACTACAAAGTCCATCTGTATTCCTATGAGAGCATGAAAACAGAAATGAGGATGAGTGTGTGTGTGTGTGTGTGTGTGTGTGTGTGTGTGTATTATACACACAGTAGGGAGGCAGTGTATGTGTGTACAACTTGAAAGGGGAAAAGGAGGATCCCCTCAGCTCATATAAGAGTATTAATTAAAACAGCCCCCCCCCCTCCCCCACCCTCCTGTGTAGTTCTCTTTATAGGAACTCTTTATAGGAGAACCTACGGTTCCTGGTGCCATGACATCATTCTGTCTCCTTGCGGCAGTGTGATGTTGATACATGCCTCTGTGTTTGATCCTGTACTGTAGCTGCATGTCCGGCGCTCACTCTGCCCCCCCCCCCGCCCCCCGCAGCTCTAACAGCCTCCCATCTTCTGGTAAGGTTTTCCACATTCATCTAATAGAGCATGAGGTCAGGCACTGATGTAGGACAAGAGAACCTCACGGTCTCTGTTTGTGCATACACGCTAGTGTGGGTCGCTGTTCTAGTGTGTGTGTGTATGTTTGTGTGTGTATGTATATATATGTGTGTGTGTGTGTGAGAGTGTGTGTGTTTATGTGTATATATCTGTACTGTTCTGTGTGCATGTTATATATATACATATATGTGTGTGTGTGTGAGTATATGTATATATATATATACATATATAAATATGAATGTGTATATATATATATATATATACACACACACACACACACACAAGGCGGTACGGAGGCTTAGTGGTTTAGCATGTTCTCCTCTCAGCGCTAGGGATCACCGGTTCGAATCCCCATCTGGGTGGAGTTTGCATGTTCTCCCCGTGTCCGCGTGGGTTTCCTCCGGGTTCCTCCGGTTTCCTCCCACAGTCCAAAAACATGGATCAAGTCAATTGAGTTCTCCAAATTGCCCCATATAGAGTGTGTATGTGTGAGTGAGTGTGTGTCCAGTGATAGATTGCCCCCCTGGCCTGGGTGTATCTGCCCAGCGCCCGAAACGTTCTCCCCTGGATGGGCATGGGGAACCCCCCCCCCCCCCCCCACGACCCTAATAGAGGATAAAGCGGGAGATAATGAATGAATGAATATATAAACACATCTATACATATATATTTATATATATATATAGATAGATGTATGTGCGTGAGTGTACTGTACGTGTGTGTATATATAAATGTGTGTGTGTGTGTGTGTGTGTGTGTGTGTGTGTGTGTGTGTGTGTGTGTGTGTATTACAGGGTCCTGAGTCACAGCTGTGTTCAGGGGTCGGGGGGGGGGTCCCTGCAGTGTTTATACAGAATATCCATGAGAACATACAAACAAACAGCGCGACACTCACTGCAGGCCGCGGAACGTCTGAGTACTGACAGATTGAGACGGAACGGGTGGAGCGTGTGAGTACTGACAGAGTGGAGATGGTGGAGCGTGTGAGTACTGACAGAGTGAAGATGGTGGAGCGTGTGAGTACTGACAGAGTGAAGATGGTGGAGTGTGTGAGTACTGACAGAGTGAAGATGGTGGAGCGTGTGAGTACTGACAGAGTGAAGATGGTGGAGTGTGTGAGTACTGACAGAGTGAAGATGGTGGAGTGTGTGAGTACTGACAGAGTGAAGATGGTGGAGTGTGTGAGTACTGACAGAGTGAAGATGGTGGAGCGTGTGAGTACTGACAGAGTGAAGATGGTGGAGTGTGTGAGTACTGACAGAGTGAAGATGGTGGAGTGTGTGAGTACTGACAGAGTGAAGATGGTGGAGTGTGTGAGTACTGACAGAGTGAAGATGGTGGAGCGTGTGAGTACTGACAGAGTGAAGATGGTGGAGTGTGTGAGTACTGACAGAGTGAAGATGGTGGAGCGTGTGAGTACTGACAGAGTGAAGATGGTGGAGTGTGTGAGTACTGACAGAGTGAAGATGGTGGAGTGTGTGAGTACTGACAGAGTGAAGATGGTGGAGCGTGTGAGTACTGACAGAGTGAAGATGGTGGAGTGTGTGAGTACTGACAGAGTGAAGATGGTGGAGCGTGTGAGTACAGACAGAGTGAAGATGGTGGAGCGTGTGAGTACTGACCCACTGACCCTCAGACGTTCCTGTGTGTGAATGTACGTACCTTACGCCCCTCGACGCCGGCTGACCCGACAGGACCGATGATTCCAGAGTCCCCCTTAAATCAGAGTGTCAGCCAATGAGACGTCGGAACAGCAGCAGCGCAACACACACTCACATTCACACTCACACTCACACACACACACACACACACACACACACACTCACACACACACACACACACACACACACACACACCTGCACCACCACGGCAGCCACACTGCAGAACTGAGGACTAGGGCTGTATTCATCTAAAGATTTTCATAGTCGAATCTGATTCGTCAGATTTTCCCTGTAGTCGACTGATAGTCGAATCAGTTAAAATTTCAGCACAAGATG
>JAFMOC010000561.1:300000-302500 GCA_019802505.1 Corydoras sp. C115 | reverse complement strand
ATGGTGATGAAGATGGACTCACCTTCTCCCCTTTAGGAGATTTTCCTGGTGAGAGCCCGGGGTCACCCTTCTGCCCCTGAGAATAAAACCAAAAAAGAAACCGTGAGTGAGAAACAAAACAATTATTTATATAAATATATAATCTATATATAGATATTTTGTTTCCATGTATTTAAAAAAGGGGGCGGCACGGTGGCTTAGTGGTTTGGCATGTTCTCCCCCCTGGATGGGCATGGGGAACCCCCCCCATAGAGGATGAAACGGAAGATAATGGATGGATATAATGTATATTTAGATATTTTGTTTCCATGTATTTATAAAAGGGCGGCATGGTGGCTTAGTGGTTTAGCATGTTCTCCTCTCAGCACTAGGGATTCCCGGTTCCAATCCCAATCTGGGTGGAGTTTGCATGTTCTCCCCATGGGTTTCCTCCGGGTTCCCCAGTTTCCTCACACAGTCCAAAAATATGGATTCAAGGTGAATTGAATTCTCCAAATTGCCCCATATAGAGTGTGTGTGTGTGAGTGTGTGTGTGTGTCCAGTGATAGATTGGCGTCCTGTTCTGGGTGTATCTGCCCAGCGCCCGAAACGTTCTCCCCTGGATGGGCATGGGGAACCCCCCGCGACCCTAATATATAGGATAAAGTGGAAGATAATGAATGAATTAATGAGTCCAAAATCATGGATTCAAGGTGAATTGAATCCTCCAAATTGCCCCATACAGTGTGAGTGAGTGTCCAGTGATAGATTGGCACCCTGTCCTGGGTGTATCTGCCCAGCGCCCAAAACGTTCTCACCTGGATGGGCATGGGGAAACCCCCCCCCCCCCCCCCGATCCTAATATATAGGATAAAGTGGAAGATAATGAATGAATTAATGAGTCCAAAATCATGGATTCAAGGTGAATTGAATTCTCCAAATTGCCCCATATAGTGTGAGTGTGTGTGAGTGAGTGTGTGTCCAGTGATGGATTGGCGTCCTGTCCTGGGTGTATCTGCCCAGCGCCTGAAACGTTCTCCCCTGGATGGGCATGGGGAACCCCCCCCCCCCCGCCCCGCAACCCTAGTAGAGGATAAAGTGGAGGATAATGGATGGATGGATGAATTTAAAAACAATTCTCCCTTCAGTAAACCTTTCTTCTCTCGTGTCTGTAAATCCATCCTCTCATGTATTTCGTTTCCGTACTTTATGACGCGGTCCGTTTCTTTTGCGTGTGGTCAGAACGTGTTCCTCGCTTTTGTAATTCATTCCTTATGTATTTCGTTCCCGTGTTTGAAATCCATATCGTGACCTTCCCGTCCTCGTGTGTTTCGTTTCTTTTGTAATTCGTTCTCGTGTTTGTATCTTTCTTGTTTGGTAAGCAGTTCCCGTTTATGTAACGATGTAAAACGGGGTTACTGTCTCCAGACCATGTGACCGTCTGAGTGCTGAACGCTTCATTATGATGTCATCAATCCATCCATCATCTCACGCTTTATCCTCTAGTAGGGTCACGAGGGGAGGGGGGGGGGTTCCCCATGCCCATCCAGGGGAGAACGTTTCGGGCGCTGGGCAGATACACCCAGGACAGGGGTGGATAACTGGACACTCCATTTGATCCATGTTTTTGGACTGTGGGAGGAAACCGGAGAACCCGGAGGAAACCCACACGGACACAGGGAGGACATGCAAACTCCACCCAGATTCGGATTCAAACCGGGAACTCCTAGTGCTGAGAGGAGAACATGCTAAACCACTAAACCACTGTGCCGCCCGTTATGATGTCATTCATTCATTTATTCATTAATTATCTTCCGCTTTATCCTCTATTAGGGTCACGGGGGGGGGGGGGGGGTTTCCCCATGCCCATCCAGGGGAGAACTTTTCGGGCGCTGGGCAGATAGACCCAGGACAGGGCGCCAATCCATCGCTGGACACACACTCGCTCACACACACACTCTATATGGGGCAATTTGGAGAACTCAATTCACCTTGATCCATGTTTTTTGGACTGTGGGAGGAAACCGGAGAACCCGGAGGAAACCCATGCAGACACGGGGAGAACATGGAAACTCCACCCAGATGGGGATTCGAAGCGGGAATCCCTAGCGCTGAGAGGAGAACATGCTAACCACTAAACCACTGTACCACCTGATATATAACATTCATTCATTCATTATCTCCCGCTTTATTCTCTATTAGGGTCGCGGGGGGGGGGGGGGGGGGGGGGGGGGGTTCCCCATGCCCATCCAGGGGAGAAATTTTCGGGCGCTGGGCAGATACACCCAGGACAGGGGGGCAATCTATAACTGTACACTCATTCACACACTCACTCTATATGGGGCAATTTGGAGAATTTAATTGACTTGATCCATGTTTTTTGGACTTTGGGAGGAAACCGGAGAACCCGGAGGAAACCCACGCGGACACGGGGAGGACATGCAAACTCCACCCAGATGGGGATTCGAAGCGGGAACTCCTAGTGCTGAGAGGAGAACATGCCTAACCACCGTGCCGCCCG
>JAFMOC010000561.1:292500-295000 GCA_019802505.1 Corydoras sp. C115 | reverse complement strand
TAATTCTACGCTCACAGTTCTTCATTCTCAGTTCTACGTTCTCAGTTCTACGTTATTAGTTCTATGTTGTTAGTTCTACGTTCTCAGTTCTACGTTCTCAGTTCTACATTCTCAGTTCTACATTCTCAGTTCTTCATTCTCAGTTCTTCATTCTCAGTTCTACGTTCTCAGTTCTACAATATACGTTCTCCGTTCTTAGTTCTACGTTATTAATTCTACGCTCTCAGTTCTTCATTCTCAGTTCTACGATCTCAGTTATTCGTTCTCAGTTCTACATTCTTAGTTCTACGTTATTAATTCTACGCTCTCAGTTCTTCGTTCTCAGTTCTACGTTCTCAGTTCTACGTTCTAGAGTGTTTGATGTACTTCACCCGTGGTAATGGGACTGACGGGAACACTGTCTCAATTTTGCATGTTCTCCTGTTACGGCCTCGGTACTTTAAACGACCCCAACTGTGTGTGTGTGTGTGTGTGTGTGTGTTGGTCTGTGCGTCTCCACCGCTGATGAACTGGCGACCTCTCTCTCTCTCTCTCTGTCTCTCTCTCTCTCTCACACACACACACACACACACACACACCCCTCCCACACCAAATGCCACGTGGAGGAGGATGAAAGAGCTCCATTGAGAAAAGCTGTCGGGGGGGGGGGGGGGGGTGTATTTATGTAAAGAATCTCTAAGGGCCGTGACTCCACAGACAGGACAACGTCCACACACACACACACACACACACTCCTAAACCATCCTCTGCTGTCACTACGTGTGTGTGTGTGTGTGTGTGTGTGTGTGTGTGTGTGTGTGTGTGTGTGTGTTAGGGTGGAGTTGTGTGTTATAACAGTGGAATCAGAGTTAATGAGAGAGTCTCGGTTCTGTTGAGTCGCTGTCCGGTGCTGTATTTGGAATATAACTGTAATTGTGCGACACAGGTGAATGCGTGTGTGCGTGTGTGTGTGTGTGTGCGTGTGTGTGTGTGTGTGTGTGTGAGGGGCTGTCTGTCATTAGACCTGTCTGAGGTGTGTCATCAGACTGAGTGCGTGTTTAGGGTGGATGATGCACTTTAGCTAATAAAGCTCTGCAAATAACAGAGAACATGCACGTGCGCACACACACACACACACACACACACACACACTTCCATGTGTAGCCTGTCATTTAAAATATGGTGCGCTCTGTGTTTTCAGTGTTATTTGCGTGCGGCTGCTTTAGAGAACGCGTAGCGACGGTTTACGTGTTCGGTTCTGTCGTCTACTCGATTATGATGTCATAACTTCCCGAACGCTTAACGAGCTCGCCATGCCGAGCGGGTTTAATTAATCGCCACACTCACCACAGATCCCGGATCTCCCTTCTGTCCCGGCGGTCCGACCGGTCCGGTCTGATCCGGATCCCAGCTCTGATATCCATCGGTGGCCAGAAGAATCGCGGCGTCCGGGGTCGCCGTGGTAACCCGTCCCGCCGGACGTTTAGTGGGTTTGGGAGTGCCGACGGGTGTTTTTGGGATGGCGGGGGTGACGGGGACGGTCCGGGGCGTGGAGGGCGTCGGCGCGGGTGTTGGTTTGGTCTTGGGAGGGACTTTCCCGGGGGTGGTGCTGGAGTGGTTGGAGGACGGCGGTGTGGGTTTGGTTTGTCTCTTGGTGAAAGTGGACGAGGGCGCGTGCAGGGGGGCGGTCGTGTTCTTCTTGGATGCAGCGTCTGACTTTCGGGGAGGTGGCGCTTTGGGAACGGTGCTCTTCGTCTTGGTGGGCTTCGATAAGGCGGTGGGTTTGGCGTTGACGGCTTTGCCGGTGGATGTGGAGGTGGTGGTTTTTGACACCCTGGGCGGTTTGGGCGTGCTCGTGGGTTTGGGGGCAGAAGCTCTGGGTGCTGAGGGTCTGCTGGTGACAGATTTGGTTTTACGGTTAACCGCGGCGGTTCCTAACCCTGGCGTGGGCATCGTGAGGGGTACTTTGCCGATCCTGAGCGTTGGCGTGGGGGCGGACGTAGTTGAGGGCGCCTGAGACGGCGGTGCGTCCAGTCCTAACGATAATAACGGCGTCTGAGACGTCGGGGCTGAAGAACCTGCTCGAGAACGTACCGTGCCGTTTGTAGTCCACAGTGTAGGCGTGGCCGTGACCGTGCGGGCGCGGTCAGGGGTGGACCGTCGGCCCGCCCCGGATGGGAGAGGCACCGGGGGGTTGGCGGGCGCCACGTTTTCCCGGCACTGCTTGCGAACCGCTCCGCAGTAGTCCATCTGGCCCGGGGGCAGAACGTCGAACTGGCACACTTCGCCCTCGAAGGGCTCGATGCCCGGCAGCAGAGCGCTCTTCCCCCCCAGCCGGAACGTGCCCCGCGGGTCCAGGCTAGAACTCGGGCCGAGCGGGAACGCCCGGGCCGCCCCCCCGCGGCCGTCGTCGCAGGCGGCGGACAGAGTGGCCGACTGTCCGTCGAGCGCGAACGCCAGGTGGTGCCAGCGGCCATCGTTGAGTTTGTACGGGAAGCGGGCGGCGATGTCCGGCGCGGCG
>JAFMOC010000561.1:275000-277500 GCA_019802505.1 Corydoras sp. C115 | reverse complement strand
TATCTTGTTTCTTATAAATTCACAATTTTATTTTATTGAGTTATTTTATTTTTATTATTATTATTTATTTATTTATCTATTTTTTTTTTTTTTTTTTACATTTTTATTAGTATCTTGCACGTCTTTTGAAGTCTGTTAAATATTTGTGACTATTTTCCATATGTACGATGACTTCTCAATAAAAAATATATATTTTTAAAAATAAATAAATACAGGCTTAGTGGTTTAGCATGTTCTCCTCTCAGCGCTGGGGATTCCCGGTTCGAATCCCCATCTGGGTGGAGTGTCCATGTTCTCCCCGTGTCTGCATGGGTTTCCTCCGGGTTCTCCGGTTTCCTCCCACAGTCCAAAAACATGGATCGAGTCAATTGAGTTCTCCAAATTGCCCCATATAGAGTGTGTCTGTGTGAGTGAGTGTGTGTCCAGCGATGGATTGGCGTCCTGTCCTGGGTCTATCTGCCCAGCGCCCGAGACGTTCTCCCCTGGATGGGCATGGGGAACCCCCCCCCCCCCCCGCGACCCTAATAGAGGATAAAGCGGAAGATAATGCATGAATGAATAATAACATCCAATATAAAAACAGTCATTAATTCAACAATAAAGGTGGATTTAATGTCTTATCTTGAGCATCGTGGTATAAAAGCTATAAAGCTCAGTGTGTAATGTATATACTTTTGTAATATAGAAATATTTAAATGATTTGTGCCTTTAATTCGTTTAAATACGTTGATATTTAAATGATTTGATTTGATTTGAATAGCTTCGATTTAACGGCCTGGTTTAAAGCTGAATATTCTAAACTGAATATGTTTGGTACTTACTGTATACAGTTCAGTGTCATTAAATTAAATTAAATTAAATTAAATTAAATTAAATTAAATTAAATTAAATTAAATTAAATTAAATTAAATTAAATTAAATTAAATTAAATTAAATTAGTCAAACACAATTTTTTGTTGGCACGGTGGCTTAGGGGTTAGTATGTTCTCCTCTCAGTGCTTGGCATCCAGATTCAAATACCAATCTGTGTGGAGTTTACATGGTCTCCCCGTGTCCATGTGGGTTTCCTCCGGGTTCTCCTACTACTGCACTACTCTACTTTTTTTAGTAATATTAAATTTTTTAGTAATATTGTAGTTTTTTTTATTTTACAATTTAAAGTTCTTTTATCTGGTCTCATGAGTTTAACCTTTTTATTTTTATTTTTTTTACTTGGGGGAGAAAAAATTATGAATGTAATTTTTCTTGAATGTGGGCGGCACGGTGGTTTAGTGGTTTAGCACGTTCTCCTCTCAGCGCTAGGGATTCTCGGTTCGAATCCCCATCTGGGTGGAGTTTCCATGTTCTCCCCGTGTCCGCGTGGGTTTCCTCCGGGTTCTCCGGTTTCCTCCCACAGTCCAAAAACATGGATCAAGTCAAATGAATTCTAAAAATTGCCCCATACAGAGTGTGTCTGTGTGAGTGAGTGTGTGTCCAGTGATGGATTGGCGCCCTGTCCTGGGTCTATCTGCCCAGCGCCCGAGACGTTCTCCCCTGGATGGGCATGGGGAACCCCCCCCCCCGCCCCCTCGCCCCCCCGCGACCCTAATAGAGGATAAAGCGGGAGATAATGAATGAATGAATATTTGAATGTTTATTGTTGACTGGACCGTGTATCGTCCTGTATTTATTGTGATCCTCGTGTTTGTGCACTTTATCTTTATGTTGGTTGTGTAGTTGTGTTCCGTGTAGCACCTTGTTCCTGGGGAACGCCGTCACGTTCCACATATACTGTACTGTACTTTATAATGTGGAATGACAAATAAAATACTTGAATACTTGAACCTGTTGGGAATTCTGGGGTTCTGCTTAGGAACCATATGGAAGGTGGATTCTGTCTAGAACAAGTCCCGTCACCCGAAAGCCATTGTGTGGGATCAGTTGGATGGATTTAACCCACCGTAACTCCTCGGAACATGTCCGCGTTGCGTTCTAAACCTCGTTTCTTCACGTGTCATGAGAGGGGCTCTGTACGTACGGACCTGCAACCGCACAAATATCCGCAATAACACAGAGGCTTTCAGCACCTTCTGTCATTAATAAATGACCGACAGAACTTTCAAAGGGTATGGACGCCATCTCTCTCACACACACACACACGCTTAGACACACAGAACACTCACTTTGCCCCTGAGGGAGGAGAAACAAACATTTCATTTCCCCCGTCCAGAATACTGGACAGTTTATGCGATGTGAAGCCGGAGAAAGGGAGCGTGTGTCCATGAGGTGGAGTGGTTCGGAGATTAGGTGATTATACAGCCCAAAAACAGAGGCCATCTGTTTCATCGCCTCTTACATAAGAGGCACAGAAGACTCTTATTCTGGCAAAATTACACGGCAGGTCATGGCAGAGTGTGTGCTGCTTTAATGAAAAGGTAAAAAAAAAACGCTGCCGAAACGTGGAGGCTGTCATTAAAAAAAATAATAATAATAATTCATTTCCTCGCCGGCCCTTTTCTAT
>JAFMOC010000561.1:217500-267500 GCA_019802505.1 Corydoras sp. C115 | reverse complement strand
TCATTATCTCCCGCTTTATCCTCTATTAGGGTCGCGGTGGGGTTCCCCATGCCCATCCAGGGGAGAACGTCTCGGGCGCTGGGCAGATACACCCAGGACAGGGGGGCAATCCATCGTTGGGCACACACTCACGCACACACACACACTCTATATGGGGCAATTTGGAGAACTCAATTGACTTGATCCATGTTTTTGGACTGTGGGAGGAAACCGGAGAACCCGGAGGAAACCCACGCAGACACGGGGAGAACATGGAAACTCCACCCAGATGGGGATTCGAACCGGGAATCCCTAGCGCTGAGAGGAGAACATGCCAACCGCTAAGCCACCGTGCCGCTAGGTTACATATTTACATTTTTAAAATAATAATTAGTAAAAGGGCGGCACGGTGGTTTAGTGGTTGGCATGTTCTCCTCTCTTCCCGGTTCGAATCCCTATCTGGGTGGAGTTTCCATGTTCTCCCCGTGTCCGCGTGGGTTTCCTCCGGGTTCTCCGGTTTCCTCCCACAGTCCAAAAACATGGATCAAGTCAATTGAATTCTCCAAATTGCCCCATATATAGTAGAGTGTGTGTGTGTGTGTGTGAGTGAGTGTGTGCCCAGCGATGGATTGCCCCCCTGTCCTGGGTGTATCTGCCCAGCGCCCAAAACGTTCTCCCCTGGATGGGCATGGGGAACCCCCCCCCCCCCCGCGACCCTAATAGAGGATTAAGTGGGAGATAATGAATGAATGAATGAATAATTAGAAAAAGCTCAGAGTCTCACGTATCAACAACCAAGATCAAACTGAACGGCAGAGACTTGGGTCACAATTGGGGGGGGGGGGGGGGGCTCACACGTCCATCCAGGGGAGAGCGTCTTGGGCAGTGGGCAGATACACCTAGGACATCACAGGGCTCACAGACACCCACAAACACACTCTATATGGGGCAAATTAGAGTATTTAAATTGCCTTAAATCCATGTTTTCGGAATGTGGGAGGAAACCCATGCGGACACGGGGAGAACCTGCAAACTCCCACCCAGATTGGGATTCGAACCTGGATCCCCAGCGCTGAGAGGAGAACATGCCAACCACTAAGCCACCGTGTTGCCCCACATTAATAATAACAGCATCCAATTAAAAATGGAAACGTGGCGTTAATAATTACTTTAGAAGTTTATTAAATGAACTTTGTGGAACAAACGTTCTGTTTAAAGCATAAAACCCCAAATCTGTCCAAACTTTAAAGAAACTCTATTTTCTGGGTTTTTTTTTTTAAATCCCTGACTGTCCACAGACTAAAGCAGAACGTTCCCAACAACTTTGGAACGTTGAGAGTGATGGTTGTCATAGTGATAAAACTAAAGGAACGTCACGTAGAACGTCATATCCGTCGCGTTGGGCCGGAGCTCGGGTCGAGGTACCGAACGCTCTGCAGGTTGTCAGACGGTCATTTAAGATTGAGGTAAGAGAGGAACGTGGGTTTTTCTGAGACATGACGTTCATTTAAAGATGGCGGCAGTGTTCTGAGCCCACAAACTAAACTACAGAAATGGGATAAAAGCATCCAAACTATTCTGAAGCTCCTTCACGTTCTACCAACCTGATGTCAGATCAGTGCGACATGACGCTTTGTCGGGGGTGTAACCCTGCAGGGACCGGGGGGGGGGGGGGGGGGGTTACACTGGCTGTATTGGAGATGGGCCAATGGGCCGCCCCTCTAAACTGAGGGCCAGTCTCTAAGAAAAAAAAAAAGGAAAGAAAAAATATCCATCGGTCCCTGAGGACGGTGGGCCCTTGAGGACGGTGGGCCCCTGAGGACAGGTGGGCCCCTGAGGACAGTGGGCCCCTGAGGACAGGTGGGCCCCTGAGGACAGGTGGGCCCCTGAGGACAGTGGGCCCCTGAGGACAGGTGGGCCCCTGAGGACAGGTGGGCCCCTGAGGACAGGTGGGTCCCTGAGGACAGGTGGGTCCCTGAGGACAGTGGGCCCCTATGGACAGTGTGCCCCTGAGGACGGTGGGCCCCTGAGGACGGTAGGTCCCTGAGGACAGGTGGGTCCCTGAGGACGGTGGGCCCCTAAGGACAGTGGGCCCCTGAGGACGGTGGGTCCCTGAGGACGGTGGGTCCCTGAGGACGGTGGGTCCCTGCGGACAGTGGGTCCCTGAGGACGGTGGGCCCCTGAGGACGGTGGGCCCCTGAGGATGGTAGGTCCCTGAGGACAGGTGGGTCCCTGAGGACGGTAGGTCCCTGAGGACAGGTGGGTCCCTGAGGACGGTGGGCCCCTGAGGACGGTGGGCCCCTGAGGACGGTGGGCCCCTGAGGACGGTAGGTCCCTGAGGACAGGTGGGTCCCTGAGGACGGTGGGCCCCTGAGGACGGTGGGCCCCTGAGGATGGTAGGTCCCTGAGGACAGGTGGGTCCCTGAGGACGGTAGGTCCCTGAGGACAGGTGGGTCCCTGAGTATATACACACTATACTCAATATACACTATACACAACTAAACACTACACACTGTGGACTAAACACTACACACAATATACACACTATACTCAATATACACTATACACAACTAAACACTACGCACAATATACACACTATACTCAATATACACTATACACAACTAAACACTACACACAATATACACACTATACACAATATACACTATACACAACTAAACACTACACACTGTGGACTAAACACTACACACAATATACACACTATACTCAATATACACTATACACAACTAAACACTACGCACAATATACACACTATACTCAATATACACTATACACAATTAAACACTACACACTGAGGACTAAACACTACGCACAATATACACACTATACTCAATATACACTATACACAACTAAACACTACACACAATATACACACTATACTCAATATACACTATACACAACTAAACACTACACACTGTGGACTAAACACTACGCACAATATACACACTATACTCAATATACACTATACACAACTAAACACTACACACAATATACACACTATACTCAATATACACTATACACAACTAAACACTACACACTGTGGACTAAACACTATGCACAATATACACACTATACTCAATATACACTATACACAACTAAACACTACGCACAATATACACACTATACTCAATATACACTATACACAATTAAACACTACACACTGAGGACTAAACACTACGCACAATATACACACTATACTCAATATACACTATACACAACTAAACACTACACACAATATACACACTATACTCAATATACACTATACACAACTAAACACTACACACTGTGGACTAAACACTACGCACAATATACACACTATACTCAATATACACTATACACAACTAAACACTACACACAATATACACACTATACACAATATACACTATACACAACTAAACACTACACACTGTGGACTAAACACTACGCACAATATACACACTATACTCAATATACACTATACACAACTAAACACTACACACAATATACACACTATACACAATATACACTATACACAACTAAACACTACACACAATATACACACTATACTCAATATACACTATACACAACTAAACACTACACACTGTGGACTAAACACTATGCACAATATACACACTATACTCAATATACACTATACACAACTAAACACTACACACAATATACACACTATACTCAATATACACTATACACAACTAAACACTACACACTGTGGACTAAACACTACGCACAATATACACACTATACTCAATATACACTATACACAACTAAACACTACACACAATATACACACTATACTCAATATACACTATACACAACTAAACACTACACACTGTGGACTAAACACTATGCACAATATACACACTATACTCAATATACACTATACACAACTAAACACTACACACAATATACACACTATACTCAATATACACTATACACAACTAAACACTACACACTGTGGACTAAACACTATGCACAATATACACACTATACTCAATATACACTATACACAACTAAACACTACACACAATATACACACTATACTCAATATACACTATACACAACTAAACACTACACACTGTGGACTAAACACTACGCACAATATACACACTATACTCAATATACACTATACACAACTAAACACTACACACAATATACACACTATACACAATATACACTATACACAACTAAACACTACACACTGTGGACTAAACACTACGCACAATATACACACTATACTCAATATACACTATACACAACTAAACACTACACACAATATACACACTATACACAATATACACTATACACAACTAAACACTACACACAATATACACACTATACTCAATATACACTATACACAACTAAACACTACACACTGTGGACTAAACACTATGCACAATATACACACTATACTCAATATACACTATACACAACTAAACACTACACACAATATACACACTATACACAATATACACTATACACAACTAAACACTACACACTGTGGACTAAACACTACACACAATATACACACTATACTCAATATACACTATACACAACTAAACACTACACACAATATACACACTATACTCAATATACACTATACACAACTAAACACTACACACTGTGGACTAAACACTATGCACAATATACACACTATACTCAATATACACTATACACAACTAAACACTACACACAATATACACACTATACTCAGTATACACTATACACAACTAAACACTACACACTGTGGACTAAACACTACACACAATATACACACTATACTCAATATACACTATACACAACTAAACACTACACACTGTGGACTAAACACTACACACAATATACACACTATACTCAATATACACTATACACAACTAAACACTACACACTGTGGACTAAACACTATGCACAATATACACACTATACTCAATATACACTATACACAACTAAACACTACACACAATATACACACTATACACAATATACACTATACACAACTAAACACTACACACTGTGGACTAAACACTACACACAATATACACACTATACTCAATATACACTATACAGAACTAAACACTACACACTGTGGACTAAACACTACGCACAATATACACACTATACTCAATATACACTATACACAACTAAACACTACACACTGTGGACTAAACGCACAATATACACACTATACTCAATATACACTATACACAACTAAACACTACACACTGAGGACTAAACACTACGCACAATATACACACTATACAGTACACACCACTTACTACACATAATATACAGAATACACACACTATAATACACACACTATACAATGAACACTACACACAAACTACACACACTATACATAACAGTTTGAACAAAATGTGAAGCGTTAATACTGATTTTTTTAAAATTTATTTTTATTCATTTTTAAAACGACTCATTCAAACCGGGGCATTTATATTTAATTCTTCTGTTGACCACAAGAGGGCGCCAGTAAACCATTTAAGGGTATTTTTTAAATCGTTCACAAATCGGCTTTTTATAAAGCAGTTTGTCTGTTTACGTCACAATCAGAATCCCGAACCGAAACCCAGAATCCTACAGCTGTATGTTAAAATAAATACAGTTACGTAATTGTTTATGATACAATTATTCAAATGTAATTAGCTTGCTATTTTATATTTAAGTACAAATAAATAAAAACATCCTCTTTTACTGGAGTAACGATAACGGAAGGATAAAAGCTGATCCGTGTTCTGTATTTTTATTATTAGCACCGTATATTAACTTCATCTGTTTGTCTGGAAATAAAGTTTGTAAATGATATTTCACCCGCTGCCCGTTAAACAGTTAAGATGAAACTTTGCACAATTGCAAAGTCGATGACACATGAATCAATTAAAAATTACTTTAAATTTACTTTAATTAGTGGAAATTAATTCAGTTTGTGGGCGGCGTAGTGGTTCTCCTCTCAGCGCTAGGGATTCCCGGTTCGAATCCCCATCTGGGTGGAGTTCTCATGTTCTGCTCGTGTCCACGTGGGTTTCCTCCGGGTTCTCCGGTTTCCTCCCACAGTCTAAAAACATGGATCAAGTCAATTGAATTCTCCAAATTGCCCCATATAGAGTGAGTGTGTGTGTGTGTGTTTGAGTGTGTGTCCAGTGATAGATTGCCCCCCTGTCCTGGGTGTATCTGCCCTGTTCTCCCCTGGATGGATAAGGGATGGATGGACTTTAAATTTACTTTAAATTAATTAACTAATTAGTGGAAATTAATTAATTTCGTTTTCCATGAGGCGGCACGGTGGCTTAGTGGTTTAGCATGTTCTCCTCTCAGCTCTAGGGATTCCCGGTTCGAATCCCCATCTGGGTGGAATTTCCATGTTCTCCCCGTGTCTGCGTGGGTTTCCTCCGGGTTCTCCGGTTTCCTCCCACAGTCCAAAAAACATGGATCAAGTTAATTGAGTTCTCCAAATTGCCCCATATAGAGTGTGTGTGTGTGAGTGAGTGTGTGCCCAGTGATGGATTGCCCCCCTGTCCTGGGTGTATCTGCCCAGCGCACGAAACGTTCTCCCCTGGATGGGCATGGGGAACCCCACCACGACCCTAATAGAGGATAAAGCTGATGATAATGAATTAATTAATTAGTGGAAATTAATTATTGGATAAATTGCCCATTTTGTACTAAATTTTCTACTAAATTTTCTACTTCACAAGCCGAATTAATTTAGGATAAAGTCATTAAACAGGATACAGCGGTGTTTTTTTTAATTATTTTTAAATACTTTGCTTGTTCTCTTTATTAATATAGTTTTATTCAGAGACCGAAACGTCGATGACGGACTCGCCATGAGCCAATCAGAAGGCGAGGGGGCGGGCTCTGCGTGTGACGGTGCGAGCGTCATGGCGGCCTCGGTGGAACGCTTACTCGCGGAGCTCTCGGGGATGTCGGGGGCCGGGGACCCGGCGGAGGCCCTGCGGAGCCTGAGGACGGCCGTGCTGGCGACGCCGGTCAGCGCGCTGAGGGAGTGTGTGAGCGTCGCTCAGCTGGGCGCCATCTTCTCCCTGCTCCACACCGACAACAGGTTCGGTTCCGACCCTCAGAACCCGCAGAACCCTCAGAACCCGCAGAACCCTCAGATCAAAGGCGGTGTGATTATAATTAACAACCGAAACGTCACTGACGTCACCATCGAAAAAGATTTAGGTTAATTAAACGAACGCAATCTCTGGTTCTAATGTGATGGGGTAAGAAGAGGGACGATTAATTATGATCCCGATACATCGAGCCGATACTGAAGTCTGTGAAACATTTAAAAGACACACACACACACACACACACTCACACACGTATATCATTATAAACTATTTGTAATGTGCGTCACGTCAAACCATCTCATTTTCTTGTTTCGTGAATCATTTTGTACATAAACTTTTATAAATATTCATTCATTTATCTTCTGCTTTATCCTCTATTAGGATCGCGGGGGAGGGGGGGGTTCCCCCATGTCCATCCAGGGGAGAACGTTTCGGACGCTGGGCTAATACACCCAGGACAGGGGGGCAATCTATCGCTGGGCACTCACTCCTTTACATAAACAGACCCACAGACTATATTGGGGCAATTGAGAGCATTCAATTGACCTTGAATCCATGTTTTGGGAAAGTGGGAGGAAACCCACGCGGACACGGGGAGAACATGGGAACTCCACCCTGATTGGGATCCTCAGCGCTGAGAGAACATGCTAATCACTAACCCGCCGTGCCGCCCCCTTTTTAAAAATAAGTACTGTATTAATTAATGATTAATGATTGATGTTCCAGTTAATAGTTAGAAATGCAGCAGTCGGAGGTTTGACTAGAACTAAAAAGCCCCGAGTCATTCAGAGGGTTAATAAACGGAACATAAAACACAGTGTCACATGATCACAGCCAGAATCCTCCACCTTAATCCTGACATCAGCGTTCCGTATCACTGATGGAGGATCAGAGGGTGGAGAACACGCACTGCTGCCGCCGATTCCACAGCCACAAGGGGGAGCAGTTAGGTGGAGGAGTGTAACAGAGTGTACAGTGAGAGGGATACAGGGTTTAAACTCCAGCAGCACCACCACCACGTCAGGGTCACTGCAGTACTGAGGATGATCCTCCACCCACGGTGCCTATATAGTGGCATGTGTATGTTTAGTGGGGGGTGTACGGAGGGGTAAGGAGGTGTACCTGTGTGTCTGCAGGGAGCAGATCGACGTCTGTGTGGACATCCTGGCTCGGACCTTGGAGATCGTGGACCCCGTCCATCTGATTCAGAACTTCAAGGCAGAGCTCCAGACTGGACTCGGACATCAGGACAACGACGTCAGAGTTCTGGCCCTGACTCAGGTCAGCTGTGCACCCACCCACCACAACGGAACGCTGTTCTGTAAAGACGGACAGGTAGAACGGTCCGGGTCAGTCAGGTGGACCGTCAATTAGGGCTGTATTCAACTACAGATTTTCGTAGTCGAATCTGATTCGTCAGATTTTCTGACTTATATTTATATTATATATATTTATACTTATATTATATTTTTTTAAATATATTTTACTTGTTTTTCTAACAAAAGAAAACCTTTTTTTTTTGTTTTTTTCTAGAAATTAGGATGATTTGATTTGACAAAAGGCTATATATATAACCAAAACAAAGACATTTCATGTACAAACTAATGCTTAGCAGCAGCCATGGGCGCCCCCATGTGGTCAAAATGGTATATTTGACTATGAGGTTCATAGTCGACTACGGTTCTCCGAATCGAATCGTCGAATCAGCGAATATTGCAGCTCACCCCTACCGTCAATACATTATAATTATCTAATTATAACTCAGTAACGAGTCGGTCATCAGGCCTTCATGACATTTGGTTCTAAGGCCCTTCACTTCGTCCGCGTTCTGAGTTTTAATATTCGTCCGTTCCGATTGAGAAGGTGACGTCTGATCGGGTCACGGTTTGTCTTCGTGTTCCGTCTTGCGTTGGCAGATTGGACGGGGGCTGAGACACGACGCCGGGGTCTCGGAGGTGCGGCAGAGTCCTGAGGTTCTTAAAGACGTGATCCGCTGCATCGGACAGGAACATATCGGTGTTGCCAAGGAGGTAGGAGAACTGTTCTGAAGTTCTGAAGTTCAACGTTCGACCTGCTGGTCACTGGGTTCCTAAAAAAAACCAACAGGGTCACATTTATAAAGAAAGTGTGTTTTAATGATGTGTAAGGGAGGGGTAATTACCGGGTAAGTACAAGTGTGACTACGTATTAATAATAACAATGTGAAGGAATCAATGTGTCAGTGAAGGGAAAGTACAGGGGGGTAAGTACGGGGTAAATACAGGTTAAGTATAGGCTTAGTACAGGGTGGTAAGTACAGGGGGGGGGGTAAGTACGGGGTAAATACAGGTTAAGTATAGGCTTAGTACAGGGTGGTAAGTACAGGGGGTGGTAAGTACAAGGTAAATACAGGTTAAGTATAGGCTTGGTACAGGGTGGTAAGTACAGGGTGGTAAGTATGGGGTAAATACAGGTCAAGTATAGGCTTAGTACAGGAAGGTAAGTACAGGGGGGGTAAGAACAAGGTAAATACAGGTTAAGTATAGGCTTAGTACAGGGTGGTAAGTACAGGGGGTGGTAAGTACAAGGTAAATACAGGTTAAGTATAGGCTTGGTACAGGGTGGTAAGTACAGGGTGGTAAGTACGGGGTAATTACAGGTTAAGTATAGGCTTAGTACAGGGTGATAAGTACAGGGGGGGTAAGTACAGGGTAAATACAGGTTAAGTATAGGCTTAGTACAGGGTGATAAGTACAGGGGGAGGTAAGTACGGGGTAAATACAGGTTAAGTGTTGGCTTGGTACAGGGTGGTAAGTACAGGGGGGGGTAAGAACAAGGTAAATACAGGTTAAGTATAGGCTTAGTACAGGGTGGTAAGTACAGGGGGAGGTAAGTACGGGGTAAATACAGGTTAAGTGTTGGCTTGGTACAGGGTGGTAAGTACAGGGGGGGTAAGAACAAGGTAAATACAGGTTAAGTGTTGGCTTGGTACAGGGTGGTAAGTACAGGGGGGGTAAGAACAAGGTAAATACAGGTTAAGTATAGGCTTAGTACAGGGTGGTAAGTACAGGGTGGTAAGTACAAGGTAAATAAAGGTTAAGTACAGGGTGGTAAGTACAGTGTGGTAAGTACGGGGTAAATGCAGGTTAAGTATAGGCTTAGTACAGGGTGGTAAGTACAGTGTGGTAAGTACGGGGTAAATGCAGGTTAAGTATAGGCTTAGTACAGGGTGGTAAGTACAGTGTGGTAAGTACGGGGTAAATGCAGGTTAAGTATAGGCTTAGTACAGGGTTACAGTGTGGTAAGTACAAGGTAAATGCAGGTTAAGTATAGGCTTAGTACAGGGTGGTAACTACAGGGTGGTAAGTACAAGGTAAATGCAGGTTAAGTATAGGCTTAGTACAGGGTGGTAAGTACGGGGTGGTAAGGACAGAGTAAATACAGGTTAAGTATAGGCTTAAGTACGGGGTGGTAAGGACAGAGTGGTATGTACAGGGTGGTAAGTACAGGGTAAGTACAGGTTTAGTATAGGCTTGGTACAGGGTGGTAAGTACAGGGTAAGTACAGGTTTAGTATAGGCTTAGTACAGGGTGGTAAGTACAGGGTAAGTACAGGTTTAGTATAGGGTGGTAAGTACAGGGTAAGTACATGTCTAACCCTCTATCTGAAACAGTAGAACCTTCGGTACTGATTTGTTTTTGGTACCGTAGGCGATAGCGGTCCTCGGTCGGTTGGGCGTCTCTGAGGCGGGGCTTGACGTCCTCTTCAACTCCAACCTGCTGCAAGAACTGAAGCACGTGATGTCCATCAGTGACATCATCAGATACAGAGTGTACGAGGTCCGTGCTCATCTCTCCAGAGCTGAACCCTTTGATCTCAGCGTGGTGTTAATTAGTGCTGTGTGTGTGTGTGTGTGTGTGTGTGTGTGTGTGTGTGTGTGTGTGTGTGTGTGTGTGTAGCTGGTGGTGCAGATCTCTTTAGAGTCTCCCATTTCTCTGGGTTACTGCACCCGGAGCAACTTCATCTCACAACTTCTCACAGAAGTGACTGGAGATGACGTATTAATCAGGTAACACACACACACACACACACACACACACACACCATGGAGGGTGGTGTGGAGGGTGGTGCATGGTGTGGGTGGAGGTTGGTGGGTGGTGTGGAGGTTGGTGGGTGGTGTGGGTGGAGGTTGGTGGAGGTTGGTGGGTGGAGGTTGGTGTGGTTGGTGTGGGTGGTGGGTGGTGTGGGTGGAGGTTGGTGGGTGGTGTGGAGGGTGGAGGTTGGTGGGTGGTGTGGAGGTTGGTGGGTGGTGAGGGTGGTGTGTGGTGGGTGGAGGTTGGTGGGTGGTGGTTTGTGGGTGGGTGGAGGGTGGTGTGGATGGGTGGAGGGTGGTGGGTGGAGGTTGGTGGGTGGTTGTGTGTGGGTGGGTGGTGGGTGGAGGTTGGTGGGTGGTGGAGGTTAGTGGTTGTTGGAGGGTGGGTGGGTGGAGAGTTAGAGCGTGGCGCCGCTGACCGTACGATGAGCGCTGATCCGTTGACCTTTCAGAGCGACGGCAGTGGAGATGGTCACCACGCTGGCGCAGAGCCAACACGGGCGTCAGTACCTGGCACAGCAGGGTGGGGGGTGGGTGGAGGTTGGAGGGTGGAGGTTGGTGGGTGGGTGGAGGGTTTGAGCGTGATCTGTTGACCTTTCAGAGCGACGGCGGTGGAGATGGTCACCTCGCTGGCGCAGCGCCCACACGGGCGTCAGTACCTGGCACAGCAGGGTGGGTGGTGGGTGGAGGTTGGTGGGTGGGTGGAGGTGGGTGGGTGGAGGTTGGTGTGGGTGGGTGGAGGTTGGTGGGTGGGTGGAGGTGGGTGGAGGGTTTGAGCGTGATCTGTTGACCTTTCAGAGCGACGGCGGTGGAGATGGTCACCACGCTGGCGCAGCGCCCACACGGGCGTCAGTACCTGGCACAGCAGGGTGGGTGGTGGGTGGAGGTTGGAGGGTGGAGGTTGGTGGGTGGGTGGAGGGTTTGAGCGTGATCTGTTGACCTTTCAGAGCGACGGCGGTGGAGATGGTCACCTCGCTGGCGCAGCGCCCACACGGGCGTCAGTACCTGGCACAGCAGGGTGGGTGGAGGGTGGAGGTTGGTGTGGGTGGGTGGAGGTTGGTGGGTGGGTGGAGGGTTTGAGCGTGATCTGTTGACCTTTCAGAGCGACGGCGGTGGAGATGGTCACCTCGCTGGCGCAGCGCCCACACGGGCGTCAGTACCTGGCACAGCAGGGGGTCATCAGTCAGATATCTGAGTTGATCACGGACGCCGACGCTGACCCCTTCTCTGCCTTCTACCTGCCAGGTGTGTTTGAGCGTGGGCGGGACTTAACCCCCCCCCCCCCCCGGTGTTTAACCCTGACTCCTCCCACCTCCTGGACGTTGCAGGACTGGTGCGCTTCTTCGGAACCCTGGCCGTTCTGGAGAGTCCACAGCAGGTGTGTGAGAATTACCCAGCATTCCTCAGCGGGGCCTTCACCATGGCCATGAACTCTGACCCCGCCCACATTCCCGTTGCCCTGGATACACTCGGGGTGCTGGGCTGCACCGTGGAGGGCAAACAGGTGCTGCATAAAACAGGTGAGTGTGTGTGTGTGTGTGTGTGTGTACAGGTTTAAAACAGGTGTGTGTGTGTGTGTGTGTACAGGTTTAAAACAGGTGTGTGTGTGTGTGTGTGTGTGTACAGGTTTAAAACAGGTGTGTGTGTGTGTGTGTGTGTACAGGTTTAAAACAGGTGTGTGTGTGTGTGTGTGTGTGTGTGTACAGGTTTAAAACAGGTGTGTGTGTGTGTGTGTGTGTGTGTGTACAGGTTTAAAACAGGTGTGTGTGTGTGTGTGTGTGTGTGTGTACAGGTTTAAAACAGGTGTGTGTGTGTGTGTGTGTACAGGTTTAAAACAGGTGTGTGTGTGTGTGTGTGTGTGTGTGTGTGTACAGGTTTAAAACAGGTGTGTGTGTGTGTGTGTGTGTGTGTACAGGTTTAAAACAGGTGTGTGTGTGTGTGTGTGTGTACAGGTTTAAAACAGGTGTGTGTGTGTGTGTGTGTGTGTGTGTGTACAGGTTTAAAACAGGTGTGTGTGTGTGTGTGTGTGTGTGTGTACAGGTTTAAAACAGGTGTGTGTGTGTGTGTGTGTGTGTGTACAGGTTTAAAACAGGTGTGTGTGTGTGTGTGTGTGTGTGTGTGTACAGGTTTAAAACAGGTGTGTGTGTGTGTGTGTGTGTGTGTGTGTGTACAGGTTTAAAACAGGTGTGTGTGTGTGTGTGTGTGTGTGTGTGTGTGTGTGTGTACAGGTTTAAAACAGGTGTGTGTGTGTGTGTGTGTGTGTGTGTACAGGTTTAAAACAGGTGTGTGTGTGTGTGTGTGTGTGTGTGTGTGTGTGTGTGTGTACAGGTTTAAAACAGGTGTGTGTGTGTGTGTGTGTGTGTGTACAGGTTTAAAACAGGTGTGTGTGTGTGTGTGTGTGTGTGTGTGTGTGTGTACAGGTTTAAAACAGGTGTGTGTGTGTGTGTGTGTACAGGTTTAAAACAGGTGTGTGTGTGTGTGTGTGTGTGTGTGTGTGTACAGGTTTAAAACAGGTGTGTGTGTGTGTGTGTGTGTGTACAGGTTTAAAACAGGTGTGTGTGTGTGTGTGTGTGTGTACAGGTTTAAAACAGGTGTGTGTGTGTGTGTGTGTGTGTGTACAGGTTTAAAACAGGTGTGTGTGTGTGTGTGTGTGTGTGTGTGTGTACAGGTTTAAAACAGGTGTGTGTGTGTGTGTGTGTGTGTGTGTGTGTGTGTACAGGTTTAAAACAGGTGTGTGTGTGTGTGTGTGTGTGTACAGGTTTAAAACAGGTGAGAGTGTGTGTGTGTGTGTGTGTGTGTACAGGTTTAAAACAGGTGTGTGTGTGTGTACAGGTTTAAAACAGGTGTGTGTGTGTGTGTGTGTGTGTACATGTCTAAACGTGTGTGTGTGTGTGTATGTGTGTACATGTCTAAATGTGTGTGTGTGTGTGTGTGTACATGTACATGTCTAAATGTGTGTGTGTGTGTGTGTGTATGTACATGTCTAAATGTGTGTGTGTGTGTGTGTGTACATGTCTAAATGTGTGTGTGTGTACATATCTAAACGTGTGTGTGTGTGTGTACATGTACATGTCTAAATGTGTGTGTGTGTGTATGTACATGTACATGTCTAAACGTGTGTGTGTGTGTGTGTGTGTGTGTATACATGTCTAAACGTGTGTGTGTGTACATGTCTAAACGTGTGTGTGTGTACATGTCTAAACGTGTGTGTGTGTGTGTGTGTATGTGTGTACATGTCTAAATGTGTGTGTGTGTGTACATGTACATGTCTAAATGTGTGTGTGTGTGTATGTACATGTCTAAATGTGTGTGTGTGTGTGTATGTACATGTACATGTCTAAACGTGTGTGTGTGTGTGTGTGCATGTCTAAATGTGTGTGTGTGTGTGTGTGTACATGTACATGTCTAAATGTGTGTGTGTGTATGTACATGTACATGTCTAAACGTGTGTGTGTGTGTGTGTGTACATGTCTAAATGTGTGTGTGTGTGTGTGTGTGTGTGTGTACATGTACATGTCTAAACGTGTGTGTGTGTGTGTGTGTGTGTGTGTACATGTACATGTCTAAATGTGTGTGTGTGTGTGTGTGTGTACATGTCTAAACGTGTGTGTGTGTACATGTCTAAACGTGTGTGTGTGTGTGTGTGTGTGTATGTGTGTACATGTCTAAATGTGTGTGTGTGTGTGTGTACATGTCTAAACGTGTGTGTGTGTGTGTGTGTACATGTACATGTCTAAATGTGTGTGTGTGTGTATGTACATGTACATGTCTAAACGTGTGTGTGTGTGTGTACATGTCTAAATGTGTGTGTGTGTATGTACATGTCTAAACGTGTGTGTGTGTACATGTCTAAATGTGTGTATGTGTGTGTGTGTACATGTCTAAACGTGTGTGTGTGTGTACATGTACATGTCTAAATGTGTGTGTGTGTGTGTACATGTCTAAACGTGTGTGTGTGTGTGTGTGTGTGTGTGTGTGTGTACATGTACATGTCTAAATGTGTGTGTGTGTGTGTGTACATGTACATGTCTAAATGTGTGTGTGTGTGTGTGTGTACATGTACATGTCTAAACGTGTGTGTGTGTGTACATGTCTAAACGTGTGTGTGTGTGTGTGTACATGTCTAAATGTGTGTGTGTGTGTGTGTGTGTGTGTACATGTCTAAATGTGTGTGTGTGTGTGTACATGTCTAAACGTGTGTGTGTGTGTGTGTGTGTGTGTGTACATGTACATGTCTAAATGTGTGTGTGTGTGTGTGTACATGTACATGTCTAAACGTGTGTGTGTGTGTGTGTACATGTCTAAACGTGTGTGTGTGTGTGTACATGTCTAAATGTGTGTGTGTGTGTATGTGTGTACATGTCTAAATGTGTGTGTGTGTATGTACATGTTTAAACGTGTGTGTGTGTGTGTGTGTGTGTGTGTGTACATGTCTAAATGTGTGTGTGTGTGTGTACATGTCTAAATGTGTGTGTGTGTACATGTACATGTCTAAACGTGTGTGTGTGTGTGTGTGTACATGTACATGTCTAAACGTGTGTGTGTGTGTACATGTCTAAGTGTGTGTGTGTATGTCTAAATGTGTGTGTGTATGCATGTGTGTACATGTCAATGTGTGTGTGTGCACATGTCTAAACGTGTGTGTATGCATGTGTATACATGGCAAAATGTGTGTACACATCTAAAAGTGTGTGTGTGATCTGTTTGCAGGACAAAAGTTTAAGACGGTGTTAAAGCGAATGAGCCAATTGGCCACAGATGGCGCCAGTGAGTTCAGAGTCCGAAGTCTGGATGCGATCGCTCAGCTGCTGACGCTGCCGGTGTGTGTTTCATTACCCCCCCCCCCCCCCCCCCATGTTCTGTGATTATAATGAACCTGAGATTCATATCACTATGAGAAGTGTTGCCCTGTGTGTCCACCAGAGGGCGCACGGTCACCTCAGCAGTAATAGAGGTGTTTTTTGTTGTTGTAATTCTTATAAACCTTTGATGTTATTTTAAAGTCATGTATTATGGGATGTTATTTTGCGGCGTGCAGGTGGAACAGCAGACGGACGATCTGCTGCAGCTGACGGAGTCGTGGTTCCGATGTCTGAGCCCCGAGCCGATGCAAACCATCCGGAACATCAGCACTCAGCCGTTCCCCGAGTTACACTGCGGCGCGCTGCGCGTCTTCACAGTGAGTGCTTAAAAAGTGGCTCACAGTCTCAGTTCTGATTCATCCCATCCATTCTGTGCGAGTGCGTTCGGATCATACTCACCCAGACTCGGACAAAGGGGCCTTCCCCAAACTGTTGGCGGATGATTGACCCCGGGTCGTGTCTTGTGATTCTCCAGGCGGTCGCTTCTCAACCGTGGGGGCAGAGGATGATGATGTCATCGCCGGGATTCGTGGAGTGGTTGGTGGAGCGCTCGGCGGGCTCGGGGAAGGAGGCCAAGGACCGCAAATACGAACTGGTGGGGGCGCTGCTGAGCTCGGCCAGCGCGCAGGAGATCTTCGGAGCGCAGGCTTACTTAAAGCTGAAGACCTACCTGAAAGACGGACCGTACTTGGTCCACGCCACGGCGGCGGTCACCACGGAGGACATGGACTGAGCGCGATGTCCACTGCAGACTGTTCCTCTTTTTTATTGATCGTCGGTCGTCACGGTGATCTAATAAAGTTCTGCGTGGGGCTCGACGTCACGTTCTGAATTCTGTGGACGTCGCATCAGACATTTAAATGTCGTGTATAATGGACAGGGGCGGCACGGTGGCTTAGTGGTTGGCATGTTCTCCTCTCAGTGCCGGGGATTCCCGGTTTGAATCCCAATCTGGGTGGAGTTTGCACTTTCTCTCTGTGGGTTTCCTCCGGGTTCTCCGGTTTCCTCCCACAGTCCAAAAACATGGATCAAGGTCAATTGAGTTCTCCAAATTGCCCCATATAGAGTGTGTGTGAGTGTGTGTCCAGTGATAGATTGGCGTCCTGTCCTGGGTGTATCCCAAAACGTTCTCCCCTGGATGGGCATGGGGAACCCCCCCACCCCCCCCGCGACCCTAATAGAGGATAAAGCGGAAGATGACGAACCCTGATCCTCAACCTCATCCACGGTGGCTTAGTGGTTTGGCATGTTCTCCTCTCAGCGCTAGGGATTCCCGGTTCGAATCCCCATCTGGGTGGAGTTTCCATGTTCTCCCCGTGTCCGCGTGGGTTTCCTCCGGGTTCTCCGGTTTCCTCCCACAGTCCAAAAACATGGATCAAGTCAATTGAGTTCTCTAAATTGCCCCATATAGAGTGTGTCTGTGTGAGTGAGTGTGTGCCCAGTGATAGATTGCCCCCCTGTCCTGGGTATATCTGCCCAGCGCCCGAGACTTTCTCCCCTGGATGGACATGGGGAACCCCCCCCCCGTGTCCCCCTAACGGAGGATAAAGCGGGAGATAATGAATGAAAGGAATGAAAAATCTCCTGTAGTAAAGTGTGGGTGTCCAAATAATTTTGTTTTAAATTCTGTAATCTACGCTATAAATTATTATTAATTTAAATTATTAACATTGAGATCAAATATCTATAAATTATTATTATTTTCCTCGGAATTCGCGTTTAAATCTTAATGACGGGTCATTTCTTTATTGTGCCACCAGGTGGCAGCAGTGGGTGATGTCCGATTTTCCAACATCCGGGACACTAAATCGAAAGCGTTTAAAAGCTTTATTCGGTATAAACTCTACGTCATCGAGTTCATTAACTCTGTAATTAGAATCGGAACGCCGACTTCTCGCCTCACACCATCTCCGTGTTTTTACTAAACGTGTAAACAGGCAGTTCTTACTGAAGCTCCGGAATCCTGGAGGAACCATGGAGGAACCATGCAGGAACCATGCAGGAACCATGGAGGACCCAGCCGGGTGTCCCTGCCGTCAGCAGGTGGAGGTGGAGATGAGGACACAGGTTTTCGGTTTGGACGGTTCTTGAAAAGTTCTCAAAGCTGGAGCTGCAGTAACTGAGTGAGGACCACGAGGATGAGGATGAGGGACGAAGAGCGGGGCCCGCTGATGGGGGCCGAGGCGTGGAGCTCATGTCCACACAGAGCGTGTTCTAACAGAACCCGCGTCTCCGGACTGACACCTGCACAACAGAACACACCCGATGAAGGGGGGACACTGAGGGACACTGAGGACAAACGGCAAATACTCATTAAAGCAATTAAAAAGCAAGACTGTTACACACACACACACACACACACACACACACACACACACACACACACACTGACCAAACCATGTGTCTGTATCGATCGTGTGTGTGCGTGTGTGTGTGTGTGTGTGTGTGTGTTCCCGATAATTGCACCATCAGTCAATAGAGACACAGCTGTTAACCAAAGCAACTCAATACACTGACCTACTGAAGTTAATTAATAACGATCACCATGGCAACCGCTCCGTTCTAATTAAGCCTCGTTTAGACATGTCTTCACTTAATGGAATCCCCATCTGGGTGGAGTTTGCATGTTCTCCCCGTGTCTGTGTGGGTTTATTCCGGGTCTCCGGTTTCCTCCCACAGTCCAAAAACATGGATCAAGTCAATTGAGTTCTCCAAATTGCCCCATATAAAGTGTGTGTGTCTGTGTGAGTGAGTGTGTGTCCAGTGATAGATTGGCGTCCTGTCCTGGGTGTATCTGCCCAGCGCCCGAGATGTTCTCCCCTGGATGGACATGGGGAACCCCCCCCCCCCCCCCGCGACCCTAATAGAGGATAAAGTGGGAGATAATGAATGAATAAATTGCCCCATATAGTGTGTCTGTGTCTGTGTGTTCCTAGTTATAGATTGGCGTCCAATCCGTTCTCCCCTGGGTGGGCATGGGGAACAACACCCCCCCCCCCCCACAACCCTTGTAAAGGATAATGAGTGAATAATCCATCCATCTTCTACTTTATCCTCTATTAGGGTCGCGGGGGGGTGGGGGGGGGTATACCCATCCAGGGGAGAACGTCTCGGGCGCTGGGCAGATACACCCAGGACAGGGCGCCAATCTATCACAGAACACACACACACTCTATATGGGGCAATTTGGAGAACTCAATTGACCTGATCCATGTTTTTGGACTGTGGGAGGAAACCGGCGAACCCGGAGGAGACCCACGCGGACACGGGGAGGACATGCAAACTCCTTTCAAACCGGGAATCCCCAGCGCTGAGAGGAGAACATGCCAAACGACTAAGTCATCGTGCCGCCTGACTGAATAAAGTTAAACATAAATAACAGTCATGTAAATTGCTGTTGCGATCTTAATGGCGGGTTAATTGGTCTGTTGTACCACCAGGTGGCAGCAGCGGGTGATTTCTGATTCTCCAACGCTCCGCTGCGTTAAACGGCGGTGAACATCCGGGACACCTTCATTAAAGGCCTTTAAACAATAATTCATTCATTCATTCATTATCTCCCACTTTATCCTCTATTAGGGTCGCGGGGGGGGGGGGGGGTTCCCCATGCCCATCCAGGGGAGAACGTTTCAGGCGCTGGGCAGATACACCCAGGACAAGGGGGGGCAATCTATCACTGGACACACACTCACTCACACACACACTCTATATGGGGCAATTTGGAGAATTCAATTGACCTTGATCCATGTTTTTGGTCTGTGGGAGGAAACCGGCGAACCCGGAGGAAACCCACGCGGACACGGGGAGAACATGGAAACTCCACCCAGATGGGGATTTGAACCGGGAATCCCTAGTGCTGAGAGGAGAACATGCTAAACCACTAAGCCACCTTAAACAATAATGAGAAGAATAAAGTGCAGAGATGTGAAGACATTCACCCTGCTGTGTCCACTCCTCCCAGAGGTGCTGCACATCTGGATCCAGATCGTGATCCGAATCTGAAAAACATCAGGAAACACGACCATCCCGTTATTTAAAGAACCAAACGATCCACCAGAACATTACGCTGGAAGAACATCACATTAGAACAGTTTACATCGTACATACAGTGCCTTGCAAAAGTATTCACCCCCCTGCCCTGGATTTTTCCCTATTTTATTACATTACAACCTGAATGTTTTATTTTTATTTTTTTTTTTTTTATCTGAATTGAATTTACATTTACATTTACATTTAGTCATTCAGCAGACGCTTTTATCCAAAGCGACTTACAAATGAGAACACCACAAGTCAGAAGCCATGGAGAAAACCAACTATACTGTAAATTCATCAAACCTGATTGTTATTCGAAGCTGCGCCCCCCCCCCCCCTTTTTTTTATATTTATTATAATTTTTTTTTTATAACAGGTATTTGTTAAAGAGATGCGTCTTAAGTAGTTTCTTAAAACTGTTTAGAGATTCAGCCTTACGGACGGAGTTGGGAAGATCGTTCCACCATTTTGCAGTGGAGAACGCCACAGAATGAGAATTAGCTCCTCGGTGAGGTGGAACCACCAGGCGGCAATCATAACTGGAGCGAAGTGAACGAGTCGGAGTGTATTTTGAAAAGATAGAGTGAAGGTAAGAGGGGGAAGATCCAGAAATGGTTCTGTAGATCAGAGTCAGTGACTTGTACTGAATGCAGCAGCTACAGGAACCAATGGAGGGAAGTGAGTAATGGAGTGACATGAGTTCTCTTGGGGGTTAAACACGAGTCGGGCTGCAGAGTTCTGAATCAGTTGAAGAGGTCTGATGGTGGAAGTTGGGATACCGGCAAGTAGTGCATTACAATAATCAAGCCGGGATAGGACTCGGGCTTGAACAAGCAGTTGGGTAGCATGTTCAGTCAGAAAGGGTCTGATCTTCCTGACGTTCTAAAGAAGGAATCTACAGGAACGGGCGGTTTTGATCACATGATCAGAGAGTTTAAGGTGGGAGTCTATTGAGAACCCAAGGTTCCGGACCGAATCAGTTGGGGAGATTGTGGAACCGTCCATTTGGAAGGTCAGGTTGTGATGGATTGAGGGTTTAGCTGGGAATTTGATGCATCTGCATGAAATAGTCTACGTTTTAGAAGTGAAATGAGGGGGAAAAAAATATATGTATATAAAGAATATGAAAATAAAAAACTGAGAATTGGCATGTGCATATGTATTCATCCCCTTTGTTATGAAGCCCCTAAAACGTTCTGGTGCAACCATTTACCTTCAGAAGTCACATGCTTAGTGAAATGAAGGCCACCTGTGAGCAATCTAAGTGTCACATGATCTGTCAGTATATACACACTTTTTCTGAAAGGCCCCAGAGGCTGCAACACCATTGAGCTAACCGAACAACACCATGAAGACCAAGGAGCTCTCCAAGCAAGTCAGGGATAAAGTTCTAGAGAAGTATAAGTCAGGGTTGGGTTATAAAAAAATATCCAAATCTCTGATGATCCCCCGGAGCACCATCAAATCCATCATCATCAAATGGAAAGAACATGGTACCACAATAAACCTGCCAAGAGAGGGCCGCCCACCAAAACTCTCAGCCCGGTCAAGGAGGGCATTAATCAGAGAGGCAGCACAGAGACCAAAGGTAACCCTGAAGGAGTTCCCAAGCAGAGACTGGAGTGTCTGTCCATATGACCACAATAAGCCGTACACTCCATAGAGCTGGGCTTTATGGAAGAGTGGCCAAAAAAAAACCCTTTACTTACAGACAAAAATAGGAAGGCTCGTTTTGAGTTCGCAAAAAGGCATGTGGGAGACTCCCAAACTGTATGGAGGAAGGTACTGTGGTCAGATGAGACCAAAATTGAACTTTTTGGCCACCAAGGAAAACGCTATGTCTGGCGCAAACCCAACACATCTCATCACCCCAAGAACAGCATCCCCACCGTGAAACATGGTGGTGGAAGCATCATGCTGTGGGGATGTTTCTCAGCAGCAGGAACTGGAGAACTGGTCCGAGTCGAGGGGAAGATGGAGGGTGCTAAATACAGGGATGTTCTTGAGCAAAACCTGTTTACGTCTGTCAGTGATCTGAGACTAGGGCGGAGATTTACCTTCCAACAGGACAATGACCCGAAGCATACGGCTTAAGCAACACTTGAGTGGTTTAAGAGGAAACGTGTAAACATATTGGAATGGCCTAGTCAAAGCCCAGACCTTCATCCAATTGAGAATCAGACTTGAAGATTGCTGTTCTTCAACGGAAACCATCTCACTTGAAGGAGCTGGAGCAGTTTAAGCCATGAGGAATGGGCGATAATTCCAGTGGCAAGCTCATAGAGACTTATCCAAAGCGACTCTAAGGTGGCTCTACAAAGTTACTGACTTACGGGGGTGAATAGTTATGCACACTGAGGTTTTCAGTTATTTTGTCCTATTTGTTTTTTGCTTCACAAAAAAAAGAAATTGTAGGCATGGTCTGTAAATTAAATGATGCAGACCCTCAAATGTTCCCTTTGAATTCCAGGTTGTGAGGTAATAACAAAATGTGAAAAATGTAAAGGGGGTGAATACTTTAGCATGGCACTGTAGTTCATTCATTCATTATCTCCCGCTTTATCCTCTATTAGGGTCGCGGTGGGGTTCCCCATGTCAATCCAGGGGAGAACGTCTCGGGCTCTGGGCAGATACACCCAGGACAGGACGCCAATCCATCGCTGGGCACACACTCACTCACACAGACACACACACTCTATAGGGGTCAATGTGGAGAACTCAATTGACTTGATCCATGTTTTTGGACTGTGGGAGGAAACCGGAGAAACCGGAGGAAACCCACGCGGACACGGGGAGGACATGAAAACTCCACCCAGATGGGGATTCGAACCGGGACCGGGAACCGGGAATCCCTAGTGCTGAGAGGAGAACATGCTAAACCACTAAGCCACCGTGGCGCCCTATTTTCAAAATACACTCCGACTCGTTCACATCGCTCCGGTGATGATCGCCCCCTGGTGGTTCCATCTCACCGAGGAGCTGATTCTCACTCAGTGGCGTTCACCACTGCAACATGGTGGAACGTTCTTCCCAACTCCGTCCGTAAGGCAGAATCACTGAACAGTTTTAAGAAACTACCGAAGACGCATCTCTCTAACAAAAACCTGTTGTAAAAAAAAATAATAATAATAATAATAAAAAAAGGGCAGCATCGAATACCAATCAGGTTTGATGAATTTACAGTACAGTTGGTTTTCTCCATGGCTTCTGACTTGTGGTGTTCTCATTTGTAAGTCGCTTTGGATAAAAGCGTCGGCTGAATGAATAAACGTAAATGTAATTTTCTTGTCCTTTACAAATAAACAAACTGAAGTTTCTGTGGCGCGGTCAGGTCAGAACTCACTGCTGGCTGCACCATGTACATCTACACATGACCAATAAACCTGATTCTGATTCAGACATCAAACAGGAACCGTTCACAAAGAAGAACTCAGAACCACGGGGCCCGAGGGCGTGTCTTCAGAGACCCACCTTTGGTCATTTACATTACATTTGGTCATTTATTGGACACTTTTATCCAAAGCAACTTACAAGATGAACACAGGGTTAAATACAATATCCCTGGCCCACACTGTAACTTCAGTGGACCTGGGATTTGAACCCCCAACCTTCAGATTGATAGCCCAACACCCGAACCACTGAACTACCGCACCCACCTTTGCTGTGATGGAGCAGGAACCGTCTGAGCTCCCTCAGCGCCGCGGTGAGGTTCTCCAGCTGGTCGTGGAGGTGGATGTTCTCCTCGATCAGAGTGTGGATGGTGTCCTGCAGCTGGAAGGCGTGGCAGCAGACGGTCACCAGGAGCAGAGCCAGACTCAGGGTCTGAAACACACACATGTCTTCAGACGGGGAACACGGAGCACGAGCAGAACCCTGGAGCATGGAGTTCAGAACATCTGCCGTGGAGTCCTCCCTCTCTCGCCCTCACAGACACATGGTCCGTCATCGATCCGACACGGCGGGGCATTAACCACCGAGTCCAATCGATCACATCGGCCTGGACGTGGACGGAACGTCGGCCAGGGCTTCGGTTCCAAACGGCCTGCGGTTCTGAGAGAAGGTTCTCTTAAAATGACGAGAACCTCAGCAGGTGATGGAGTCCGTCACAGAACATCAGACAGGTCACCAAGGAAACGCAGCACACACACACACACACACACACAGACAGACAAAAACAATGTGCCCTAGTTGCTCGTTAACTGTCCAGCATGCTGGAACTTACTAAAGACCTGAGGAGAACATGCAAATGTCTCCACAGTGAACCAGACCATAGAGAATAATTATTACTGAGGAGAACATGCAAATGTCTCCACAGTGAACCAGACCATAGAGAACAATTATTACTGAGGAGAACATGCAAATGTCTCTGTAGCCACCCAAAGACCATAGAGAACAATTATTACTGAGGAGAACATGCAAATGTCTCTGCAGCCACCTAAAGATCAAAGAAATAGAACATTCCATACATGGTTAAAATTTTAGGACACACCTCCTAAGTACACACTACATTAGTGAACTTAACAGTTTAGGGAAGGCCCTTTTGGTTCCAGCACACAAAGCAGGAACCATAGAGACACCGTCAGGTTCAATTTAAAGAACGTGATCCATTCGAGGATCTGACCTCCACCTCACCCACCACCTGAACTCCGGATGAACGGACGGGAACATCCACAGGAACCGTCCCCAAAATAACGAGAACCAACGGAGAACCTCAGCTGAGTCCCAGTCCGGCGGTCCACTTTAAACACAGCCTCGAAATTAAACTCGAACTTAATAAAGTCCAACTTCAAAGCCTTTGATCTCACTGTCCTGGTAAAGCCTTTGATCTCACTGTCCTGGTAAAGCCTTTGATCTCACTGTCCTGGTAAAGCCTTTGATCTCACTGTCTTGGTAAAGCCGTTGATCTCACTGTCCTGGTAAAGCCTTTGATCTCACTGTCCTGGTAAAGCCTTTGATCTCACTGTCTTGGTAAAGCCTTTGATCTCACTGTCTTGGTAAAGCCTTTGATCTCACTGTCTTGGTAAAGCCTTTGATCTCACTGTCTTGATAAAGCCTTTGATCTCACTGTCTTGATAAAGCCTTTGATCTCACTGTCTTGTAAAGCCTTTGATCTCACTGTTTCATAAAGCCTTTGATCTCACTGTCTTGGTAAAGCCTTTGATCTCACTGTCTTGTAAAGCCTTTGATCTCACTGTTTCATAAAGCCTTTGATCTCGCTCTTTGATTGACGTTTTCATAAAAAAAACATAATAAAAATAAAAGGCAAGCATTGGCGTCCTGTCCTGGGTCTATCTGCCCAGCGCCCGAGACGTTCTCCACTGGATGGACATGGAGAACCCCACCGCGACCCTAATAGAGGATAAAGTGGAAGATAATGAATGAAAAGGCAAGCACGGCGTTGAACATTCGAACAAAACTTTATTGTGAAGTCAGAAGACGTTCATCTTCACGCGCTCTTGGTCGCTCTGGAGCGCTTCTTCTTCACCACCACGGGTTTCTGACTCTTCAGGATGGCGCTGGCACGTCGCAGGGCAGCCTGGGGGGGGGGGTAAACGTTAATCACAGACTGTAACGTGTGAGAGGTGGAGCTCGGTGGAGGCAGGTGGTTGCCACTCCGGTGCGAGCGCTCACCATGCGCAGGTCCTTCCTATAGTTGTTTTTGACGATGATGTTCCTCAGGCGGTTGAGGGTGGTGCGGGAGTTCTTGTTGATGGTGATCTTCTCGTACGACTTGGCCGGTTTACGCTGACCTGAGACGACACGCGTGCACGGGTCAGAACGAGGGGGGACAGGGAGGTGGTGGATGATTCTCAGACCACACAAGGTGCCAACATGAGAGAACATACCAACGTCCCGCCCCACTAGGTCAACGTAAACGAGCGCGCTCACCTGTGCGTTTCTTCAGGATGACCACGATGCCCTTGCCGTCGGCCGCCTGCTCCACCCCCACGGTTTTGCGGTGAACGAGGCCGTTGAAGCGGAAGGCGTTCTTGGCCTTCAGGTTGTTGGGTTCCTGAAATACGAAGAGCGTGAACGTTACGTGGAACGTCGAGACGATAAAGAACACTCAGAGTTAAAGCCACACCCACTTCGGGCACTATAAACACTTTAGGGATCACGAGAATCAGGTGTTCAGAACCGACGCCATGGTTTTTTGGCATCAAGGTGATGCATGTTAACCTCAGGTCTAAGTTTGATGGAACCAGTCTGATCCCCACACCTTCCTTATTGGGTTGTGGTTAAGGCAACAGCCCTGTGACCTGAAGGTCCCCGGTTCGATTCCCAGTCCCAACAAGTAATTCGGCTGAAGTGCCCTTGGACAATGACCCTAACCCCAAGGGGTCATGTGCTCACTTCAGTGTGTGGTGTGTGTTGTACTGAATGGATGGGTTACATGTGGAGGACTTTTTTTTTTTTAATGTAACTTTAATGAAGACGAGTGATGTGACGTTTGAAGCGAGGCTTCGGAGCCTGCGCCGAGCAAAAAGGGGCGTGTTAAATGAAGCCCCGTTTGGAGGCGTGTCTCCACGGTGGCGGTGCGCGGCCGCATAAAGAGGGTTTGAACCACAAGGCACTTTGTGGGTTTTGAGTCGGCGTTGTTCAGTGTGGTTGCACGGCGATTGACGTGTGCGTTACAGTTTAGTAATGACATTAGACTATCAGTTATAATTATTATAAATCAGTTATTAATATAATTAGATCTAATATTTATATTATTAGGTTAGGCTTTAATTGACTAATTAGTTGAGCAGTATATGAGATGTATATAAATGTAATATTGGCGGTACGGCGGCTTAGTGGTTTAGCATGTTCTCCTCTCAGCACTAGGGATCCCCGGTTCGAATCCCCATCTGGGTGGAGTTTGCATGTCCTCCCCATGTCTGCGAGGGTTTCCTCCGGGTTCTCCGGTTTCCTCCCACAGTCCAAAAACATGGATCAAGTCAATTGAATTCTCAAAAATTGCCCCATATAGAGTGTGTCTGTGTGAGTGAGTGTGTGCCCAGTGATGGATTGGCATCCTGTCCTGGGTGTATCTGCCCAGCGCCCGAGACGTTCTCCCCTAGATGGGCATGGGGAACCCCCCGCGACCCTGATAGAGGATAAAGTGGAAGATAATGAGTGAAAGGATAATGTAATATCAATCAGTGATTGCTGTTTTTGTACCCCTGTAGACTTAGAGGTGACCTTTGGCATTTGCTGGACTCCAGTGTGGGACAGAGCAGGCATAATGAGTGCAATAGTTGATGCAACCGTTGAAGTTGACTGATACTTAGCTGAAGTAAACCTGCCCAGACAAGAAAGTCCACTAATGTACTGGAGGAAAAAAAAATTATAAAAAAAAAATTATATATACTGTATATATAAATAAATAATATCCATATTTATATAAGTTGGCACAAACGTTTTATGCTTTCCAGCCTCCTCAGTGCCATGTTAAAAAGGGTATCCTCTGAGGCTGGGGAGATTGTATCCAAAAAAAATAAATAAATAAATAAAATAAAAATAAAAAAAGGAATATCCTAAACCCCAACACTGTTAAAAAGCTGATGTTTTTAAATAAAAAAAAATCAATAAGTTGAAGTTGTCCCTTCTCCATACTTTTGTCGTAATTTACTGTTCTTCACTCAAAGTTCAATAAACACATCATTCATAACGCGCTCTTGCACTCCCAGTTTAATAAGCACATTAACATTCAGTGTCATCGTTGTTGTATTTATTTTAAGTGTTTATCACTTAATACCTAATAAAATTTCCTAGAAAAAAAAAAACTTTCATTGATACAAAGTTGCAAAAACGGTTGGCTTCCTATATAGACATTGGGGTGGGTTAGCTCAGTGGTCAGGGTGTTGGGGTATCAATCTGAAGGTTGGGGGTTCAAAGGTGTGGGGCCTTGAGCGAGACCCTTGACCCTCATTGCTGCAGGGGGCGCTGTGATGAACCCTGTGCTCACCTCGTAAGTCGCTTTGGATAAAAGCGTCCAATAAATGACCTTCAATGTCATATTTCTATTTAAACAGCAGGTGTCACTAGTGAGAACATTTCACAAGCCTTCTTTTTGCGAATCTTTGGACTGGAAAGGCCCATTGGTTGACGAGGCTTGGTTCTGCCATCACTAGTGAAGACGTAGAGGACCGCGCTCATACAGGACAGACGGCGCGGCTACTCACCATGCTGTAGGTCTGTCCATTCCTCTTAATCAGGAAGCTGGAGTTGTTTCTGATGACCATCCACTGCAGGTGAGCCGACATGGTGACGGTTCCTGATTCCTAACGAGGGGACAGAAAGAGGACGCTTTAATACGAAGGTGACTTACAAACGAGAGAACGCCACGATCAGCAGTTACATAAAGACCAGCTCCACTGGAGAACCATCGAACCCGGGTCTGCAAACCTACAGCTTCTTAAGATCAGGTGTTCAAGATGTTTCGTGAAGATGCTAAATAACTCCCCCTGATCCTAACATCGATCAGTGGAGAACGATACGGAGCGCGAGGTTGCCCCACCGGGAGACATTCATCACCAAGAGTGAAGTAAACGAGTTGGGAGTGCATTTTGGAAATACAGAGTGACGGAAATCACCCGCTGCTGCCACCTGGTGGTACAACAGACCAATTAACCTGCCATTAAGATCGCAACAGCAATTCACATGACTGTTATTTACGTTTAACTTTATTCAGTCAGGCGGCATGGTGGCTTAGTGGTTTGGCATGTTCTCCTCTCAGTGCTGGGGATTCCCAGTTCAAATCCCAATCCATGTCCTCCCCATGTCTGTGTGGGTTTCCTCCCATAGTCATGGATCAAGGTCAATTGAGTTCTCCAAATTGCCCCATATAGTGTGTGTGTGTGTGAGTAAGTGTGTGCCCAGCGATAGATTGCCCCCTCCTGTCCTGGGTGTATCTGCCCAGCGCCCGAAACGTGGTGGTGTTCCCCCATGCCCATCCAGGGGAGAACGTCTCGGGCGCTGGGCAGATACACCCAAGACAGGACGCCAATCTATCACTGTTCACACACACACACTCTATATGGGGCAATCTGGAGAACTCAATTGACTTGATCCATGTTTTTTGGACTGTGGGAGGAAACCGGAGAACCCGGAGGAAACCCATGCGGACACGGGGAGGACATGGAAACTCCACCCAGATGGGGATTTGAACCGGCAATCCCAAGAGCGGAGAACATGCCAAACCACTAAGCCACCGTGCCACCCACAATTACATATCAATTCACCTTTAATACAAGAAAAGCTAATAAACTTTACATCAACACAATTAGTATACCAAACGAACACAAACCTCATTGGCTGCATAAAATATCAAAGAGCGCTATAGCTTTATGACGCGTCTCGTCGCTCCTCGACCTCCTTAATAAACACTTTAACCTTTAATGCCAACTTTGGAACCTTGGAATGACTCCAGAACAAACAATTCACAGTTCTTATACTAAATATCCACAACACCAACATAAACCTTGATATTTAGTATTTGAACCAGTTGGTTCTCGGTGTTGTGTATCAATCTGAAGGTTGTGGGTTCGAATCCCAGCTCCACTGAAGTTACCAGTGTGGGCCCTTGAGCAAGGCCCTTAACCCTGTGTTTACCTTGTAAGTCGCTTTGGATGAAAGCGTCTAATAAATGACCAAATGTAAATGCAGGTTGCCCCATTACAACTGGGTAAACCTTGAATCATGCTGTTTTTAGTTATCATACCGCCCGAAACAACCTGTTAAGACACGTAAACGCAGGTTTTATATAATAATAAAGATGAATTCTGAACAAAACAAACTTAATTCACAGTTCTTATACTAAATATCCACAACACCAACATAAACCCAGATATATTTATTATTTGAACATGCAGGTTCTCGGTTACTCAGCGGTTCGGGTGTTGGGTATCAATCTGAAGGTTGTGGGTTCAAATCCCAGGTCCACTGAAGTTACAGTGTGGGCCCTTGAGCGAGGCCCTTAACCCTCATTGCTCCAATTACTGAACGAAAATGCAGGTTGCCCCATTACAACGATTCATGCTGTTTTTAGTTATCGTACCGACCAAAACAACCTGTTAGAGATATAAATCCAGGTTTTATACAATAATAAAGATAAAATCAGAATAAAACAATCATAATTTACAGATCTTACACTAAATATCCACAACACCAATATAAACTTTGATATATTTAGTATTTGAACATGCAGGTTGCCCCGTTACACCGAGGTAAACCTTGAATCATGCCGTTTTTAGTAATCATACTGACCAAAACACCCTGTTAGACACGTAAACCCAGGTTTTATACAATAATAAAGATGAATTCAGAATAAAACAATCATAATTCACAGATCTTACACTAAATACCAACAACACCAACATAAACCTGGATATATTTAGAATTTGAACCAGCAGGTTCTCGTTACTCAGCGGTTCGGGTGTTTGGTATCAATCTGAAGGTTGTGGGTTCAAATCCCAGCGCCACTGAAATTACAGTGTGGCCATTGAGCGAGGCCCTTAACCCTCATTGTTCCAATGACTGAACGAAAATGCAGGTTGCCCCATTACAACGATTCATGCTGTTTTTAGTTATCGTACCGACCAAAACAACCCGTTAGAGATATAAAACCAGGTTTTATACAATAATAAAGATGAATTCAGAAGAAAACTAACATAATTCACAGTTCTTACACTAAATACCAACATAAACTTTGATATATTTAGTATTTCAACATGCAGGTTGCCCCGTTACACCGAGGTAAACCTTGAATCATGCCGTTTTTTAGTTATCGAACTGCCCGAATCAACCTGTTAGAGATATAAATCCAGGTTTTATACTATAATAACTTATCTAAATTGAGATAAACAGTTTGTTAATGGATGTTTGTAATCCGGAGATGTTCGGTTTGTGTAGCATGACGCCGCCGGAGCCGAGGCCTCTGAGGCGCCGACATTATTCAACAAAACGCGGATAAAAGCCCCACGTAGACCCTCAGCGGCTCCAACACAACCGGGTTCACACCCAACGCCATCACCGCCGCGGAAAACGCGCAGCTATCCGCCAACAGACGACGTTTATAAGGCGAATTAAGACGAACGCAAGGCGACCACGTTACCTTCTCCAACGACGGAAGAGAGAGAGAAAGAAAGAAGGTCCGGCCCCGGCAAAACTTTATAGATCCTTGCGCGTCGTACGAAGCATTAGCGTACTTAGTTTTTATTTTATTTTATTTTTTTATGCATCCTTATAAAAAACACGCGGTGTGCACGTGTCTTAAAACTGTAGTGCAAAAAACAATGTGAAACTCTATCGAAACTCTATTTATTTTTCGAAATAAATCATATAGTGCGGCGTGTCGGCGGAGGGATATCACGCGCACGCTTCGAGCGGTGACGTTCAAAATGAGTGGATCGACACTACGAAGTGCACTACGTTCACAAGCGCGGGATTTAATTCGTGACAATGCTCAGTGTTTGTAGAATGAAGGCGATCCGGGGATGTTTATAAAATATAATAATCAGATAAAACGGGTTAAGTTTGAGGCTAACGACGGATTAGTTGTCGAGTATCATTCGTGTCGGTTAGGGAGCACGGTGTCATTTGGGACGTCGTCCGTGAACGTCATTTTGAGGCGACGGACGTTCACGCGAAGGGGTTGGGTGTCAAACCACTCCGTGCTCCCTTCGTAGGCACACTACAACCGCGTTGTCACGTGCGCCAGGTAGTTCACTACAATACAGTCAGAGTGCTGTTTGAGATACGGACGCGCCGCCCGACGTTTCGCCAGGAGAATGTAAACAAACGAGGCTCTGTTAGTTAATTAGTTAAAAATGTAAGCGATAATGTTACTGAGGTCACGTGATGATCCGACTATAAAGGATGGATGAGGACGAGGAGCTGGAATCAGCTGGCGAGAAGTTATACGAGCGGATTTATCCCAAACACGGAGACATGGCCCCGAAACTGACAGGTGCAGGCGACGTTACAGTTTACAGTCCGCGTGGGTTTCCTCCCACAGTCCAAAAACATGGATCAAGGTCAAATGAGTTCTCCAAATTGCCCCATATAGAGTGTGTCTGTGTGAGTGAGTGAGTGTGCGTCCAGCGATAGATTGCCCCCCTGTCCTGGGTCCGTCTGCCCAGCGCCTGAAACGTTCTCCCCCGGATGGACATGGGGAACCCCCCCCCCCCGTGATGTATTTTGGAGTCTCTATCACAAATTAACTGGATTTAATTCATTTTAAATGAAAATAGGGGGTGGCTTGGTGGTTTAGCATGTTCTCCTCTCAGCGCTGGGGATCCAGGTTCGAATCCCAATCTGGGTGGAGTTTGCATGTTCTCCCCGTGTCCGTGTGGGTTTCCTCCGCGTTCTCCTCAGTGCTGGGGATTCCCAGTTCAAATCCCCATCTGGGTGGAGTTTCCATGTTCTCCCCATGTCCGCGTGGGTTTCCTCCGGGTTCTCCGGTTTCCTCCCACAGTCCAAAAACGTGGCTTCAAGGTGAAGAGAATGCATTAAATTGCCCCACACGTGATCATGCCGTAAATCCGAAACGAGCGTCGAGAACAAAGTTCTTGACAAACACAGAATCCGCTTCACTGATTATTATTTTAGAACGCGTCTGCGCCCCGCCCCCTTTTAGAAACCTGCGCTCTTAATTCTCCATCAGCGATCACAGGAGCTCCACAATGTTGACGACGGGACGCTGCCAGAGCTGCGGAGGACGGGCGGGCGGACGGACGGACGGGGATCTATGTGTTACGGGGTGTTATGATGTCTAGATGTTCCAGAACGTTCCGTGTGGTGACTGAGCTGCACCTCTGGTTCCAGGAATGTTGCTGGAGCTGCCGGGTTCGGTGGTGGAGCAGATGCTGCGGGATGAATCTCTCCTCAGTGAGGCGCTGCAGAGAGCGCTGGAGGCTCTGAGTGCACCTGCGGAACCCAGCCACAGGTACCACAGCGTGCACACACACACACACACACACACACACACACACTGTTAATTCAAGTTATTTTATTTATATAGCGCTTTTTAAAACAGTACGTCCCAGAGAGCGAGCCGAAGAGGCAGCAGCAAGACAAAACTCCCTGTTATGTTGTTATTTAAGGAAGAAACCTTGTGAGGACCGAGACTCAGTGGGGGACTCGTCCTCCTCGAGCGGCCGCGCAGCGACAACAGTGTAGGACAGCCATGTCCAGATATTAAACAACTGAAAAACTATATGTGAGTCCATTAGGGGGCGCCCTGCAGGACCGCCAGTCCAATTAATATTCAGGTTCCGTACAGTATTGGTCAGCAGAACCATGGATGAAGGTCTGACCACACCTCCAGGACGCCCGTCACACCTCAAAAGAAACAGACGAGGAAGGTCGTTAGAGCTGATAATTAAGCAGAGTAATTAATTAATAAGTAATTGATTGACACTAGGTGGCACGGTGCTTAGTGGTTTGGTATGTTCTTCTCTCAGCACTAGGTATTCCCGGTTCGAATCCCCATCTGGGTGGAGTTTCCATGTTCTCCCCGTGTCTGCGTGGGGTTCTCCGGTTTCCTCCCACAGTCCAAAAACATGGATCAAGTCAATTGAGTTCTCCAAATTGCCCCATATAGAGTGTGTCTGTGTGAGTGAGTGTGTGCCCAGCGATAGATTGCCCCCCTGTCCTGGGTGTATCTGCCCAGCGCCCGAAACGTTCTCCCCTGGATGGGCATGGGGAACCCCCCCCCCCTCCCCGACCCTAATATAGGATAAAGCGGGAGATAATGAATGAATGAATAAGTGATTGATTTACACAGGGGCGGCACGGTGGCTTAGTGGTTTGGCATGTTCTCCTCTCAGCACTAGGGATTCCCGGTTTGAATCCCCACCTGGGTGTGGTTTCCATGTTCTCCCCATGTCCGCGTGGGTTTCCTCCGGGTTCTCCGGTTTCCTCCCACAGTCCAAAAACATGGATCAAGGTCAATTGAGTTCTCCAAATTGCCCCATATAGAGTGTGAGTGTGTGTCCAGTGATAGATTGCCCCCCTGTCCTGGGTGTATCTGCCCAGTGCCCGAAACGTTCTCCCCTGGATGGGCATGGGGAACCCCCCCCGCTCGACCCTAATAGATGAAGTGTGAGATAATGAATGAATGAATGACACAGTGCATCATGTGACTCCGGCATCACTGACTCGAACAGCAGAACTAAAAGAGGCAGATCCTGCAGGGCACTTAGTTGAGAGGGCTCCCCGGAACAGCATTATTTCAGCCCCCCCCCCCCCCCATTAATGATGAGGTCTAGAGACACTGTCTCTCTCTCTCTGTAGTGAAGCTCCATCACCGTCCGACGACGTGGACTCCGCCTCCGACGTGGACTCCGCCTCCGACGACTCCCTGGGCGAGCGCCTCTACGAGCTGGTGGACCTCCACCACACCGGCCACACCCAGAAGATCACAGGTCAGCGTTCGGTCACATCGTTAGGCGCCTCGTTAAGCATCGTTAAGCATTATGAACGTGTGAATGCGCGCAGGCATGCTGCTGGAGCAGGACAGACGCACGGTTCTGCGGCTGCTGTCCGACCCCCGGCGGCTGCGGGACGACGTGGGCGTGGCCCTGAGGAGCTTGAACGAGTGAGTCAACATCTGCAATTAATCAGAGGGCTCGTTAATAAAAGGTCCTGAGTTTGAGCCGTGTGTGTGTGTGTGCGATTGGTATGTTCTCCACACGGTGGTGCGCGCTCCTGTACGACTGGCTCACACTCGCAGTTCTAGTTCATCCCAAAAGGTGTTGAGGTCAGGACATAACGAATTCATCCATGAGGACGCAGCTGCCGCAACTACACGGCGTCCATGACCACGTGAACGCAACAGAGCAGCTCGACTTTATCCTCTATTAGGGTTGCGGGGGGGGGGGGGGGGGGGGGGGGGGGGGGGGGGGGGGGGGGGGGGGGGGGGGGGGGGGGTAGAACGTTTCGGGTGCTGGGCAGATACACCCAGGACAGAGGGGCAATCTATCACTGGACACACACTCACACAGACACACTCTATATGGGGCAATTTGGAGAATTCAATTGACCTTGATCCATGTTTTTTGGACTATGGGAGGAAACCGGAGAACCCGGAGGAAACCCACGCGGACACGGGGAGGACATGCAAACTCCACCCAGATGGGGATTCGAACCGGGAACTCCTAGTGCTGAGAGGAGAACATGCCAAACCACCGTGCCACCTCAACCTCATTCATTCATTATCTCCCGCTTTATCCCATATTAGGGTCGCGGGGGGGGGGGGGGGTTCCCCTTGCCCATCCAGGGGAGAACGTTTCGGGCGCTGGGCAGATACACCCAGGACAGGGGGGCAATCCATCGCTGGGCACACACTCACACAGACACACTCTATATGGGGCAATTTGGAGAACTCAATTGACCTTGAATCCATGTTTTTGGACTGTGGGAGGAAACCGGAGAACCCGGAGGAAACCCATGTGGACACGGGGAGGACATGGAAACTCCACTCAGATTGGGATTCGATCCAGGAATCCTTAGCGCTGAGAGGAGAACATGCTAAAGCACTAAGCCACCGTGCACCTCAACCTCATTCATTCATCCATTATCTTCCACTTTATCCTCTATTAGGGTTGCGGGGGGGGGGGGGTTCCCCATGCCCATCCAGGGGAGAACGTTTCGGGCACTGGGCAGATACACCCAGGACAGGGGGGCAATCTATCACTGAACACACACTCACACTCTATATGGGGCAATTTGAAGAACTCAATTGACCTTGATCCATGTTTTTGGACTGTGGGAGGAAACCGGAGAACCCGGAGGAAACCCACGCAGACACGGGGAGAACATGGAAACTCCACGCAGACGGGGATTCGAACCGGGAATCCCTAGCACTGAGAGGAGAACATGCCAAACCCCTACACCACCGTGCCGCCCCAGCTTGACCTTAAATTTACGATGTTTAATTCTGATGATGTGAACGCTTCGTGTCTCCAGTTTGTCTTTTAATCATTTTTTAAAAATGACGTTAATTAATAATTAATAATTAAGTTTGAACCCCCCCCCCCCGTCGTAGGCGGAGTCGAGAGGGCGAGGTGGGCGGCGGCTCGGGGCAGGACGAGGTGGAGCAGATGGGTGAGAGGTTGTTTGCGCTGGTGCGGGACATCGAGAGCGTCCACTGCGCTGACATCACGGGTGAGGTGACCGGCGGGGGGTCCGGCGACCTTTAAACACCACCTCGTTTGTCTGACACCCGTCCGCCCGCCCGCCCGCCCGTCTGTCTGTCTGTCCGTGCAGGGATGCTGTTGGAGATGGACTCCAGCACGCTGCAGCAGGTCCTCGCAGATCCCACGCTGCTGAAGGTGGCGGTGCAGCGCGCCAAGAGTGCACTGGTACCCACACGCGCATGCACCACCTCCATACAGACACTCTCACGCTTCACTCAACAGCGCCTCCCTGTGTTCACAGGTGGAAACGTCCAGTCCAAACCTGCAGAAATCCACCACCTAACAAGTGACCCACACCTCCGGCTATTACATCAACGAACACTCGCGTCTGATTGGCCACATCATTACTAAGCTACACCAGAGTGGGCGGGGCCAGAATGGGCGGCGTAATGTACCTACCACAAATCAACATCATTAGTTGACCCATATTGCCATATAAGGGCATAATGAATGTGGCGCCGCCTAGTGGACGATGATCCGGCTCGTCGTCGTGTTCTGTGAGGTTATGGATTTCTTTAGTTTGATTATTAAGGTTATTGATTATTAAGGTTATTGATTATTGAGGTTATTGATTATTAAGGTTATTGATTATTGAGGTACCCCCCCCCCCCATGTTCTAATCATTCTGTAAAGTGTAGCCTACGGTTTAAACCCAATAAACCACATTTGTTCTAAAGGCTCCAAAATATGTTGTTTTTTTTAATTCCATCAGATTTCATTATTTTTTTTTTTTGTTCAGAATCTACAATTGCATCATCATCATCATCTTCATCATCATCAGAACTGGAAAACGTTCCCGGTTCTATTCGGGGAGAACGTCACGATGGGCCAAACAAAACAAGCAGTTCCTCGGAACGGCGGCGGCGGCGATAAAAGCACGATTTTCAGGAGGAGCGTCGGCGGCACGCGGACGTCAGCGGGACCGTCCCACGGAACCTCGGGGGGGTCCCCGGGTTCCTGCGGAACCATTTGGAAACGCTGTTAAAAAAAAATCAGAACGCGTTACAGCTCATAAATATTCAGACGCACAGATCGAGGGGGCGGCGGCCTTTCAAAAAAAAAAAAAAAAAAAAAAAAAAAAAATCACAAGTCATCAGAGACGGCGCGGCGTCAATAAATATTCTAAAATCGTCCCGAGGACCCCGGGGCGCGGCGGCGGCGGGGACGGGGCCGGGGCCGTGTCGTCTCTCTCGATGCTGAACGCTCGGGGTCGGGGTCCGGCGGATTCGACCGTATTGCACTCACAGAGCGCGGCGCTCCAGACGCAGGGAGAGGCACGCGGCAGACACGGCCCCACGCCACCACGCTGCCCGGCGCCCAAAAACTCAGATCCATCTGTTACAGAGTGGGGGGGGGGGAGGTGGAGGGGGGGGGCCGCAGACTGCCATGTTGATTGGGGACCCGTCCTTCAGTCTGACGCCGGACCGACGCCGGACGCTACTTCAGGGTCGGGTACTCGCGCTGTCCCAGACGGCCGGGGCGGGAACGCGCAGGAGGACCGGGCTGCAACACAAACGACGTCCAGTCATTACATTCATTAATTAATTAATTAATCACAATCATTTAATTACAATGACCTGGGGTGGCACGGTGGCTTAGTGGTTTGGCATGTTCTCCTCTCAGCACTAGGGATTCCCGGTTCGAATCCCCAATGTCGGTTCGAATGTCCTGGGTGTATCTGCCCAACGTCCAAAACGTTCTCCTCTGGATGGGCATGGGGAACCCTGGGGAACCCCCCCCCACCCACTGTGACCCTAATATAGGATAAAGCTGAAGATAATGGATGGATGGATATTATGTTAGTGGCTTAGTGGTTTGGCATGTTCTCCTCTCAGCTCGATTCCCAGTTCGAATCCCCATCTGGGTGGAGTTTCCATGTTCTCCCCGTGTCTGCGTGGGTTTCCTCCGGGTTCTCCATTTTCCTCCCACAGTCCAAAAACATGGATTCAAGGTGAATTGAATTCTCCAAATTGCCCCATATAGAGTGTGTGTATGAGTGAGTGTGTGTTCAGTGATAGATTGCCCCCCCCTGTCCTGGGTGTATCTGCCCAGCGCCCGAGACGTTCTTCCCTGGATGGACATGGGGAACCCCCCCCCCCGACCCTAATAGAGGATAAAGCGGAAGATAATGGATAGATGGGTGGATATTATGTTAGGGGCTTAGTGGTTTAGCATGTTCTCCTCTCAGCATTAGAGATTCCCGGTTTGAATCCCCATCTGGGTGGAGTTTGCATGTTCTCCCCGTGTCCGTGTGGGTTTTCTGTGGGTTCTCCGGTTTCCTCCCACAGTCCAAAAACATGGATCAAGGCGAATTGAGTTCTCCAAATTGCCCCATATAGAGTGTGTGTGTGAATGAGTGTGTGTCCAGTGATGGATTGCCCCCCTGTCCTGGGTGTATCTGCCCAGCGTCCAAAACGTTCTCCTCTGGATGGGGCCGTGTCTGCCGCGTGCCTCTCCCCCCCCCCCCCCCCCCCCCCCCCGACCCTAATAGAGGATAAAGCTGAAAATAATGGATGGATGGATATTCTGTTAGTGGTTTAGCATGTTCTCTCAACACTAGGGATTCCCGGTTCGAATCCACATCTGGGTGGAGTTTGCATGTTCTCCTCGTGTCCAAGTGGGTTTCATCCGGGTTCTCCGGTTTCCTCCCACAGTCCAAAAAACATGGATCAAGGTGAATTGAATTCTCCAAATTGCCCCATATAGAGTGTGTGTGTGAGTGTGTGTTCAGTGATAGATTGACCCCCCTGTCCTGGGTGTATCTGCCCAGTGCCCGAGACGTTCCCCCCCCCCCCCACCCCCCCGTGACCCTAATAGAGGATAAAGCTGAAGATGATGGATGTATATAATGACCTGTATGTAATGTTTAAACACTCAAAGCTTGCTGTAAGAAAATACTCTGTTCTGATTGGTCGACTGCGGCTTGTTTAGGTTCCTATATCTAATGGGTGGGAACCCAAAACACGGGGAGGACATGCAAACAAGTCTAACTCTCCGGCGCCACCTGGTGGTGCCGATTTAATTCACCGTGCCCGACTAACACCCGAGACGGACACTCGTGCTCCTCCTCCTCTTTATAAAAACATCAAAGCAAACGGTTACCTGTGCAAACTGGGAGGGGTTATAGAAGGTCACGCCCCCTGGAGGCGGTGCACCCTGAGCAGGAAGCTGTAAGAGAGAGACAGGATGTGTGAGTGATGATGAATCCGGAAGGCGGCGCGGGGAACACGTCGGCGGGGGGGGGGAACGGACGAGCGCACGGCCCGCTCGATTAAAAACGCTAATTAACGAGGTGAGAGGAAACGAGCCGCTTCGTCAGGAACATGAGTGGGGGGGGGGGGGGGGTCAGTCAGGGCATGCTGGGCGGGTGTGGAGGCGGAGCGGAAAGCCCGGGCGGTCGGGCGGAGAGGTGGCGGCGTGGTGCGCATGCATGATGTGCGGGTGGAGCCGCCTGCGCCCCCTGGAGGTACCTGATTTAAATGGCGACTCACTTCTCGAGATAACGAGCTCATTGAGCTAGAACGCGAGAGCTGCGAGAGCCGGGAGAGAGACACAACCACAAACCAGAATTAATCTCATGCAGCTTCGGCCTGTCAATCATCAGCTGTCAATCATCAGCATCATCATCATCACACCCCCCCCTCCCCCCACACACACACACACACTCATGCAGCCGGTTAGAGCGCCAGCCGACACCACGCACCGCCAGAGCAACGCGAGGGTATGCAAATAAGAGCTGAAGGACACGAGAGGCAGCCAATCAGGGGAGAGGGGGGTGTGTCCTCATAAAAGGAACCCATTTCTTTGATGTTCGTTCCTGTATCCGTGGTTCTAAACATGTGTGTCCATCTAAATATTCATTATAATATGTTAATATATTGCGGCACGGTGGCTTAGTGGTTTAGCATGTTCTCCTCTCAGCACTAGGGATTCCCGGTTCCAATCCCCATCTGGGTGGAGTTTGCATGTTCTGCCTCTGTCCACGTGGGTTTCCTCTGGGTTCTACGGTTTCCTCCCACAGTCCAAAAACATGGATCAAGTCAATTGAGTTCTCCAAATTGCCCCATATAGAGTGTGTGAGTGAGTGTGTGTCCAGTGATAGATTGCCCCCCTGTCCTGGGTGTATCTGCCCAGCGCCCAAAACGTTCTCCTCTGGATGGGCATGTGGAACCCCCCCCTCATAGAGGATAAAGCAGAAGATAATGAATAAATGAATGAATGTTAATATATTATTATATAAGTCTTCATATTATATTAGTATATTCTTCTCAGCACCTGGGATCCAGGTTTGGCTGGAGTTTGCATGTTCTCCCCGTGTCCTCGTGGGTTTCCTCCGGGTTCTCCGATTTTCTCCCACAGTCCAAAAACATGGATTTCAAGGTAAAAGGAATGCTCTAAATCGCCCCATACAATGTGTATCTGTCCAGCACCCGGAATGTTCTCCTCTGGATGAGCACCCCCCCCCCCCCCCCCGCGCAACCTTAGTGGAGGATTAAGCGGAAGATAATGAATTAAGACTTCATCGGCCCATTTGTTAGAACGTTTAGGTTAGTATGTGGTCATGGGAGGGGGCAGGGTCTGGGGTGAGGGGGTATTTACCTCTCCGGATTGTGTGCCCTCTGGTCCACTGGGTAGAAGATGGGGGTTAAACATCTGGAGAAAGATGATGTTGAGACGCATAACAACAAATTAGAAAAGAACCCAAAATTAAAAAACATGCAATCCCTTGTACCCTTAATGAAATGACCCCCCCCCCCACACAACACCTATAGAGGCTTGGGGCCGGTACATGGACATGCCCCCCCCCTCCCCCCTCTCTCACTCCACAGTGCGAAAACATCATTCATCCCTCCACATCACCCCCTACTGTTTACATGGATCCTATACACATCGCATCAACCACACTGCAGTGCACCAGCTTCGGTTACTGTGTGTGTGTGTGTGTGTTACCTGTGGAACTGCCCCACTGGGCTGATCTGCAGCATCTCCACTGCCATCAGGAACACTGCCCTCTAAAGGCTGCTGATCATGAGGAGCTGAACAGAGTACTCAGCAAATTAGAACCATGAATATTCAAATAATCATTTACACTTTTAATTATTATAATTTTTATACGAGTTTCTTTAACACACACACACACACACACACACACACCTGCAGAGGGAACAAAGAGATTGGTAGGCATGGCCATCGGTGCCAGGGGGGCAAATAGATCGGCAGGAGGTGCGACAGCAGGTTTGGAATTACTTCGACTCGGATTTAACACATCCACATAACGAGCTTTAGTGCCTGTAAACACACACACACACACACACACACACACACACACACACACACAGAGAGAGATGATGATTGTCTGTGCATTTGGCTCAGTGCTTCACTTTAAACACAAACTCTATGCATTTAACTTTAAAGCACAATGCGTCGAATTGGAGACATCTAGTGGTGAAGCTGCAGAACTGCAACCAAATGTTTTTTAACGATCATAAAACTTTCATGTTTATAAGACTTTGATCTGCCGGCACACAACTTCTACAAATACTTACAAATTAAAAATTAACAATTAAAAATAAAAATATGCAGAAGGAGAAAGTAAAACAGGTACTGTATAGTATTTAGATTATACAAAGCGTTACAATCAGATTGAGAGGTAAATAAAATGGAAATCACAGAAAAATCGGGAAGCAAATATAATAACAGATGATCAATGGTATGAAACTCTCAAAGCAGGACAGAGACAAACCAATAGCCCCACATGGAGAGAATTTAAATAAAATATAAAGATAAGATATTCCATCACCCCTTTTATTAAATCAAAAAATAACAAGACGTCAGAGTTATGTTGGAGAAATTGTGGACGGGTCGGAGACTTGAGTCACATACTCTGGGATTGTCCTAAAATATCAGAATTATATATATAATGAATTTATTAAGTACAGTTCCAGATGAGATGACCGAGGACTAAGTATATTTATTGAGAATTTTGCTTTTAATAACAAAGAATACAATAACAGTGTGCGTGGGTTAAAACCTCCCTGCATAATCCAATGGAAAGAGACGGAAAAAAGTTAAAATAATAATAAAATAAAAATAAATCACAGCAAGATTACAATTGCAGCAGTGCTTCTCAAATAGTGGGGCGCAGTGTGGCGCATAACAAGATATCACAGAGCAAGTGATATTAAGTGTACTGAACAAACCCTCAAGAGACAACATGGACAAATATTTAACAGGGATGAGGAGAGAGACGGAGATAACGAGAGCAACAAAAATCAACCGAAAACTAAATGTCAAAGTGAATGTAGCGCCTGGCTTCACTGTAACTGTAAATAAGGTGGGAGATGAAAGACCGATGTGTCTGCTGTGTCTCAAAATGTTGGCAGTGGACAGCATGAAGCCAAATAAATGAAGGCGTCACTTAAAGACATTACACCCCGATCACGCTGATAACCGCTTGAGTTTTTTAATTGTAAACGTGACGAGTATATCCAGCAAATATTAACGCTTTGTGAAAGCTACTTCAGAAAAGCAGTGCTGCAAAACGGGCGAGTTGGAGACATTAGTTCTGACGTTCTCAAAAAAAAAAAAAAAAAAAAAAAAAAAAAAAAAAAAAAAAAATAACGGCACAAATTGTTGTATTCATGTTTAATTTGTAGGTTAAAGTGTTAATATATTGAGCTCCTGAATGAATGTTGCTGATGAATTTGAATTTATTATTATTTATTGGCTTTATTTAATTTCATTTTTCAATATCAAATACCAGTCAGATAAAAAAAATGTTTCTAGTTTAAATAAGGATTTCATTCGTTTCTGTTACAAACTAAAAAGCAAAGTTAAATGATTAATTGTTTATTAACTTGATTGATTGTTAATAAGGAGACATTGTTATAACAGAGCTGTATATATAACAAATTTATAGACAAATCATACTACAGTGGGCGTGTAAAAATACTTTATCCCATTTTTGATAAATTTGGGGGGATAAATCATGTGGGGGGGGGGCGTGAGGTGGGTGTGCGTGTGTGTGTGGGGGGGGGGCGCAAAATGTTTTCTTCTTCCTATGGGGGGGGGCTTAACAGAAAATAATTGAGAATCACTGAATTAAAGGCTAATAAAATGGTCTCCAATACTGAACTAAATATAAACTCTGTAACTGCCTCTTATTAGATGGCTTTTGAAAAAAGCCATCTATTGTTATTCCTCATATTCTTATTATTATTATTAGATGGCTTTTGAAAAAAGCCATCTATTGTTATCCCTCCGATTCTTATTATTCTTATTCTTCTTAAGCACATTTCTGCAATTAATTCAGCCCGAACCGCTCGACGTACAGACTCGGTTCGAACACCGTTGCGTAGGGAATGTTCACGAGACCTGTGCTATGTATTTTTGGAGTTTGTGACATTTATAGTTTTTAATAAAATTAAGTTTAAAAATTGAAAAATCCCCATTGAAATGCATGGGGCTGATTTTCGGACGGCCATAACTCGGCCATTTTTAGAGCTACAGCCACGAAACTTCAGAGACTTAGACTGGGGGTAAATGTCTCCAAAAGTCCAAAGTTTTATCAAGATTGGACTTACGGATCAGTTTTTATCGATCTTTGAAAATCGGAAAATTCACTCCATTCATTTCCTATGGAGCCGGCAGAGCGGGTGACGTCATCCACGCTCTGATTCAGGAATGCTTTTTTTTCGCCAAACAAACGTCTGTAACATCGCGATACTTTCACCTAGAAACTCCATTTTACCCTTAAACGATAGATATTTTAGTTCTCTCTAACATGACAGAGTTTCATGAGGATTGAAGTTTTAGTTTCCGAGCTATGAGCGTTTGTTTGGCGGGAGTGGCTAAACCGGCTCCATAGACAACCATTATAAAGGATTTTCGGATCGTCTTCTAAGTTTCTAAATCGCCATAACTCGCTCATTTTTTATTCAATCTGCATCAAATTACACCAGAATAATCCCCCAACGGTCTAGTTTCTAACGGTGTCTTTGGTTAAGCGATAGGTGAAAGATTTCCCGAGTTATGAGCGTTTGTTTGGAGGTAGTAAAAAACGGATTTTTTCACTGACTTCAGAATGAGTCTCTGTGTGCTGCATGCACTTTCACACACACAGGCAACAGCCAATCAGCATCAGGGAGCCTGGCCGAGTGACGTCACCAGGTTGCCTTATAAGGGTGGCTCATTTGAAGGCAACACAGACTGCTGCAGGATGAGGGGCAACAGGGCAAAATAAATGCCACTTTCTCCAAATTTTAACCCCTTCATGGGCCAAGCATTCAAAAGCCATCTCTGTAGTTCCTTGGAAATACAAATCTAGTTATTAGATGGCTTTTGAAAAAAGCCATCTATTGTTATTCCTCAGTTTCTTATTATTATTATTCTTATTCTTCTTAAGCACATTTCTGCAATTAATTCAGCCCGAACCGCTCGACGTACAGACTCGGTTCGAACACCGTTGCGTAGGGAATGTTCACGAGACCTGTGCTATGTATTTTTGGAGTTTGTAACATTTATAGTTTTTAATAAAATTAGGTTTAAAAATTGAAAAATCCCCATAGAAATGCATGGGGCTGATTTTCGGACGGCCATAACTCGGCCATTTTTAGAGCTACAGCCACGAAACTTCAGAGACTTAGACTGGGGGTAAATGTCTGCAAAAGTCCAAAGTTTTATCAAGATTGGACTTACGGATCAGTTTTTATCGATCTTTGAAAATCGGAAAATTCACTCCATTCATTTCCTATGGAGCCGGCAGAGCGGGTGACGTCATCCACGCTCTGATTCGGGAATGCTTTTTTTTCGCCAAACAAACGTCTGTAACATCGCGATACTTTCACCTAGAAACTCCATTTTACCCTTAAACGATAGATATTTTAGTTCTCTCTAACATGACCGAGTTTCATGAGGATTGAAGTTTTAGTTTCCGAGCTATGAGCGTTTGTTTGGCGGGAGTGGCTAAACCGGCTCCATAGACAACCATTATAAAGGATTTTCGGATCGTCTTCTAAGTTTCTAAATCGCCATAACTCGCTCATTTTTTATTCAATCTGCATCAAATTACACCAGAATAATCCCCCAACGGTCTAGTTTCTAACGGTGTCTTTGGTTAAGCGATAGGTGAAAGATTTCCCGAGTTATGAGCGTTTGTTTGGAGGTAGTAAAAAACGGATTTTTTTCACTGACTTCAGAATGAGTCTCTGTGTGCTGCTGCATGCACTTTCACACACACACAGGCAACAGCCAATCAGCATCAGGGAGCCTGGCCGAGTGACGTCACCAGGTTGCCTTATAAGGGTGGCTCATTTGAAGGCAACACAGACTGCTGCAGGATGAGGGGCAACAGGGCAAAATAAATGCACTTTTCCCAAATTTTTAACCCGTTCATGGGCCAAGCATTCAAAAGCCATCTCTGTAGTTCCTTGGAAATACAAATCTAGTTATTATTATTCTTCTTATGACCGATTTGTGCGATTAATTCAGCCCGAACCGCTCGACGTACAGACTCGGTTCGAACACCGTTACGTAGGTAATGATTACGGGACCTGGGCTATGTATTTTTGGAGTTTGTAACATTTATAGTTTTTAATAAAATTAAGTTTTAAGAGAAAAAAATCCCCATAGGAAATGCATGGGGCTGATTTTCGGACGGCCATAACTCGGCCATTTTTTGAGCTACAGCCACGAAACTTCAGAGACTTAGACTGGGGGTAAATGTCTGCAAAAGTCCAAAGTTTTATCAAGATTGGACTTACGGATCAGTTTTTATCGATCTTTGAAAATCGGAAAATTCACTCCATTCATTTCCTATGGAGCCGGCAGAGCGGGTGACGTCATCCACGCTCTGATTCAGGAATGCTTTTTTTTCGCCAAACAAACGTCTGTAACATCGCGATACTTTCACCTAGAAACTCCATTTTACCCTTAAACGATAGATATTTTAGTTCTCTCTAACATGACAGAGTTTCATGAGGATTGAAGTTTTAGTTTCCGAGCTATGATCGTTTGTTTGGCAGGAGTGGCTGAATCTGTCCGATCGACTTAAAAATATCTCTTCTAAGTTTTTAAATCGCCATAACTCGGTCATTTTTTATTCAATCTGCATCATATTACACCAGAATAATCCCCAACTCGTCTAGGTTCTAACGGTGTCTTTGGTTAAGCGATAGGTGAAAGATTTTCCGAGTTATGAGCGTTTGTTTGGAGGTAGTAAAAACCGGATTTTCACATAGACTTGCATGTAATTTCTGTGTCAGATCCTCTTCTAAGTTTCTAAATCGCCATAACTCGGTCATTTTTTATTCAATCTGCATCATATTACACCAGAATAATCCCCAACTCGTCTAGTTTCTAACGGTGTCTTTGGTTAAGCGATAGGTGAAAGATTTCCCGAGTTATGAGCGTTTGTTTGGAGATAGGAAGAAACGGATTTTTTCACTGACATGAGAATGAGTCTCTGTGTGCTGCATGCACTTTCACACACACAGGGAGCCTGGCCGAGTGACGTCACCAGGTTGCCTTATAAGGGTGGCTCATTTGAAGGCAACACAGACTGCTGCAGGATGAGGGGCAACAGGGCAAATTAAATGGCACTTTCTCCAAATTTTAACCCGTTCATGGGCCAAGCATTCAAAAGCCATCTCTGTAGTTCCTTGGAAATACAAATCTAGTTATTATTATTATTATTATTATTATTATTATTAATATCACCTGTCAGTATTATTTTGTTATTTTGAAGTAGTGGGATTAAAGTTATTGGACTACATTTATATTTTTCACAAATCTATATTACATATTCATCTGATGTTTAAATCTGTGTGAATTGTTTGAAGTTTTAAAATTAATGAGAAGTTAAAAAAAAAATTATAAATAAAATGTTTCCTTTTAGGGCGGCATGGTGGCTTAGTGTTTGGCATGTTCTCCTCTCAGCACTAGGGGTGGAGTTTGCATGTTCTCCCCGTGTTCGCGTGGGTTTCCTCCGGGTTCTCCGGTTTCCTCCCACAGTCCAAAAACATGGATCAAGTCAATTGAGTTCTCCAAATTGCCCCATATAGAGTGTGTGTGAGTGAGTGAGTGAGTGTGTGTTCAGTGATAGATTGCCCCCCTGTCCTGGGTCTATCTGCCCAGCGCCCGAGACGTTCTCCCCTGGATGGACATGGGGAACCCCACCGCGACCCTAATAGAGGATAAAGCTGAAGATAATGAATGAATGTTTCCTTTAATTCTTCATTTAAATACCAGGTTGCATACCCTTATATGGTTCTAAACCAATTTAGATTTTATTTTATTGGGTTGAATTGTGTGTGTGTGTGTGTGTGTGTGTGTACCTGCTTTCCTAGAGAACACATTAACGGGGGGACCCATCATAGCGCCACTCGGTGGAGCACCTGTACCAGGCCCCATCCCGGGCCCTCCCCCGACAGCTTTGGGGAACACGGTGGGCGGAGGGGGAGGCGGCTTATGCTGTAAACATAACGTAAAAACATGCGGTTTAGGTCGATTTGATTGGATGGAAATAAATGAAAGACGGTGAGGTCAGACGGCGTCACTGACCTCCTCCTCTGGCTCTTCCAAATTCACCCAGCGCTGCTTCTTCTCATCCCAGACGATCTGCCGCCGCGACAAAACACACCGAACGGCCGCTTTATTAGAGACGGCTTTGCGGGCGCATAAACGCACGTCTGTAAGGGTATAGAGAGCGAGGACTTACAGATTTGTTCTTGTCGTCGGGTAAATGCGCCTCGTTGCGAACGCGTCGATAGATCCAATTCATGAAGCCGCCTCCTCCTCCTCCTCCCGCCTGGCGAGCGGAAAATTAATCCATCAAAAATGAGAACTAGCCAATCAGATGAGAGCACAAAGATGGCTCCGTCTCCAGCTCACACCGACCTTTTTGGGAGAGTCTTTCTTGAGTTTGGGTGCCTCCTGGGGCGGAGCCTCGGGAATGGTGGGTGGTGGAGGAGAATGGCTGTACTGCTGGGGAGCCAGAGAGTTGCTGCGCGATCGACCGCCCGAATGCGCAGACGACTCCGAGGTGGTGCGAGAGCGCCGTCCTGACGGCTGCAAGAGACACAGAACAATTAGAACACGGAGACAGACGCGCCAGACAGACGGACAGAGCAAGATAAACCCAAAGGGTCTAAAATGGTAGAACGTACCAGGTGAGTCGAGGACAGAGACGTGGTTCTGCTTCTTCTCCCTGAAGTCTGAACACAAACAACGAACGTTAACTCAAAAACGCGTACGATGGAAACGCTCGCCGGTCACTCCATCAGCGCCACCTGCTGGTCACTGAGGTGGATCTAATAAAGTGTCCAGTCACTTAGGGCTGCAACAAATCGATGATGTCGATTCGTTGTGTGGTAACCGCTTACGTCAACGGCAGCGCTGAAAATAATAATACGAGCGGGTCGAACGGAACGAGGCGGAATAATAATCAATATTAATTAATAGGGGTGAGCTGCAATATTCGCTGATTCGACGATTCGATTCGGAGAACCGTAGTCGACTATGAACCTCATAGTCGAATGTACCATTTTGACCACATGGGGGCGCCCATGGCTGCTGCTAAGCATTAGTTTTTACATGAAATGTCTTTGTTTTCGTTATATATATATAGCCTTTTGTCAAATAAAATCATCCTAATTTCTAGAAAAAAAAAAAAAAAAAAAAGGTTTTTTTTTTTAGAAAAACAAGTACAATATAAATTTTTTTTTATTTTTAAAACTACGCTTATAGCGCCATCTTGTGGTGAAATTTTAACCGATTCGACTATCAGTCGACTATAGGGAAAATCTGACGAATCAGATTCGACTATGAAAATCCTTAGTTGAAGACACCCCTATTAATTAAACATAAATATTAATAATAAACTCTAAAAATGAAACACTAACGACGCAGAGAACGCGCTTCGGCGTAAATCATCAAAACTGCGGGCGCTTCACGCAAATAAAGAACGTGGAACATGCACGCTCAGCGAAAACGATCTGACCTGCACGCAGAACCACGGTGATGATCCACCACCTGAAACTCAACATGCTGGAGTCACCGATGAGGACGAACAGAGTCAATCAGTACAACACCCCGAGCTTCTTTAGTTCTGAAGTGAATCAGCGTAACGGTCACTCACACTGTGAGAACCGGAGAACGCTGCACACTGTTTTTGGATGATGACCGTGATGGAGAACACGTCTTACTTTATATTTTGGTTTAATTATCTTAATCAGTGTTTAAAATCTGCTTTATAAATACAAACAACTTGTACACGATGAGGTGGCTTAGCGGTTTGGCATGTTTTTCTCTCAGCACTAGGGATTCCCGGTTCGAATCCCCATCTGGGTGGAGTTTCCATGTTCTCCCCGTGTCCGCGTGGGTTTCCTCCGGGTTCTCCGGTTTCCTCCCACAGTCCAAAAACATGGATGAAGTCAATTGAGTTCTCCAAATTGCCCCATATAGAGTGTGTGTGTGTGTGTGTGTGTGTGTGTGTGTCCAGTGATAGATTACCCCCCTGTCCTGGGTCTATCTGCCCAGTGCCTGAAACATTCTCCCCTGGATGGGCATGGGGAACCCCCCCCCCCCCCCCGCGACCCTAATAGAGGATAAAGCGCAAGATGGATTGTACACGATGGTGCTAATTAACGATCAAGCTGTAATTTTCTGACAGTATGAGTGAACACACTGCCCTCTATGGGAGTGAGGATGAACTGCATTTAGATGGGGATGAGGTCACATTAGAGCGACTCAAATTTGTGTAATTTAGTAT
>JAFMOC010000561.1:172500-207500 GCA_019802505.1 Corydoras sp. C115 | reverse complement strand
AACAACGCGGGGAATCGTTCACACAGAGAACGTGTTTGCCATGAGCGCAAACGAATCAGATCAAAAGAATCAGATGAATCATTTAACACCGGAACGAGTCGGTACCTGCTGGGAGCGCGAGCTGAAACTGCTGCGGCGGCTGTGTGTGGACCGCTCGCTGTGCACCGACCGCCGGTCCGTGTCGTCCCTGTAGGGGTCCCGCCGGCGACTGTCCTCATCGAAACTGTTGTCGTAGCCGGGGTAGTACCGCCACGGGTCGTCGTACGCCTCCCGACTATGACACACACACACACACACACACACACACACACAGTGTAAACCAAAGTATGGACATGAGACGATTATGGATTCCGCTGGTACGATTAGTATCGGAGAAATAATTATTAACCAATCATCACTAAAAAATCTAAATAATTATTTAAAAACACCACATGGCCTTTGATCACTTTGAACACAGTTTACAGTCGTGCTGAAAAATAAAGGCCCACCCCCAAACTCCCAAAATGCACGTATAAATACACAACATACGTAACGCAACGTAAACGTACGCAACATAATACATACGCAACATTTTACTAACATATACGTATGCAACGCAACATACATACGCAACACATACATATGTAACGCAACATATACATACGCAACGTATACATACGCAACGAATACAAACCTAACGCAACATATACATACGTAAAATTTGCGTTAGGTATGTTATGTTGCGTTATGTATGTTATGTTGCGTTACATATACATACGCAACATATACATACGCAACATACATACGTAACGCAACATACATACGTAATGCAACATACATACGCAACATACATACGTAATGCAACATACATACGCAACATACATACGTAATGCAACATACATACGCAACATACATACATATGCAACATATACAAACACAACGTATACATACGTAACAACATAACATACATAACGCAAAGTATACATACGCAACGTATACAAACGCAACGTATACAAACGCAACGTATACATACGCAACACAACATAACATACGTAACGCAACGTATACAAACGCAACGTATACAAACGCAACGCAACATATACATACACAACGCATACATATGCAACGCATACATACGCAACGCATACATATACATACACAACGCATACATATACATACGCAACGCATACATATACATACGCAACGCATACATATACATACGCAACGCATACATATACATACACAACGCATACATATACATACACAACGCATACATATACATACGCAACGCATACATATACATACGCAACGCATACATATACATACGCAACGCATACATACGCAACGCATACATACGCAACGCATACATACACATACGCAACGCATACATACGCAACGTATACATACGCAACGTATACATACGCAACGCAACATTACATACGCAACGCAACATTACATACGCAACGTATACATACGCAACATAACTAGATGCAACAATTAATAACGTAGCTAAAACTAGGAAGGTGCATTTACTGAAGACCATGTGACTGATTGCAGCACAATTGGGGATCAAAGCAATGCAATGCACAAGGTAAAAAAAGTGGGCGTGGCCAGTTCAGATTTGGAAAAGCGTTGATCTTAAACTGTTAAAAATAGGACTAGTGCAAAAAAAAAGGGTGCTACAGGGCCTATCCCATAACATTTACACAGGCTGCAGTGATGTCATCGATGACATGTGACATCTGATCCTTCAATGCATTTCTAATGGAGCGCTGTCCAATGTTCTCGAGTGGGGTGAGAGTCAGGAGGAGGAACCCAATGTTTAAAGATAAAAAGTGACCGGAGAGTGAAATCACTCTGTGGTTTAAGAAACGTTTTAAAAAACGGTGGAACAATAAAAATTGGATAATGACAGTTTACCATATATGGCAATCACATGAACTATAAACGTTCTAAATGTTTACAAGAGGACGGATCAGAGCTGATGGATGTGGGCGTACCTGTTGGGGTACTGCTGACTGGGGTAGGGGTAGGCTCTTCTATAAGCGTCGGGGTCGTAGTTATACCATCCGTAAATCGGGTCGTAGTAACCACGGTAACGGGGGTCATACCATCGGCTTTGATCTAAAAATAAAACAATATATTATAATAAAGCCTAAAAAAAAAAGATATATATGTATTCTGCATTTATATGTTTAGATTTATTACCCAGATACTGCTCGTATTGTTTGTAGTAACTTGCGTAGTCATCGTAGACACCGCGGCTGGATCTGTACTCATCAGCGTACCCCTGTCTGAATAAGAACGCCGTTACGGAACGTGAACAAAGTCATCTGAAGACACACAAGACGCCCAGACCGTCCTCCTGCACTCACCTGGAGCCGGGGCGGTCCGAATACTGACTGGTTCTGGAGCTGGGCCGCTCCGGCTGGCGCTCCGTGTCGCGGTAGGCGGGGTTCTGCCCGTTGTACCAGCCGTATCGCGGGTCAGGTGCTCGATACGGATCGTCCTGCTGCAATCATTAAGAGCTTTTTAATTATACAGACAGATTCAATCAACTAAAGAATCAAGATCAACAATCAGCCAATCAGGATGAGGGGAACACATGCAGGTGCCTGTGATTGGTCCGAGTCAGCGCACAACAACTACACGAGAACGTCCGTTTTTTCGGAAAAAAAATCCTATTTATTTAGAATGTAAACATTGAGACGGAGAACCGGGAACGCCGTTCTGTTGAATATTAAAAATTGATTTACTATTTACATTAAAATAATCTAAAATACTGTATGAATCATTTCTTTGTATCGTTTTCAGCATTAAACACGACATTAATTCTCTATAAAATGTGTCTCTTAATTGAATTTGTTGGATTTACGTCGATTTAATTGTTTGCAATGAAAACCGAGCGTCCACTTAAAAAAAATTAATTAATTAAATTAAATTGAATAAAGAAATAAAAAAACAAAATAATTAATAAATAATTAAGTAAATAATAAATTATTATTAAATAATCACAATAATTATTATTAATTATTATTATTTAATTATTATCATTATTGTGAAATTATTATTATTTAATAATAAATAATTAAATAAACAAATAAATTATTAAAATTATTAAAAAAGGAAAAATAATGAACGCTCATCTGGTTTTGTACTCGTCTTTTATCTTAGGGGAGAAAAAAAAAAAAAAAAAAAAAAAAAACATGGAGAGAGGTCTGCGTCAGACACACGGCATTCTTTTTCAATTAAATAAAAATGACCGGAGTATCTGAAATGTGCACGGTGGCTTAGTGGTTAGCACGTTCGCCTCTCAGCACTAGGGATTCCTGGTTCGAATCCCCATCTGGGTGTAGTTTCCATGTTCTCCCCGTGTCCGCGTGGGTTTCCTCCAGGTTCTCCGGTTTCCTCCCACAGTCCAAAAACATGGATCAAGGTCAATTGAGTTCTCCAAATTGCCCCATATAGAGTGAGTGTGTGCCCAGCGATAGATTGGCGCCCTGTCCTGGGTGTATTTGCCTAGCACCCGAGACGTTCTCCCCTGGATGGGCATGGGGAACCCCACCGCGACCCTAATAGAGGATTAAGCAGGAGATAATGGATGGATCTGAAATGTGAACGAGTTTCACAGTTTCTTATAACCAGCCATAACCTACGCTCATCTGATTTTGTACCCGTTGCCATGGTAACCACTATTTGTTTGTTGGTTACCCTTCTCTTAAAATTGATTAATAAATAAATGAATAAAACCAGAGCATCTGAAATGTGGATTCGACGTTCGTTGACGACTTTCTCAGTTTCATAAACTAATTGTTGTTAACTTTACGTTGTGTGTGAACGCACATTTAAATTTATTCTCGCGCCTTTAGAGCATGCGGTTCCGAACCCCGTTCTAAGAAATCTTGGGGTACCTGGTAGTAGTTTTGCACTCTGGGGTCCAGGGGCGGATGCTGCGGTGGATACGGTGGTCGTCCATCCTGATAGTCAGGGTAATAACCTCCATATCCAGGGGCAGGGGGCATCCGCGGCGGCGCCCCGTAGGGCTGCTGTGCCGCGAGAGCCGACGAGGGGCGCTGCGGTTCGCCCGGGGCCGCAGCACTCTCAGGAGGATTCGCGGGTGGAGGAGCATGTGGCGGCGCCGACGTGGTCTGCGGGAATGGCTGGTACGGGGCCTGTCCCGGCATGGCCGGATTAGGCGGGTACGGGGGATCGGTCGTAGGCGGAGCTCTGGGTCCGGGCGGGTTCGACGGCGGAGGCTGGCGGTGAGGTTCGTCAGCGTCAGGCCGCGGCGCCTGCTGAGCGTCTTTGGTGACCTGTAGATAAAAGCCGGCGGCGTTACTCAGCGGCGCGGGGGGAGGAGCGGTCTGATTGGCGCTCTGTGATTGGTGCATGGAAAAATCAAGCAGCCCAAAATCTGCGGGGTGATTGGGATTGGCGGCGGGGGCGGGAGCTTGGATCTGTGCATCGGCAGGGACGACGGGTTGGGCGTCGCCCTTCGACGATTGGCTCCTCTGGGCGGGAGGGCGCGCCGGCTCCACCTCCACCGCCAGGTTCAGAGGCAACTGAAAGTCCGGCGTCTGGGAAAAGCCAGGTGACGTCCGATTGGCCGAGGACGAGGCGTGAGGCGGCTGACCCATCGGAGGCGCGGCATTGGGACTCCGCTGACCGGCCGCTGAGGCCAGAATCTGAGGAGGCATGGTGCTGTAATTTAAAGAAGGCGGGGCAATCAACACCGTCTCGGCGGCGGGCGTGGCCACGAGCAACGAGGCGTAGGCGGAACTTGCCTGGGTGGCGGAATCCGGAGGGTTCTCCAGGTTTTCGGACAGCGGCTGCAGGTGGCCCCTGGGCGGAGGCTGCGGATCCAAAGGGCCGTCCTCCGGGGGCTGGATGACCTCGGCGCTGGGCTGCCGAGCGGGCGCCAGGGGGGCGAGCAGGGGGGGCGCCGCAGGAGCCAGCAGGATGTTGCTACCGAGGACGTCGTTCTGAGCCCAGAGGGTGGTTGCTGGACTCTCGCAGGCCTTCCGGTGGACTTGGGTTCGAGAGGAGGGTCTGCGCTCCTGCCCCCCCGGCAGGTACACCGTCTCCATGTTGTCGGGGGGGTGCTCCAGGTTGCCGGGCGCCACATCGCTCCCGGGTTTCTCCATCATTATCCGGGCGCGGTCCACCTCGGCGGGCCGGACGCCCACGCTGTGCGACCTCACGGGCTCGAAGGAGGAATTGGCACTGGTGTGGAACACGCCCACGGGCTTCGGGGGGCTGGGGGTGGGCACCGTGGGACTCGGCTGCGGGGCGGGGGGGCAATCGATCTGTTCAAAGTAGCCCGCCGCAGAGGGATGGGCCGCCGCCGGATCGAGCGGGCGCGGACTTTCCTGCTGGATAAAGGTCCCGACGGCGCCCTGGTTCCGGCGGGGGGGGTGGACGCCGCCGCTCCCGTGGCTGACGTTGCTGTAGCTGGAGGACACGCTGGCCGAGCGCGCCGGACGCCCGGGGTCGGGCATCTCCAGGTTGGAACCGCCCTCACACACCTGACCCGGAGGCGGTTCGCTGGGTAAGACCTCCTGATTCGGGGCGCACTCCAAATTCTCGAGCGAGTCGCTCGGACCCGCGGCCGCGCCCTGACTCGGGGCGTTACTCGCACCGCCCCTGCTGTTGGGAAAGTGGACCAGCCCGTTCATCTGTCCCTCTCCAGCGAGGGTCTCCTCGTTCTCAACATCGTTCCCCTTGAAGAACATGGAGAGCGTGCCGGGGTCGGCCGGCGGCAGAGAATTCGGAAGCTGCGAAGGGTCCTGACCGAACCACGGCTCGGCGGCGCCCCCCGACTGGCTGAAATAACTCTGCGCTGGGAAATGGGAGTTGGGCGGGCTCCGCGTTAAACCCGGCTGAAAGCTGTTCTGAGGGGGTAACTGCGGCAGAACCGGGTGGGCCGGCGCCTGGGGGGGCGCGTGAAACGGATGAGGCAGATCGCTGGTGGGCTGGAAGTAGTTCTGAACCGACGGCGGGCGGCTGGCGTGGTCAGACGCAAACGGGGGAGCGCTCAGGACCGGGGGCGTCGAGGCTGCGGGGGGGGGCGGTGCGCCGGGGCCAAACGGGGGGGTGGAATTTGGCAACTGTGCGATGTAGGGTACCGACTCCTGGGAGCTGAAGTAGCCTGGATCGGCGTGAGCGGGCAGCGGGGGACAAGGCGTCATGAAAGCGTGCGGAGGTCCGGGGAACGCTACTTGCGCTCCCGGTGGCGGTGCCGGGGATTGCGCCGTCTGGTGAAAACCCGCTTGCATAGGGAGAGGACTGCTGTTCAGAGGAGGAGCCTGGTTGCCCCGGTGGGCCGGCGAGGAGCTTTGCCTCGCCACGGCGAAGGGGTCGGTCATCGGCTGAGAGGGCAGAACGGGCGTCGGCGCCGCGGCGGCCGGCGGCGTGCCGTGCTTTTGAGGGCGAACTCTCCGGAAGGCGTTGGGCCCTCCGGATGCCGCAGGTGGAGGCGGAGCGCACGCTCCGGGAGGAGCATCACGAGGTGGAGGCTGCATGTCTGATGTGGGAGTCTTCAGGATGTGGAGGCAGGATTTAACCCTGAAAATCAAAACAAAAACAGAGTTAGAGGACGCGACTCAAACCCGGACCTCTGACCGCTGACCGCGGGGTCAGGGCACCACCAGGGCTTTAAAACCCCAGATACAAATTTAAATATGCAAATTCAGGAGACAGCGGCCTTGAAGTGAGTGTTCTCACAACAGAACCCCATTTACCGGACACGTTCGGACCGGTGGAGACTAAAGTCCAGCATGCAGAGAATCAGTGTGTGTGTGTGTGTGTGTGTGTGTGTGTGTGTGTGTGTACAGTACGGCTCATTATCATAACAGAAGATAAGATAGTGTGTGAACTTGGTACGGCTCACTACCGCACACTCCGAGCTTCCACGTCTTTGTGGAAACAGTTTGGGGAAGGCCCGTTTATTTTTCACAAGTGCACGGCTGAGTGCGTATTTAAGAGTGCGAGACCTCAACCCCACCCGACACCCACGGGATGAATCGGAACAGAGAGTGTGAGGGGGGAAAAAAAAACCTATTTAAATTCATTTAAATAAATGTCAGAGGGTGGCGTAGCGGTTTAGCATGTTCTCCTCTCAGCACTGGCGGGGTGGAGTTTGCATGTCCTCCCCGTGTCGACTTCGGTCTCCTCCGGATTCCTCCCACGGTCTGAAAACACGGATTCAAGGTGAACTGAACGCTCTGATTTGCCCCATATAGTGTGTGTGTGTGTGTGACCAGTGATAGATTGGCACCCTTTCCTGGCACACATACACTCTATATGGGGCAATTTGGAGAATTCAATTGACCTCGATCCATGTTTTTGGACTGTGGGAGGAAACCGGAAAACACGGATTCAAGGTGAATTGAATGTTCCGATTTGCCCCATATAGTGTGTGTGTGTGTGTGTGCGTGCGCAAGTGTGTCCAGTGATAGATTGGCACCCTGTCCTGGGTGTATCGGCCCAAAATGTTTTCCCCTGTAAGGGCATGGGGAGGACAATGAATGAATGAATTAATAAAGCAGCTGGGCGGCACGGTGGCTTAGTGGTTTGGCATGTTCTCCTCTCAGCACTAGGGATTCCCGGTCCGAATCCCAAACTGGGTGCAGTTTGCATGTCCTCCCCGTGTCCGCGTGGGTTTCCTCCGGGTTCTCCGGTTTCCTCCCACAGTGCAAAAACATGGATTCAAGGTCAATTGAGTTCTCCAAATTGCCCCATATAGAGTGTGTGTGTGAGTGTGTGTCCAGCGATAGATTGCCCCCCCTGCCCTGGGTGTATCTGCTCAGTGCCTGAAACGTTCTGCCCTCCCCTCCCCCCCGGGGTTCTGTCCACACGATGTAATTGACGTGACGTCACACAACGCTTGACTTTCTGCAAATATTGCAATACAAACATTTCACCGGCCGTCCACGTCATGCAGGATCTACAGCTCAACATTCACGGATTAATCAACTAATACACAAAAGCTTAATTAAAAATAATAATAGTCACATGAACGAGATCGGATTTAGATCGGATCCTGAAATAATAATAATAGATTTTATTTATATAGCGCTTTTAGGGACCTCAAAGACGCTTTACGAAAACACACGACACATATTAAACATGAACGCCGTTAGAAATAAAATGTTATATGAATTAAAAAGCAGAAACAGAAATAAAACATCAAATTTAATTAAACTGGAGGTTAAAAGCGCTCCGAGACGGATGGGTTTAAAGAAGTGAGTTAAAAGTAGACAGGTCGTAAAGTCTTCTCCATAGTGAGAAAATAAAATAAAATAAACAGGGCTGGCTTAGTGTTTTAGCATGTTCTCCTCTCAGCGCTGGGGATTCCCGGTTCGAATCCCCATCTGGGTGGAGTTTCCATGTCCACCCCGTTTCTGCGTGGGTTTCCTCCGGGTTCTCCGGTTTCCTCCCACAGTCCAAAAACATGGATCGAGTCAATTGAGTTCTTCAAATTGCCCCATATAGAGTGTGTCTGTGTGTGTCCAGTGATGGATTGCCCCCCTGTCCTGGGTGTATCTGGCCAGCGCACGAAACCTTCTCCCCTAGATGGACATGGGGAACCCCCCCCACGACCCTTATATTTAATATATATGTTAAAATAAAATAAGGTTTTTGGTGACACTCTGAGGGACCGGGATTCGAACCGGGGGCCAAAAGGTCACAGAGCCAAATAGAGGAACTTTATGGCGGAACTACAACAGTTTATGATCGTGACACTTCCACAGACGAGACGCTTCGCGTTTAATATCGAGTTCACTTTAATAAAACAAAAACTAATTATAATGAATTCATTAAAATATATATAATTTAAAAAAATCCATGGTGACTGTTTATTAAACTCGGGAGTTTTAACAGCTCAATATGCGTCAGGCCCTGATTTGAATATGATAATAAGATGTCCTTTGTTGTTGAATGTTAACGAAGTGTAATTTAAAACACTTTTATTTCTATTAATTGTCATAGAAACACCAACGACTCGAAACCAGCTGGGATCAGCCATCGCGTCAGACCGAGGCTGTATCCCAAACCGACGCGGCAGCGCAGCGGAGGGCGCCTCGTTAGGGCGCAGCCGGCGCTTCTCTCGGGCTTCCTGTCACACACTAGTTAGTGCGCAGTGCGGGATTTGGAACGCGGCCCGGGATTATCGCTATTCAAGCGGTCGCCAACTCGTCCGAATTGGAGCCAGAACGCGGCGGAACTCCGACGACGCCGAACTTTCGGAACTTTTAAAACTTTGTGAAGCTGAAACGTCGAAAACGTTTAAAAGTCGAAGCGGCGAGCCGCGAACGAGCCGCCCGGCTCTGAGGCGCGACGTCCCCGCTAGCTTAGCACACGACCGCGGCCGAAAAGTACCTCAGCGTTCCAGAACGCAGCGTCCCGCTTCAGCGGCAGAGCGCCGGGGGTCCCGGGGTTCCCTCCGCGGAGACGGAGCCGGAGCTCGGAGCGACGGAGCGGGCAGCGCGGCGTTCCCCTGCGGGCAGGACGTTAAGGCTGACGCCAGTCCGCCATCTTCCACTAAACACAGCCTGAGCGACGTGTACATGTGACGTCACCGCCGAACCGCCGCCTCGCGTCAGAGTTCCAAACACCGCGGGATTACAGCTCGATTCGTCTTCATCTAATTATTTAATAACAACAACAATAATAATAATGTTATTATACGTCATCATACGATCTGAGCGTTGGAATCTGCAAACTAAAATAGTGTCATGCAACGCGTCGCAGCATAACATTCACACGCTGACACCTGTTAAAAGGGTTAGAATAAAGAGCGCCCTCTGCTGGTCGGACCGCGCAATTGCGCCGAATCCATGAGCGTGTGAAAAAAATAGAACGGGCAATTCTTTACTTTAATCTCACAATGCACTGCGCATGCGCCCACATTTATATATATATATATATATATAATAAAATATATATAAAATATATATAACATAATTATAAAACGGCGGCACGGTGGCTTAGTGGTCGGCACGTTCGCCTCTCAGCGCTAGGGATTCCCGGTTCGAATCCCCATCTGGGTGGAGTTTCCATGTTCTCCCCGTGTCCGCGTGGGTTTCCTCCGGGTTCTCCGGTTTCCTCCCACAGTCCAAAAACATGGATCAAGTTAATTGAGTTCTCTAAATTGCCCCATATGGAGTGTGTTTGAGTGTGTGGGTGTGTGCCCAGCGATGGATTGGCGCCCTGTCCTGGGTCTGTCTGCCCGGCGCCCGGGACGTTCTCCCCTGGATGGGCATGGGGAACCCCACCGCGACCCTAATAGAGGATAAAGCGGGAGATAATGAATGAATGAATTATAAAACGCTTAGTTCCGCTCCTTAAATCTGATTGGCTGAGCCGTTTATCCAGCCGTGACGTCATTAACAATAACACACCCCTCGGAGCTTCACATTGGTATCAGTGTGTGATATACAATACATTATTCATTCATTCATTCATTATCTCCCGCTTTATCCTCTATTAGGGTCGCGGTGGGGTTCCCCATGTCCATCCAGGGGAGAACATCTCAGGCGCTGGGCAGATAGACCCAGGACAGGATGCCAATCTATCACTGGACACACACTCACTCACACAGACACACTCTATATGGGGCAATTTTGAGAATTCAATTGACTTGATCCATGTTTTTGGACTGTGGGAGTAAACCGGAGAATCCGGAGGAAACCCACGCGGACACGGGGAGAACATGGAAACTCCACCCAGATGGGGATTCGAACCAGGAATCCCTAGCGCTGAGAGGAGAACATGCTAAACCACTAAGCCACCGTGCCGCCCACAATACATTATTATAAATCATAAATACAGAATAAAAAAAAAAATCATTTATAAACTGTTATTGTTGGTGGCCACTAGATGGACAGGGGGGCAGATATACCCAGGACAGGGGGGCAATCTATCACTGGACACACACTCTATATGGGGCAATTTGGAGAATTCCATTGACCTTGTTCCATGTTTTTTGGACTGTGGGAGGAAACCGGAGAACCCGGAGGAAAGCCACGCGGACACGGGGAGGACATGCAAACCCCGCCCAGATGGGGATTCGAACCGGGAATCCCTAGCGCTGAGAGGAGAACATGCTAAACCATTCACTTTTAATTAACGCATTTCTAAATCAAACCTTTTTTTTATTTTTGTGTTTTATAAAAGCAGTAAGACACTCGAGGTGAGGACTAAATAACGCCTCCTTATGTGATTTATTAACAATAATGCCACGCCCTCTCGTACCTGACTGCTTTAATAACGCACACGCAAACTAAACCAGGAACTTTAAACACTTAAACTACTTTTATAATTCTGTTCACTGTGATGTCCACTGTCCACTGTCCTCCCGCTTTATCTGCAAAAATATAGGACACCTGTCTCATAAACCAAAGACATTTAACACCAAGAACCCACATCAGGTGCCTCACTCATCTTCCTCCCACAGAGAGTGATCATTCATTCATTCATTATCTTCAGCTTTATCCTCTATTAGGGTCGTGGGGGGGGGGGTTCCCCATGCCCATCCAGGGGAGAACGTTTCGGGCGCTGGGCAGATACACCCAGGACAGGGCGCCAATCCATCGCTGGACACACACTCACTCACACACACACACTCTATATGGGGCAATTTGGAGAATTCAATTGACTTGATCCATGTTTTTGGACTGCGGGAGGAAACCGGAGAACCCGGAGGAAACCCACGCGGACACGGGGAGAACATGGAAACTCCACCCAGATGGGGATTCGAACCGGGAATCCCTAGCGCTGAGAGGAGAATATGCCAAACCACTAAGCCACCGTGCCGCCGAGAGTGATTATAAAACAGAAAATCATCTCATTCATACAGAACTGAATAAAACAGAGTTTAATAGGATCGAGGTTCGGGGGGGGGGGGGGGGGGGGGGGGGTCAGAGTCACTGAAATCATCATCATCATCATCATCATCATCATCACAAGTGGGTGTTTATTTATAACAAACATAAAAGACTTACGAAAGACAAAATACAAAAGTCTTAATGCAAGGAATTTAAAACTACAATAAATAAAGAGACGGTCTGATGTCATCAAACAGAAATAATAATAATAATAATAATCTATAATAATAATAATAATCTATAATAATAATAATAATAATCTATAATAATAATCTATAATAATAAAAATCTATAATAATAGTAATAATAATAATAAGGATATTACCTCGGGGTAATAACCAGGTCATCAGGGGGTACAAGCGCTTGGTCCAATGATTCCTTTAACCTTTAAACTAGCAAATGTTCACCAGGTTCTAATTTATAACGACTGTCAGATAACCACCAGAGCTGAGACGTTCTCAACTCACAGCAGGGATGTAACCTGTAACCTGGTTATGACCCACGTCATGTGCTTAACCGGTTAGTTAAAGCAGCCGTGTCGACGTCGTCTCAAAAAAAACGTTTTCTTAAATAAACGCTGAAAACAATCAAATATCAGCAACTATTATCAACAGAGTAATAATTACCTGAAGCACACACATACACTCACACACTCACTAACACACACACACACACTCACTAACACACACACACTCACACTCACTAATACACACACACACACACTCACTAACACACACACACACTCTCACTCACACACACTCACTCACACACACACACACTCACACACACACTCTCACACTCACACACACACTCACTCACTCACACACACACTCTCACACACACATACACTCACTAACACACACATACACTCACTAACACACACATACACTCACTAATACACACACTCACTAACACACACACACACACACACTCTCACTCACACACACACTCACACAAACACACAAACACTCACACACACACTCACTCACACACACACTCACTCACACACACACTCACTCACACACACTCTCTCTCACACACACACACACACTCTCACTCACTCACACTCACACACTCACACTCACTAACACACACTCTCACACACACACACACACACATACACTCAATAACACACACATACACTCACTAACACACACACACACACACATACACTCACTAATACACACACTCACTAACACACACACACACACTCTCACTCACACACACACTCACTCACACACACACACACACTCACACACACACACACACTCACTCACACACACACACTCTCACTCACACACACACTCACTCACTCACACTCACACACACACTCTCACTCACACACACACACACTCTCACACACACTCACACACACACTCACACACACACTCACACACACACACACTCACACACACACACTCACACTCTCACTCACACACTCACGTGATGTAATGCTGTCTGTATGTCTGGTCCATGAGTGAAATCATGGTGTGTGTGTGTGTGTGTGTGTGTGTGTGTGTGTGTGTGTGTGTTCAGTCCAGCTCCAGGTCGCTGTCGGACTCGTCGGCGCCCCCGCCCGTGCGGATGGTGCGTTGCGCTTTGTCCTGCGTGTGTTTCTCGGGCAGCAGGCCGTACTCGTGCAGCAGCGCCTCCACGTCGGTGGCGTAGAAGTCGTCGCCCAGCTGGTCCGAGATCCGCACCAGGTTGCCCACCAGGTCGCCGCCGCGGTACAGCAGCAGCGCCGGCAGCGCCGAGCTGCGGAACAGGGCGCTGGTGCCCAGCACGGAACCCTGCGCCGCGCAGAACTTCACCTGCGCACAGAGGTTAACGGCGTCAACGGGGGTTCACGGTTTGGGTGGAGGATACGAAGGGTGGTTCACCTGCGGGTACTGCACCGCCAGACAGATCAGGCTGCCCTCCATGGCCTGGCAGGCCGCAACGTCCGGCTCGAATATGTGCACCACCACCAGGGTGCCCCGGTCCTCATCGTCCACGGCGCGCAGGAACTCCTCGCCCGAGGCCAGGGACAGGACGCGCTCGAAACGGCGGCCTCCGCTCAGCTGCCGCCGCATCTCCTCCATGCGCTGCAGCCGGTACTGCTGGAGGAAGCCTTCGTCGTCGTCCTCCTCTCCCTCGCCGTCGTCCGCTCGGAGGGTCACCTGAGGGCAGCCACACACTCAGCACGCTGCCCGCACTTACCGCCCTCTAGTGGAGGCAGGAGCATTCATACGGGGCATTCACCTTGCCATTGATCTTGTCCTGCAGCTCCTTCTGCCTCTCCTTATCCCGCTCGTCGTCCAGATGCGACCTGCAGGTCACGCTCAGCTTCTTAATCAGCCTCTCCATCTCCCGCTTCTGCTCGGCCCGCTGCTCCGTCTCCAGCTGCTTGAACTTCCTCCAGTCGTTCAGGACGCCCTTCGGACCTAAAGAGACGGGGGGGGGGGGTCAATGAGGTCCATATCCAAAGCATCACAGGAGCAGTTTATTCCCACACACACACACACACACACACACACACACACACACCAGTGTTAACGGCGCTGCCGTCGGCGCTGTACTCGATCTCCGTCTCCAGGACCTCCGGGTTCCTGATGCTCTTGGACGGACACTCGTCCTCCTCGTGGTCACTCTCCTCGTCCTCACTGCTGCTGTAATAATACTGCAGCTTCTCCCCCAGGAGCTTGTCATCCAGAGTCGTCATGACGGCGCGCTCCACCTGCTGGACTGTTACAGAACTGCAGATTACATTACAATTACATTACCGTATTTTCCGGACTATAGGGCGCACCTACAGTAAAAGCCTAAAATGTTCCCAGAAATCGGACGTGCGCCTTATAATCCGGTGCCTTATACGTGTACCGAGTTCCAAAATCTATAAACGTATTGTTGTGCGACCGGGTGTTTTTTTGTTCCCCACATCGCCGCCCTGCTGGTCTGTGACTCCATGCGCGCTCATCTCACAGAAAAGCCGAGTGAAGAAAATGAATCCGGAGCTCGCCGTCATTCCGGGAGGAATAAATAAAGAACTCCGACCGCTGGACGTTGGCGTAAACGGAGCGTTTAAAGTAAAGTCGCGGGCGGCGTGGGAGCGATGGATGATGGACGCTGAACACACGTTTACTAAAACTCGGGAGGCGGCGGCGGGGCGAGTTACGCCACCGTCTGTGAATGGGTCGTGGACGCCCGGGCCGAGGTTTCTGCCGTGACCGTCGTCCGAGCTTTCACGAAAGCCGGCGTCGTCGCCGAACGGCCGCCCGGAGACGAGACGGACTCGGACATCGATGAGAGGGAACGCCGGAGTGCTCGATAGAGAACCAGCTTTTTAATTCAGACACAGAAGACGAGGACGCTGATGGATTTGTGGGAGAAGAGAGATTAAAATAATGTGTGTTTTATTAAATAGAATAAAGTTCAATTATAAATCAGCGTTCTGCATCCTTTACTTTTCTTGTAGATCGTATGTTTTAGCGAGTGCCTTATAATACACTGCCGTACAGAATAAGTACCGTACAGAAATACAGTCCCTAATTCAGACTGCGCCTTATAGTACGGTGCGCCTTATACGAGGGTCACATACAGAAATAAACCCCAAAATTCAGACTGCGCCTTATAACACGGTACATTTTGTTCATTTATTGGACGCTTTTATCCAAAGAGACTTACAAGGTGAGCTCAGGGTTCATCACAGCGCCCCCTGCAGCAATGAGGGTTAAGGGTCTCGCTCAAGGACCCACAATGATAACTTCAGTGGAGCTGGGATTTGAACCCCCAACCTTCAGATTGATAACCCAACACCCTGACCACTGAGCTACCACACTCTCGGTAAAATTAAACCATCATCATCTCATTAATATTAAGTGTTCTGTAAGAGAACTGAACTGAGATGAGTGTGTGTGTGTGTGTGACGGGATAAGCTCATGCGGCTCCTCCACAGACACTAAAAGCAGCAGCAGGACCGACGGACCGACCATGAGCATCCAAAAGCATGTCCCTCTCATCCGGGGAGCCCTCTCAACTATGTACCCTGCAGTATCTGCCTCTTTTAGTTCTGCTGCTCTGGTCAGTGTTGCCGGAGTCACATGACGCACTGTGTCAATTAATTACTTATTAATTAAATGCCGTGCTTTATTATCAGCTCTAACTGCCTTCCTCGTCTGTTTCTTTTGAGGTGTCCCCCGGCTTCCTGGAGATCTTCATCCATGGCTCTGCTGACCAATACCGGACGGAACCTGACAAGGCGGTCCTGCAGGATGCCCCCTAATGGACTCACATATAGTTTTTCAGTTGTTAAATATCTGGACATGGCTGTCCTACACTGTTGTTGCTGCCCGGCCGCTCGAGGAGGACGAGTCCCCCACTGAGTCTCGGTCCTCACAAGGTTTCTTCCTTAAATAACAACATAACAGGGAGTTTTGTCTTGCCGCTGCCTCTTCGGCTCGCTCTCTGGGGGTTTAAAGGCTTTTCATTCTGTAAAGCTGCTTTGTGACGACGTGCTGTTTTAAAAAGCGCGACAGAAATAAAGAACTTGAACTTGAACATTACACACTCAGTGTGTGTGTGTGAGTGTGTGTGTGTGTGTGTGTGTGTGTGTATTTGCATATGTAAAAAATAAACAAAGTCTCTGTCTGTAGATGAAGTCGTATAAAGTGCTCGACTGATTTTAAAATTCAGTTACACGATGTGCCATTTTAAAAACTATTATTAATATAAAACAATTCACTGAACATTATTCCAGCTGGGTCTGTTTATAGTACAGTACCTATAGTATATTGTAGTACAGTGTATGTATAGTATTATGCAGTATAGTATATAGTATGTGGAACAGTGTAGTACAGAATAATGCTGTGTAGTACAGTGAAGTGTACTATGGTACAGTGTAGTACAGTTTAGTTTTGTGTTGTATAGTACAGTATCATGTAGTACAGTGCAGTTCAGTGTGGTACAGTACTGTATAGTACAGTATTGTGTATATTACAGTATAATATTGTGTAGTACAGTACTGTATAGTACAGTACTGTACTGTACAGTACTGTATAGTACAGTATTGTGTGTATTGCAGTATAATAGTGTAGTACAGTACTGTATAGTACAGTATTGTGTGTATTGCAGTATAAGATTGTGTAGCACAGTACTGTATAGTACAGTATTGTGTGTATTGCAGTATAAGATTGTGTAGTACACTTTAGTATAGCTTAGTATAGTACAGTATAGTACAGTATAGTGTATATCACAGTATAATATTGTGTAGTACAGTACTGTATAGTACAGTATAGTGTATATTACAGTATAATAGTGTAGTACAGTACTGTATAGCTTAGTATAGTACAGTATAGTGTATATTACAGTATAAGATTGAGTAGTACAGTTTAGTATAGTACAGTATAGTGCATATTGCAGTATAATAGTGTAGTACAGTTTAGTATAGTGTATATTGCAGTATAATAGTGTAGTACAGTACAGTATTGTGTATATTGCAGTATAATAGTATAGTACAGTATAGTGTATATTACAGTATAATATTGTGTAGTACAGTACAGTACTGTATAGTACAGTATAGTGTATATTGCAGTATAATAGTATAGTACAGTTTAGTATAGTACAGTATAGTGTATATTGCAGTATAATAGTATAGTACAGTTTAGTATAGTACAGTATAGTGTATATTGCAGTATAATAGTATAGTACAGTTTAGTATAGTACACTATTGTGTATATTGCAGTATAATAGTGTAGTACAGTTTAGTATAGTACAGTATTGTGTATATTGCAGTATAATAGTGTAGTACAGTTAGTATAGTACAGTATAGTGTATATTGCAGTATAATAGTGTAGTACAGTTTAGTATAGTACAGTATAGTGTATATTGCAGTATAATAGTGTAGTACAGTTTAGTATAGTACAGTATAGTGTATATTGCAGTATAATAGTGTAGTACAGTTTAGTATAGTACAGTATAGTGTATATTACAGTATAATATTGTGTAGTACAGTACAGTACTGTATAGTACAGTATAGTGTATATTGCAGTATAATAGTGTAGTACAGTTTAGTATAGTACAGTATTGTGTATATTGCAGTATAATAGTGTAGTACAGTTTAGTATAGTACAGTATTGTGTATATTGCAGTATAATTGTGTAGTACAGTTTAGTATAGTACAGTATAGTGTATATTGCAGTATAATAGTGTAGTACAGTTTAGTATAGTACAGTATAGTGTATATTGCAGTATAATAGTGTAGTACAGTTTAGTATAGTACAGTATAGTGTATATTACAGTATAAAATAGTGTAGTACAGTACTGTATAGCTTAGTATAGTACAGTATAGTGTATATTACAGTATAATAGTGTAGTACAGTTTAGTATAGTACAGTATTGTGTATATTGCAGTATAATTGTGTAGTACAGTTTAGTATAGTACAGTATAGTGTATATTGCAGTATAATAGTGTAGTACAGTTTAGTATAGTACAGTATAGTGTATATTACAGTATAATATTGTGTAGTACAGTACAGTACTGTATAGTACAGTATAGTGTATATTACAGTATAATATTGTAGTACAGTTTAGTATAGTACAGTATAGTGTATATTACAGTATAATATTGTGTAGTACAGTACAGTACTGTATAGTACAGTATAGTGTATATTACAGTATAATAGTGTAGTACAGTTTAGTATAGTACAGTATTGTGTATATTACAGTATAATAGTGTAGTACAGTTTAGTATAGTGCAGTATTGTGCAGTATGGCTCTGGGTGTCAGGTCCGATGTGGAATTCTGGGAGGTTGTGTTTAATTATGAGGGGGGCTGATGGCCGTAACCCATTCTCAGTCGACCCCTCACCGTAGTGCACTTGATTCGCTCCGCTCGCGCCCTCAGTAGGGTACTAATGTAGGGTTCTTCAACACTCTCAATCACAACCCCTGTAATCACCGAGCAAAAGCCAAATACCTCAGCGAATACCTCCCCGCGGTTCGAACATTACACCTTTAATACCTTTAACACCTTTAAAACCTTTAAACCCTTTAAAACGTGGATGTTTCTGTTGAATCTGGTGTTTATTCAGCGGTAGCCCTCAGCGCTAACAGGCTAACAGCGGGGTGATTCAGCGGGAGCACACCCCGGTGTAATCCGGGTGTACTCCGGGTGTAATCGGGCGGAGTAAAGTTGACAGATTAAACGGATTATAAGCCTGAAAACACTGAGTTTTATTCAAACACTCACCACAAAGACTTTAACAGCGCGATCCCGCGACTTCCGCCACCTTCTGCCCGACGCTCCGTCACACGCCGAGCGTCGCCAACCAGGACGCGCAGCGGATGAGTGACAGGCGTGTGGACCAATCACAACACTAAGCCGTTAAATCGCTCCGTATTTACAATGCGGCGATACGATTAATAGCGGCACGATGGCTTAGTGCTTTGGCATGTTCTCCTCTCAGCGCTAGGGATTGCCGGTTCGAATCCCCATCTGGGTGGAGTTGGCATGTTCGCCCCGTGTCCGCGTGGGTTTCCTCCGGGTTCCTCCCACAGTCCAAAAACATGGATCAAGGTCAATTGAGTTCTCCAAATTGCCCCATATAGAGTGTGTCTGTGTGTCCAGTGATAGATTGCCCCCCTGTCCTGGGTCTATCTGCCCAGCGCCCGAGACGTTCTCCCCTGGATGGGCATGGGGAACCTCACCCACCGTGCCCCTAATAGAGAATAAAGCAGGAGATAATGGAGGGATGGACGATACGATTAATACATTTATAAACATCGTTAAGTTTTTCCGATCGCTTTGATGTAACGAACGCGAAAACGATCGTTTAATTACTTGTTTTACTAAAGACCTGCATACAGAACTGAGTCGGTGAGGTAATTAGACATGAATAAATCATTTCATTACATTTTGCTACGTAATACCTTTAAAACACCTTACTGTTATATATATATATATGGCGGCACGGTGTCTAAGTGGTTTAGCATGTTCTCCTCTCAGCGCTAGGGATTCCCGGTTCGAATCCCCATCTGGGTGGAGTTTCCATGTTCTCCCCATGTCTGCGTGGGTTTCCTCTGGGTTCTTTGGTTTCCTCCCACAGTCCAAAAACATGGATCAAGTCAATTGAGTTCTCCAAATTGCCCCATATAGAGTGTGTCTGTGTGAGTGAGTGTGTGCCCAGCGATGGATTGGCGTCCTGTCCTGGATGGGCATGGGGAACACCCCCCCCCCCCACATCCCTAATAGAGGATAAAGCAGGAGATAATGGAGGGATGGATGATACGATTAATACATTTATAAAACATCGTTAAGTTTTTCCGATCGCTTTGATGTAACGAACAAACGATCGTTTACTTATTTCACTAAAGACCTGCATACAGAACTGAGTCGGTGAGGTAATTAGACAAGAATAAATCATTTAATTACATTTTGCTATGTAATACCTTTAAAACACCTTACTGTTATATATATATATACATACTGTATATTGAAGGGAAAAATAATGAGCATTTTTACGCATTTAATATTTACGAGTAGTAATTAATTTATTTCAGGCATTAATATTGCTTAAGTTCTAATACTTTTAATACACTACAGCAGTGTTTGTTCTCTATTCAGACCCATGTGAGAATGTCCGTCAAGGTCCGGATGTGCAGAAGGGAGTGACCGGCAGGGAGTAGTATCATACGGGTCGGTTGACCACAAACGTTCTGATAACAAGAAGCTTCGTTATGTTACACTAAGCAGAATAACTGTTCTGCTCGGGCGGGGCGGCCCACAGGTGATCAATCTGAGATGGAAGAGCAGCAAAGGTGGGGATCAGAGTATATGAGGATGGAGTCAGAGGTCGGGGAACAGGCAGATGGTGAACGGGTTGCTGACTGCGCTTTTCTCCCCAGAATTCTGTTGTATTAATAAATGTTATGTCTTCACTCAGAACCGTTGGTGTGATGATCTAGATTTACCCACATTGGGCATGGGGAACCCCCCCGCGACCCTAATAGAGGATAAAGCAGAAGATAATGGATGGATGGACGATACGATTAATACATTTATAAAACATCGTTAAGTTTTTCCGATCGCTTTGATGTAACGAACAAACGATCGTTTATTTATATGCATACAGAACTGAGTCGGTGAGGTAATTAGACATGAATAAATCATTTCATTACATTTTGCTATGTAATACCTTTAAAACACCTTATTGTTATATATATATATATATAAAAGCAAAGACAGATTAAATACTAAAAGATTTTATGTCTTTTTTTTATTTGTACATTACCAAATATGGAAGAAATCTGAACATCTGAGAAAACGAACTCCAATAAAGCCCGACGTCGTAAAATAACGAGAGGGGAAAGTCTAAAGCACAATCCAGATGTGCGAAAACATCAGCCAGGACACCCACCCGTCTCGGGGTCCGATCTGCCCCCCTTCCTCTTCGGACCCTTGTTGGTCGGAGCCCTGCTGGCCTTCAGCTCGGCCTCCCACTTCCTCTTGACCAGCGTGTACAAGCGCATGGTGGCCTGAGCATCCTGGACCTGCGGGACAAACGGAGCTGCTATAAAACCAACGACGTCCGTCTGGAAGCATCAGAACTGGAAGCTGGTTAAAGGTTACGGGGGGTACGTACAGACGAGTGCTCCCCCTGCTGGACCTTCACGTTCAGGACCTTCTGACACAGGACCCTCAGCGCCGGCCGTGAGCTCTGAGGGACGGCGGGACATCCGAGATCAGACGCAGGACGCACGGGTGGACGTTAATAAAGACGGAGCGGCTCTTACCCCGGAGAGCTTCTTGAACGGCTGGTACCGCTGGGTGTCTCTGATCTGCTTCTTCGGATGGTCCAGCAATAAGATCTGCACGCCGGGAGACAAACGGACGCCGTTAGAGGGCGTGGCACCGCGGGAGGGGGCGGAGCCGGCAATATTGGGACTTTGGTGATGGTTATTTAATCCACTGGTCGCAGCTACGCCCGATGAAGAGTGTGTCCTTTAAAACCAGAGACGCCGAGAGGAGAGGACGACCGCGGACTGGTGGGGTGGTGGACAGGACGCGGTGTTTTTAAAGCCCGGTTGATGATGGGAAATTGTCCCTGTTACGTTTTTTGGTGCCGAAACCCGGGATGATGAGGACACACGCACAATGAAGAGTGTGTCCTTTAAAACCTGAGACGCCGAGAGGAGAGGACGTCCACGGACTGGTGGGGTGGTGGACAGGACACGGTATTTTTAAAGCCCGTTTGGTGAGGGTTATTTAGTCCACCGGTCGCAGCTACGCCCAATGAAATGTGCGTCCTTTAAAACCGGAGACGCCGAGAGGAGAGGACGACCACAGACTGGTGTGGTGGTGGACAGGACGTATTTTTGAAGCCCGGTTGATGATGGGAAATTGTCCGTTACGTTTTTTGGTGCCGAAACCCGGGATGATGAGGACACACGCACAATGAAGAGTGTGTCCTTTAAAACCTGAGACGCCGAGAGGAGAGGACGACCACAGACTGGTGGGGTGGTGGACAGGACGCGGTATTTTTAAAGCCCGTTTGGTGAGGGTTATTTAGTCCACCGGTCACAGCTACGCCCAATGTCGTGAGTCCCGTCCTTTAAAACCTGAGACGCCAGGAGAGGACGTCCACAGACTGGTGTGGTGGTGGACGGGACATATTTTTGAAGCCTGGTTGATGATGGGAAATTGTCCCCGTTACATTTTTTGGTGCCGAAACCTGGGATGGATGAGGACGCACACAAGAGGAAGAGTGTGTCCTTTAAAACCAGAGACACTGAGAGGAGAGGACGACCACAGACTGGTGGGGTGGTGGACAGGACGTTGTATTTTTAAAGCCCGTTTGGTGAGGGTTATTTAATCCACCGGTCACAGCTACGCCCGATTAAGAGTGTGTCCTTTAAAACCTGAGACACTGAGAGGAGAGGACGACCACGGACTGGTGTGGTGGTGGACAGGACGCGGTATTTTTAAAGCCCGGTTGATGATGGGAAATCGTCCCGGTTACGTTTGTTGGTGCCGAAACCCGGGATGATGAGGACACACGCACAATGAAGAGTGTGTCCTTTAAAACCTGAGACGCCGAGAGGAGAGGACGACCGCGGACTGGTGGGGTGGTGGACAGGACGCGGTATTTTTAAAGCCCGGTTGATGATGGGAAATCGTCCCGGTTACGTTTGTTGGTGCCGAAACCCGGGATGATGAGGACACACGCACAATGAAGAGTGTGTCCTTTAAAACCTGAGACGCCGAGAGGAGAGGACGACCACGGACTGGTGGGGTGGTGGACAGGACGCGGTATTTTTAAAGCCCGTGTGGTGATGGTTATTCAATCCACCGGTCGCAGCTACGCCCGATGAAGAGTGTGTCCTTTAAAACCTGAGACACTGAGAGGAGAGGACGACCACGGACTGGTGGGGTGGGGGACAGGACACGGTATTTTTAAAGCCCGGTTGATGATGGGAAATCGTCCCGGCTACGTTTGTTGGTGCCGAAACCCGGGATGATGAGGACACACGCACGAGGAAGAGTGTGTCCTTTAAAACCGGCGACGCCGAGAGGAGAGGACGACCACGGACTGGTGGGGTGATGGACGTGGCAGACAATGGACGCGCGTGGCAGACAATGGACGCGCGTGGCAGACAATGGACGTGGCAGACAATGGACGCGTGTAGCAGACGATGGACGAGGACGCGCGTGGCAGACGATGTGTTGAGGGTTTGCACTCAAAAAAACAGCTACAGTTCCGTCCCTCCGTGTGTCCCCCCCGTCCCCCGTTAAAGAGGGTTGTTGCCGTGAGAGAGTTGGACCCGTGGACCCTGTGATGTAATGAGAGAAGACTTCTAAAGGAAGGACATACCTTCAGATCATTTCGGATGGCGTGTCCCACTAATATCCGTCCCTGGAGGATCTCAGCCACCTCCCTCTGCACGCTCCTGAAGTCCTCACCTGAGTGTCATCACATGGTTACAAGCTGCACCCAACAGGTGCCCCGGCCTGTCCAACACCAACCACCATGTTCACCACCACGTTCAACACCATGTTCAACATCACGTTCACCACCATGTTCACCACCATGTTCACCCCATACACCATGTTCAACACCATGTTCACCCCATACACCATGTTCAACACCATGTTCACCACCATGTTCACCACATTCACCATGTACACCACCATGTACACCACGTTCACCACCATGTTCACCACATTCACCACCATGTTCACCACATTCACCACCATGTACACCACGTTCACCACCATGTACACCACGTTCATCAACATGTTCACCACCATGTTCACCCCATACACCATGTTCAACACCATGTTCACCACCATCAACACCATGTTCACCACCATCAACACCATGTACACCACGTTCAACACCATGTTCACCACCATGTACACCACGTTCAACACCACGTTCACCACGTTCAACACCATGTTCACCACGTTCAACACCATGTTCACCACGTTCAAAACCATGTTCACCACATTCACCATGTTCACCACCATGTACACCATGTTCACCCCCATGTTCACCACATTCACCACCATGTTCACCACGTTCAACACCACGTTCAAAACCATGTTCACCACCATGTTCACCACCACGTTAAACACCACGTTCACCACCATGTACACCACGTTCACCATGTACACCACATTCACCACCACCACCACCATGTTCACCACATTCACCACCATGTTCACCCCGTACAACACCATGTTCACCACCATGTACACCCCGTACAACACCACGTTCACCACCATCCATGTACACCCCGTACAACACCACGTTCAACACCATGTTCAACACCATGTACACCACCATGTACACCACATTCACCACCATGTACACCACATTCACCATCATGTACACCACCATGTTCACCACGTTCAACACCATGTTCAAAACCATGTTTACCACCATGTTCAACACCATGTTCAACACCACGTTCACCACCACGTTCAACACCATGTACACCACATTCACCATGTACACCACATTCACCATGTTCACCACCACCACCACCATGTTCACCACATTCACCACCATGTTCACCACATTCACCACCATGTTCACCACATTCACCACCATGTACACCCCGTACAACACCACGTTCACCACCATCCATGTACACCCCGTACAACACCACGTTCACCACCATCCATGTACACCCCGTACAACACCACGTTCAACACCATGTTCACCACCATGTACACCACATTCACCACGTACACCATGTTCACCACATTCATCATGTACACCATGTTCACCACATACACCACGTTCACCACCATGTTCACCACATTCACCATGTTCACCACGTACACCATGTAGACCACATTCACCACCATGTACACCACGTTCACCACGTTCCAACCACACGGAACCTGAGTGACACTTCAGTGCAAACTTTATATAATGATCATGGGACCATCACCCACACTCCTGTAGCCCCTCCCCCGGTCACGACGGCGGCCGGATTCCGGTCGTCCTCACCGTCTCTGACGTCTTCCGGCCGGATGCCGCTCACGTGCGTCCTGTAGTCGGTCACCCTCTCCGTGGGTTTGACGTATTTGTCGTAGACGCACTTCCCGAAGCAGTTGACGATGGAGACGCGCGCCAGGACGCTGTCCTCGCCGTCCGGCCCCACCCCCACCATCTCGCAGTCTATCGCCACCGCACGCGTCAGCCTGTAACGATGAGGACGGATCAGTGTGTGTGTGTGTGTGTGTGTGTGTGGGGGGGGGGGGGTCGCATACCCGTCGCACGCCGTCTCTTTCACCAGCATGCTCTCCGTCCTCTTCTGCGCGCTGTCTCCGTCCCCCGCGCCCGTCCTCTTCCTGGCGATGTCGGCGGCCTCGGCGCCCACCGCCGCCTCGATGTCATCGGGGTCGACGTCATCGAACCAGATATCGGCCCTGCGGAGGACAACATTTACACACACGTCCGTCCCGTCATCCCCACAGTGGACAGCATCCTGAGGGCGGGGGGGCGGGGTCTGATTGGGGGGGGGGGGGGGGGAAGTACGGTGGGGGTATTTGTACGGGGGACACATTGTAATATCGATTCATACGATTACTGAGTCAGCATTAAGTCCACGTGACGCCGGTCCCGATGCGGAGACGCATGATGACATCATCCAGAACTCCGCCCACCCGGTTCCAGACCAATGCCACGGTACGCGCTCGGTAACCATGGTAACAGGTGAGGACGCTGAAGGCGTGTACTCACTCGCTCAGCTTCGCCGCTCCCGCCGTCTCCGTGGTCTTCTCCCCCCCGCCTCCTCGTCCTCGTCCCTTACTCCCCGTCTTGTCTGGCTTGCGTTGCTTCCTATCCCGTCTCTTTGCGGGGTCCTGGGGGCGCTGCGCTCCGTGTTTGGGTCGCAGTTCATTTTGTTTTTGGGGTTTGGCGCTCTGCTCTGATTTGAGGATCTGTAAACACACAGAGGACAGTCTGTCCCTCAGACCCACGTCCTGTTTCTCTGTCCACCACAATGTTACATTCAGTTCCCGGTTCGAATCCCCATCTGGGTGGAGTTTCCATGTCCTCCCCGTGTCCACGTGGGTTTCCTCCGGGTTCTCCGGTTTCCTCCCACAGTCCAAAAACATGGATCAAGTCAATTGAGTTCTCCAAATTGCCCCATATAGAGTGTGTGTGTGTCCAGCGATAGATTGGCGCCCTGTCCTGGGTGTATCTGCCCAGCGCCCAAAACGTTCTCCCCTGGATGGGCATGGGGAACCCACCCCCCCCCCGCGACCCTAAAAGCGGGAGATAATGAATGTTTTTATCAGGGACACGCTGACTCAGCGTTACAGACAGAGTTGGGGGGGGGGGGGGGGGGTCCATGCCCATCTAGTGGAGAACGTCTCGGGCGCTGGGCAGATACACCCAGGACAGGGGGGCAATCCATCACTGGGCACACACTCACTCACACAGACTGTACACACTCTATATGGGGCAATTTGGAGAGCTCAATTCACCTTGATCCATGTTTTTGGACTGTGGGAGGAAACCCACAGGGACACGGGGAGGACATGGAAACTCCACCCACATTGGGATTCGAACCGGGAATCCCTAGCACTGAGAGGAGAACATACTAAACTCTACAGCACCGTGCCACTCTGTATACATCATTATTATATTCATTCATTCATCTCCCGCTTTATCTTATATTAGGGTCGCGGGGGGGGGGGGGGGGGGGGGGGGGGTTCCCCATGCCCATCCAGGGGAGAACGTTTCAGGCACTGGGCAGATACACCCAGGAGAGGGCGCCAATCTATCACTGGACACACACTCACTCACACACACTCTATATGGGGCAATTTGGAGAACTCAATTGACTTGATCCATGTTTTTTGGACTGTGGGTGGAAACCGGAGAACCCGAAGGAAACCCACGCGGACACGGGGAGAACATGCAAACTGCAAATGCAAACTGCAGGCTCTGCATCAGTCTCCATGGTAACGGAGACTCACCTCCACCAGCGTCCTCCAGTTCGGGGAGAAGTCCTGGGTTCGGTCCTGCGGGCGGAGGGCGTCCTTCGCTTTGATCTCTTTCTTCTTCTTCTTGTTTCGGGGTTTCCTCTGCAGGGGTCCTGCGCGAGGCGGCGGCGGCGGCTTGCTTTCAACTTTAGACATCGGTCAGCGCGAGCCGACAAATTAATAAACCTTTAAAAACAAATTAATAAACCTTTAAACCAATTAATAAACCTTTAAAAACAAATTAATAAACCTTTAAACAAATTAATAAACCTTTAAACAAATTAATAAACCTTTAAAAACAAATTAATAAACCTTTAAACAAAATTAATAAACCTTTAAAACCAATTAATAAACCTTTAAACAAATAAATAAACCTTTAAACAAATAAATAAACCTTTAAACCAATTAATAAACCTTTAAAACCAATTAATAAACCTTTAAAACAAATTAATAAACCTTTAAAAAATATTAATAAACCTTTAAAAAATATTAATAAACCTTTAAACTAATTAATAAACCTTTAAACAAATAAATAAACCTTTAAACAAATAAATAAACCTTTAAAAAATATTAATAAACCTTTAAACTAATTAATAAACCTTTAAAAAATATTAATAAACCTTTAAACTAATTAATAAACCTTTAAACAAATAAATAAACCTTTAAACTAATTAATAAACCTTTAAACAAATAAATAAACCTTTAAACAAATAAATAAACCTTTAAAAAATATTAATAAACCTTTAAACTAATTAATAAACCTTTAAACAAATAAATAAACCTTTAAAACCAATTAATAAACCTTTAAAACCAATTAATAAACCTTTAAAACCAATTAATAAACCTTTAAACAAATAAATAAACCTTTAAACTAATTAATAAACCTTTAAACAAATTAATAAACTTTTAAACTAATTAATAAACCTTTAAACTAATTAATAAACCTTTAAACCAATTAATAAACCTTTAAAACCAATTAATAAACCTTTAAACAAATAAATAAACCTTTAAACTAATTAATAAACTTTTAAACTAATTAATAAACCTTTAAAACTAATTAATAAACCTTTAAACAAAATTAATAAACCTTTAAACTAATTAATAAACCTTTAAACAAATTAAAAAACCTTTAAACAGAATTAATAAACTTTTAAACTAATTAATAAACCTTTAAAAAATATTAATAAACCTTTAAAAAATATTAATAAACCTTTAAACAAATAAATAAACCTTTAAACAAATAAATAAACCTTTAAAAAATATTAATAAACCTTTAAACTAATTAATAAACCTTTAAACAAATAAATAAACCTTTAAACTAATTAATAAACCTTTAAACAAATAAATAAACCTTTAAACAAATAAATAAACCTTTAAAAAATATTAATAAACCTTTAAACTAATTAATAAACTTTTAAACTAATTAACAAACCTTTAAACAAAATTAATAAACCTTTAAAACCGAGTCGAGTCGTGACGTTTCACTGAGCTGCGGCTACATCACAGCCGACTGCGACCGCCGGTTCCTTTGAAGTTTAAAGCTTACGTTAGATCTAATTAACATAATTACTTAATTAATTAATGAATTGATTAATTAAACTTTAAACGATATGCAAATGAACGCGATCACAACACGCAGCAAGCATGCCGCGCGCGAGAGCGATGTTTCCGTGCGGCACCGCAAACCTACCGTCCGGAAACTTCAGCCAGATTCCAAAGGTTCCACACAATATTAAAAGATTCTTAATCGATACGCAGAATTATGAGGCGGTTCTTTAAACATTAAAACTGTAAAGTTTCGTTTATACGCACAGCGTAATAAAAAATATTTATATATATATTTCAATATAGTATATTGAACAGTGCGCATGCGCGAGAAGTGCACGTAGCCCCGCCCCTCGGGGGGTTTAATAAAGTATTCTGATTAAAATCGCGGGGGGGGGGTTCCCCATGCCCATCCAGGGGAGAACGTCTCGGGCGCTGGGCAGATACACCCAGGACAGGGGGGCAATCTATCACTGGGCAAACACTCACTCACACAGACACACACACTCTATATGGGGCAATTTGGAGAATTCAATTGACCTTGAATCCATGTTTTTGGACTGTGGGAGAAACCGGAGAACCCGGAGGAAACCCACGCGGACACGGGGAGAACATGGAAACTCCACCCAGATGGGGATTCGAACCGGGAATCTCCAGCGCTCAGAGGAGAACATGCCAAACCACTAAGCCACCGTGACGCTTTTAATTGAATTAATTTCATTTATTAAAAATTTACATGGGGGCAGCACAGTGGCTTAGTGGTTTGGCATGTTCTCCTCTCAGCACTAGGGATTCCCGGTTCAAATCCCCATCTGGGTGGAGTTTCCATGTTCTCCCCGTGTCCACGTGGGTTTCCTCCGGGTTCCTCCCACAGTCCAAAAACATGGATTAAGTCAATTGAGTTCTCCAAATTGCCCCATATAGAGTGTGTCTGTGTGTGTCCAGTGATGGATTGCCCCCCTGTCCTGGGTGTATCTGCCCAGCGCCCGAAACGTTCTCCCATTGATGGACATGGGGAACCACCCCCCCCCCCCCCCCCCCCCCCCCCCCCCCCGCGACCCTAATAGAGGATAAAGCAGAAGATAATGAATGAATGACTTTTTGTTAAGTTTTTTGTTTTGTTAAGTTCCATCGAGGGCAGCACAGTGACTTAGTGGTTGGCACGTTCTCCTCTCAGCACTAGGGATTCCCGGTTCGAATCCCCATCTGGGTGGAGTTTCCATGTTCTCCCCGTGTCCGCGTGGGTTTCCTCCGGGTTCTCCGGTTTCCTCCCACAGTCCAAAAACATGGATCAAGTTAATTGAGTTCTCTAAATTGCCCCATATAGAGTGTGTCTGTGTGAGTGAGTGTGTACCCAGCGATGGATTGGCGTCCTGTCCTGGGTGTATCTGCCCAGCGCCCGAGACGTTCTCCCCTGGATGGGCATGGGGAACCCCCCCCCTGCGACCCTAATAGAGGATAAAGCGGGAGATAATGAATGAATGAATGAAAGTTCCATCGACTGGAGAAATCACAAACTGTTACATTTGTTTTAATTATTATTTTTTTAATTATAATTTTTTAATGATGCAATAAATGACAATTTAAAAGCTGATCATTATTTTAAAACATTGATCTCTAACGTGACTCTCTAACCCTCACACGTCCTGACGGTCAGAAATATAAACTCTAAATTTAAACTCCATCTCCAGCTTTATTTACACATTTAACCTCCGACATTCACGTCATGAGAAAAACAACAACAACAAAGGCTTCAGAAATTAATTCACTAATTAATAAATAATAGTTAATGAGCGTCGTGAGCGTGACCAGTCCCCTGAAACGAGCTCTTTATACAGAATAAGTTTAATAATAAACCAACGTTAGTGCAATAAATACATTTTCATTCATTCATTCTCTTCAGCTTTATCCTCTATTAGGGTTGGGGGGGGGGGGGGTTCCCCATGCCCATCCAGGGGAGAACGTCTCGGGCGCTGGGCAGATACACCCAGGACAGGGGGGCAATCTATCGCTGTACACACACACACTCACTCACACAGACACACTCTATATGGGGCAATTTGGAGAACTCAATTCACCTTGATCCATGTTTTTGGACTGTGGGAGGAAACCAGAGAACCCAGAGGAAACCCACACGGACACGGGGAGAACATGGAAACTCCACCTAGATGGGGATTCGAACCGGGAATCCCTAGAGCTGAGAGGAGAACATGCTAAACCACTAAGCCACCATGCCACCCTTAATTGAATTAATTTCATTTATTAAAAATTTACATGGGGGTAGCACGGTGGCTTTAGTGCTTTGGCATGTTCTCCTCTCAGCGTTAGGGATTCCCGGTTCGAATCCCCATCTGGGTGGAGTTTCCATGTTGTCCGTGTGGGTTTCCTCCGGGTTCTCCGGTTTCCTCCCACAGTCCAAAAACATGGGTCAAGTCAATTGAGTTCTCCAAATTGCCCCATATAGAGTGTGTCTGTGTGAGTGAGTGTGTGTCCAGTGATAGATTGCCCCCCTGTCCTGGGTGTATCTGCCCAGCGTCCGAAACGTTCTCCCCTGGATGGGCATGGAGAACCCCCCCCCCCACGACACTAATAGAAGATAAAGCAGAAGATAATGAATGAATAGAATAATAATAATGTATACGGGGCGGCACGGTGCTGTAGAGTTTAGCATGTTCTCCTCTCAGCTCTAGGGATTCCCGGTTCGAATCCCCATCTGGGTGGAGTTTCCATGTTCTCCCCGTGTCCGCGTGAGTTTCCTCCGGGTTCTCCGGTTTCCTCCCACAGTCCAAAAACATGGATCAAGTCAATTGAATTCTCCAAATTGCCCCATATAGAGTGTGTGTGTCTGTGTGTCAGTGAGTGTGTATCCAGTGATAGATTGCCCCCCCCCCCCCCCCCCCCCCCCCGCGACCCTAATAGAGGATAAAGCGGAACATAATGGATGGATGGATGGAACAGTCGCTCGGGACTCAAAGCAACGTCAACCCCGTGCATCCACATTCTCCTGTACGGCATAGCGCCCCCCGCTGGTCATCCGAACAGCGACCGTGTAAACATTCCCCTTTAAATAATACAGCAGAGGTTGAAGCGCGGAACGCAGAACTCTGTGAGGTCCGGTCACACTGACGCAGGAGGGACCGAAGCCGGGGCCGGGGCCCGGTCACGTCCACGGCCCTGATGATCATGTTTGAGGATGAAACGTGAAAATAATTCATTAAACAAAGTCTTTTTTACAATAATTAATTAATCAATTAATTAATTAATAATTAAAATAATGAATTAAACAAAGTCTTTTTACAATAATTAATTAATAATTAAAATAATGAATTAAACAAAGTCTTTTTACAATAATTAATTAATAATTAAAATAATGAATTAAACAAAGTCTTTTTTACAATAATTAATTAATCAATTAATTAATTAATAATTAAAATAATGAATTAAACGAAGTCTTTCACACGAGAATAAAGATTCTGTATAAACAAAAATAAATAAGCTTTCCTGATGTTAATGACGCGCTCTTTAATACAGCAGCACTAAGAACCCCAACACGAGAACAAACCGGACCCCTGTGTGTGTGTGTGTGTGTGTGTGTGTGTGTGTGTGAGTGTGTGTGTGAGTGTGTGTGTGTGTGAGTGTGTGTGAGTGTGTGTGTGAGTGAGTGTGTGTGAGTGTGTGTGAGTGTGAGTCCTAATAATTTAAGCAACTAAGCAACTGCGGGGTCAGACGGCCGGTCAGTAGACAGGTTCTAATTGGTTCTGATGAGGTTCTAAGGAGTTCTGATGGGGGTCTAATTGGTTCTGATGGTGTTCTAATTGATTCTGATGGGGGTTTACTTGATTCTGATGGTGTTCTAATTGGTTCTGATGGGGGTCTAATTGGTTCTGATGGTGTTCTACTTGGTTCTGATGGTGTTCTAATTGGTTCTGATGGGTGTTTAATTGGTTCTGATGGGTGTTTAATTGATTCTGATGGTTTTCTAATTGGTTCTGATGGTGTTCTGATGGTGTTCTAATTGGTTCTAATGGTGTTCAAATTGGTTCTGATGGTGTTCTAATTGGTTCTGATGGGGGTTTAATTGATTCTGATGGTTTTCTAATTGGTTCTGATGTTGTTCTAATTGGTTCTGATGGTGTTCTAATTGGTTCTGATGGTGTTCTAATTGGTTCTAATTGGTTCTGATGGTGTTCTAATTGGTTCTGATGGTGTTCTAATTGGTTCTGATAGAGGTTTAATTGATTCTGATCGTGTTCTAATTGATTCTGATGGTGTTCTAATTGATTCTGATGGTGTTCTAATTGGTTCTGATGGTGTTCTGGTGGTGTTCTAATTGGTTCTGATGGTGTTCTGATTGGTTCTGATGGTGTTCTAATTGGTTCTGATGGTGTTCTAATTGGTTCTGATGGTGTTCTGATGGTGTTCTAATTGGTTCTGATGGTGTTCTGATTGGTTCTGATGGTGTTCTAATTGGTTCTGATGGTGTTCTAATTGGTTCTGATGGTGTTCTAATTGATTCTGATGGTGTTCTAATTGATTCTGATGGTGTTCTAATTGATTCCGATGGTGTTCTAATTGATTCTGATGGTGTTCTAATTGGTTCTGATGGTGTTCTAATTGGTTCTGATGGTGTTCTAATTGATTCTGATGGTGTTCTAATTGGTTCTGATGGTGTGCTAATTGATTCTGATGGTGTTCTAATTGGTTCTGATGGTGTTCTAATTGGTTCTGATGGTGTTCTAATTGGTTCTGATGGGAGTGTAATTGGTTCTGATGGTGTTCTAATTGGTTCTGATGGGGGTGTAATTGGTTCTGATGGTGTTCTAATTGGTTCTGATGGGGGTCTAACGATCACAAACGATCGCCCTCACACACTGCACCGGACCCCTTTGTGTGTGTGTGTGTGAGAGTGTGTGTGTGTGTGAGTGTGTGTGTGTGTGTGTGTGGGTCCTAATAATTTAAGCAACTAAGCAACTGCGTGGTCAGTCGGCCGGTCAGTAGACAGGTTTATAGAACAGCTGGCCGCTGAAGAACCTGCGCTTGAGTTCCTTCCACAGCAGGTGGCGCTCTTTCTGCGAGCCCTTCATGAAGCCGCGGTTCTCTTGCGCCCGACGGGAGAGGTATGGAATCACCTCGTTCACCGGGCCATACGGAACGTACTTGTAAACGGGAAACCCAGCTTGACCTGCGCACACACACACACACACACACACACACACACACACACACACACAGGGTTAAGGGGGTGTGAACGTGTTCCAGACTGTATATAGACCCTGGAGAACTCACCCAGAGGGAAGCTGATCTGGTCACACATCCCAAGCAACTGTCCGAAGTAGACCATGTTGTCTCTCGGGAGGAGGCCCATCTCATTCATCCTACCGCACAGAACGTTAGAACACATTAGAACCCATCAGAACCCCCCGGACCCAATTACAACACCATCAGAACCCCTCAGAACCAATTACAACACCATCAGAACCAATTAGAACACCATCAGAACCAATTACACCCCCATCAGAACCAATTAGAACACTATCAGAACCAATTACACCCCCATCAGAACCAATTAGAACACCATCAGAACTAATTACACCCCCATCAGAACCAATTAGAACACCATCAGAACCCCCCAGAACCAATTACAGCCCCATCAGAACCAATTAGAACACCATCAGAACCAATTAGAACACCATGAGAACCAATTAGAACACTATCAGAACCCCCCCGGACACAATTACACCCCCATCAGAACCAATTAAAACACCATCAGAACCCCTCAGAACCAATTACACCCCCATCAGAACCAATTAGAACACCATCAGAACACCCCAGAACCAATTACAACCAATTAGACCTCCATCAGAACCAATTACAACCAATTAGAACACCATCAGAATCAATTACAACCAATTAAAACACCATCAGAACCAATTAGAACACCATCAGAACCCCCCAGAGCCAATTACACCCCCATCAGAATCAATTACAACCAATTAGACCTCCATAAGAACCAATTAGAACACCATCAGAACCAATTACAACCAATTAGAACACCATCAGAACCAATTAGAACACCATCAGAACCAATAAGAACACCATCAGAACCCCTAA
>JAFMOC010000561.1:160000-165000 GCA_019802505.1 Corydoras sp. C115 | reverse complement strand
GTGCTGAGTGGAGAACATGCCAAACCACTAAGCCACCGCATTTTAAATCATCCATCCATCATCTTCCACTTTATCCTCTATTATGTTTCAGGCGGCGGCGCGGTGGCTTAGTGGTTTGGCATGTTCTCCTCTCAGCACTAGGGATTCCCGGTTCGAATCCCCATCTGGGTGGAGTTTCCATGTTGTCCCCGTGTCCGTGTGGGTTTCCTCCGGGTTCTCCGGTTTCCTCCCACAGTCCAAAAACATGGATCAAGTCAATTGAGTTCTCCAAATTGCCCCATATAGAGTGTGTGTGTGTGTGTGTGAGTGTGTGCCCAGTGATAGATTGCCCCCCTGTCCTGGGTCTATCTGCCCAGCGCCCGAAACGTTCTCCCCTGGATGGACATGGGGAACCCCCCCCCCCCCGCGACCCTAATAGAGGATAAAGCGGAAGATAATGGATGAATGAACGTTTCGGGCGCTGGGCAGATAGACCCAGGACAGGGGGGCAATCTATCACTGGGCACACACTCACTCTATATGGGGCAATTTGGAGAATTCAATTCACCTTGAATCTATGTTTTTTGGACTGTGGGAGGACACCGGAGAACCCGGAGGAAACCAACACAGACATGGGGAGGACACGGAAACTCCACCCAGATTGGGATTCGAAACCGGGAATCCCCAGCGGCGAGAGGAGAACCTGCCCACTGGAGCCCCTTAATGCGAGCGTGTCCTGCGGCGGGTGGGGGCGTACCGGTGGTACATGGCGTTGGTGGACGGGTAGTCGGGGTTGATGGGGTCGTCGTATCCGATCTCGGCGGCCCGCTGCCGCTCCTGGTGCATGTACGCCCCGCGCACCAGCTTCGCCCCGAAGAACCAGCCCTCACGCCGGGACAGCTCCACGTCCAGGGTGACGTTATCGTACGCCTCCTGAACACACACACACACACACACACACACACACACACACACACACACGCAGGTCTCACACCGGGCCTCGTTAACAGGTAACGAAGCGGCCGCCGTGACTCCGCCTACTTTGAGGTAGCACTGGTAGGTGTTGAAGATGACGGGCTTGCCCCGGTTGAAGATCCTCTGCATCTCCAGCGTCAGGCGGCTGATGGCCGGCTGGAAGTACGTCTGCTCCGCGTCCACCATCAGCCTCACGCCGTTGTCCACCGCGTGCTGCAACGGGACGCCGGGGTCAGGCTCGGCCACCCCGCCCGCCGCACCCCACACCAACCAATAACCAATAATAACCAATGGTCATTAAAGGCAGCCTAAAGCCTGGACGCACCTTGGCCAGGACGTCCATCCTCTGCAGCATCCTCTTCATCTGTCGCTCCTCTTCATCGGTGAAGCGGCTCAGCAGCGGCTCCAGCTGACCCGTCTGCAAAAAAGAACCCCGTTCAGACCCCACACGGTTACCACGGGAACATTAGAACAGAGGAGCACCACCACAGTGTGCCGTCGTAGCCCATCCGCCTCAAGGCTGTGACCCCGGGGGTCCTCGTCTGACCCCCCCACGTTAATCTGCAGGACTGTCCTTCACCGAATCCCTACTCTAAACTCTCTCCGATTGTTTCTCTACAAATCTCACAAACCCGCCTGGTGCCAACAACCACGACACGCTCACTCCACCTGTTCTCATCCATCCATCCATCCATTATCTGATGCTTTATCCTCTATTAGGGTCGCGGGGGGGGGGGGGGGGGGTGGTTCCCCATGCCCATCCAGGGGAGAACGTTTCGGGTGCTGGGCAGATACACCCAGGCACGGGGAGGACATGCAAACTCCACCCAGATCTGGGATTCGAACCGGGAATCCCCAGCGCTGAGAGGAGAACATGCTAAACCACTAAGCCACCCCATTTTAATCATCCATCCATCCATTTATCCTCTATTAGGGTTGGGGGGGGGGGGGTTCCTCCATGTCCATCGAGGGGAGAACGTTTCAAGTGCTGGGCAGATACACCCAGGACAGAGGGGCAATCTATCACTGGACACACACTTACTCACACACACACACTCTATATGGGGCAATTTGGAGAACTCAATTGACCTTGATCCATGTTTTTGGACTGTGGGAGGAAACCGGAGAACCCGGAGGAAACCCACGCGGACACGGGGAGGACATGGAAACTCCACCCAGATTGGGATTCGAACCGGGAATCCCTAGCGCTGAGAGGAGAACATGCCAAACCACCAATAATAATTCATATATTTTATTATATATATATAAAGCTCAGAAGGGCGGCACGGTGGCTTAGTGGTTTAGCATGTTCTCCTCTCAGCGCTAGGGATCTAGGTGAAGTTTCCATGTTCTCCCCGTGTCCGCGTGGGTTTCCTCCGGGTTCTCCGGTTTCCTCCCATAGTCCAAAAAACATGGATCAATTGAGTTCTCCAAATTGCCCCATATAGTGTGTGTGTGTGTGTGAGTGAGTGTGTGTCCAGTGATAGATTGCCCCCCTGTCCTGGGTGTATCTGCCCAGCGCCCGAGACGCTCTCCCCTGGATGGACATGGGGAACCCCCCCCCCCCCCCCCCGCGACCCTAATAGAGGATAAAGTGGGAGATAATGAATGGAATAATTATAATGATGATGTATATGGAGTTGCACGGTGCTGTAGAGTTTAGTATGTTCTCCTCTCAGCACTAGGGATTCCCAGTTCGAATCCCAATCTGGGAGGAATTTGCATGTTCTCCCCGTGTCCGGTGGGTTTCTTCCGGGTTCTCCGGTTTCCTCCCACAGTCCAAAAACATGGATCAAGGTCAATTGAATTCTCCAAATTGCCCCATATAGAGTGTGTCTGTGTGAGTGAGTGTGTGTTCAGTGATAGATTGCCCCCCCGTCCTGGGTGTATCTGCCCAGCGCCCGAAACGTTCTCCCCTGGATGGGCATGGGGAACCCCCCCCCCCCCGCGACCCTAATAGAGGATAAAGCGGGAGATAATGAATGAATGAATGAATGAGTGTAATTGACAATGATGTCACGGCTGGACAAAAGGCTCAGCCAATCAGATTTAAGGAGAGGAAAGTCATTATTTATCACTGTGTTAGAGAATCTGAAATCCTGTTACTCAGCGTTCAGGTTAAAAACTGGACCAGAGAGCAGATTATTAATTACTTTGTTTTTAATAAGCAGACAGACACTGAGGTTGTGTATTATTGTGAATAAATAACACCTCTTTATGGGGATTATTCAGAATTAGGCCACGCCCCCTGGCACCGTATTAATATTTAAAGACGCTGTTTAATGCTGACATCATGGAATCTGCTCTCTGCTGCTCTCTTGGGGCGGTTTCGGGTGAGCGCGGCGTGTAGGCTGGCGGCTCATGTAACCGTGTTAACGAACCTCCTTCAGTTACTTTGTAACGCTGTCTTAATGAGTCACATGATGTGGGACAAAGACCATGTTAGTGTTGGACAATGTGGGACACCAATGCACTGCCAAATATATATATATATAGGGTGGCATGATGGCTTAGTGGTTTAGCATGTTCTCCTCTCAGCACTAGGGATTCCCGGTTCGAATCCCCATCTGGGTGGAGTTTCCATGTTCTCCCCGTGTCCGCGTGGGTTTCCTCCAGGTTCTCCGGGTTCCTCCCACAGTCCAAAAACATGGATCAATTGAGTTCTCCAAATTGCCCCATATAGAGTGTGTCTGTGTGAGTGAGTGTGTGCCCAGTGATAGATTGCCCCCCTGTTCTCCCCTGGATGAACATGGGGTGCCCCCCCCCCCCCCCCCCCCCCCGCAACCCTAAACCCTAAAATAGGATAAAGCTGAAGATAATGAATGAATATTTTTATATATGAGACCTAATCTGCATTGTTTGTGTTGGTGGGCGGAGCCCTTAACATGCGTCCGCGTTCCCGATTGGTTGGCATTCAAACAGCCCGCCTCTCCACCGATAACAGACAACCCAGCCGTCCAATAGATTAGGAAACACGCCTTGAAATCTGGGGTCTGATTTTTGTGAACAATGCGGGACGACGTCTCAATTCGCGGGACGCGTGAAAAGTAACGTAATTGCGGGACATCTGGTGCGGGACACCGAGGTGCGGGACACCGAGGTGCAGGACACCGGGGTGCGGGACATCTGGTGTGGGACACCGAGGTGCGGGACATCTGGTGTGGGACACCGAGGTGCGGGACACCGAGGTGCGGGACACCGAGGTGCGGGACACCGAGGTGCGGGACACCGAGGTGCGGGACATCTGGTGCGGGACACCGAGGTGTGGGAAACTGAGGTGCGGGACACCGAGGTGCGGGACACCGAGGTGCGGGACACCGAGGTGCGGGACACCGAGGTGCGGGACACCGAGGTGCAGGACACTGAGGTGCGGGACATCTGGTGTGGGACACCGAGGTGCGGGACATCTGGTGTGGGACACCGAGGTGCGGGACACCGAGGTGCGGGACACCGAGGTGCGGGACACTGAGGTGTGGGACACCGAGGTGTGGGACACCGAGGTGCGGGACACTGAGGTGTGGGACACCGAGGTGCGGGACATCTGGTGCGGGACACCGAGGTGCGGGACACTGAGGTGCGGGACACGGAGGTGCGGGACACGGAGGTGCGGGACACCGAGGTGTGGGACACCGAGGTTCGGGACATCTGGTGCGGGACACCGAGGTGCGGGACACTGAGGTGCGGGACACCGAGGTGTGGGACACCGAGGTGCGGGACACTGAGGTGCGGGACACTGAGGTGTGGGACACCGAGGTGCGGGACACCGAGGTGCGGGACACCGAGATGCGGGACACCGAGGTGCGGGACACCGAGGTGCGGGACATCTGGCGTGGGACACTGAGGTGCGGGACATCTGGTGCGGGACAACGAGGTGTGGGAAACTGAGGTGCGGGACACCGAGGTGTGGGACACTGAGGTGCGGGACACTGAGGTGCGGGACACTGAGGTGCGGGACACTGAGGTGTGGGACACCGAGGTGTGGGACACCAAGGTGTGGGACATCTGGTGTGGGGACACCGAGGTGTGGGACACTGAGGTGCGGGACA
>JAFMOC010000561.1:127500-152500 GCA_019802505.1 Corydoras sp. C115 | reverse complement strand
CACAAAAAAACCATGAGGAACATCACAAAAAAAAACCTGAGGAGTGGGGTGGGGTGGGGGTGAGTGGGGTGGGGGACGGTTCAGGCTTCACATTCACACCCGTCTAGTGTGTATCTAACAGAGTGTCCGTGGGGCCAGCGCTCACTCACTCCATCTCCTTCCTCTCGGCCTCCTCCTTGGTCAGGTCCTCCTCCACGCTGTAGTCCAGAACCGAGCCCACGCCGAACGCCTGGTTCTTCTCCATCAGCGGTTTGATGGCGTGCTGATCTTCACCGGCCACGAACTGCCCGTAGAACGTCATCTTCATCAGCATCTCGAAGCAGCGCTGCCCCAGGATCCTCCTGCACAGGTCCATGATCTGAGACCGGGAGAAGGGAGAGGAGCTCATTATCCAACCATGAGGAACACCACAAACAAAAACATGAGGAACACCACAAAAAAACATGAGGAAAACCACAAAAACACCATGAGGAACACCACAAAAAAACCATGAGGAACACCACAAAAAAAAAACCATGAGGAACACCACAAAAAAAAAACCATGAGGAACACCACAAAAAAAAACCATGAGGAACACCACAAAAAAAAAAAAAAAAACATGAGGAACACCACACAAAAAAAACAAACATGAGGAACACCACAAAAAAAAAACATGAGGAACACCACAAAAAAAAACATGAGGAACACCACAAAAAAAACAAAACATGAGGAACACCACAAAAAAAACAAAACATGAGGAACACCACAAAAAAAAACCATGAGGAACACCACAAAAAAACCATGAGGAACACCACAAAAAAAAAACAACCATGAGGAACACCACAAAAAAACCGTGAGGAACACCACAAAAAAACCATGAGGAACACCACAAAAAAAAACAACCATGAGGAACACCACAAAAAAAAACATGAGGAACACCACAAAAAATAAACATGAGGAACACCACAAAAAAACACCACGAGGAACACCACAAAAAAAAATAAAACATGAGGAACATCACAAAAAAAAAAACATGAGGAACACCACAAAAAAAAACACATGAGTAACCCCACAAGAAAAAAAACATGAGGAACACCACAAAAATAAACATGAGGAACACCACAAAAAAACACCACGAGGAACACCACAAAAAAAAATAAAACATGAGGAACATCACAAAAAAAAACCATGAGGAACACCACAAAAAAAAAACATGAGTAACCCCACAAGAAAAAAAACATGAGGAACACCACAAAAAAACCCATGAGGAACACCACAAAAAAAACATGAGGAACACCACAAAAAAAACATGAGGAACACCCCAAAAACACATGAGGAACACCACAAAAAATCCCATGAGGAACACCACAAAAAAACATGAGGAACACCACAAAAAAAAACCCATGAGGAACACCACAAAAAAAAACCCATGAGGAACACCACAAAAAAAACACATGAGGAACACCACAAAAAAAACATGAGGAACGCCACAAAAAAAACCCATGAGGAACACCACAAAAAAAACCCATGGGGAACACCACAAAAAAAAACCCATGAGGAACACCACAAAAAAAACACATGAGGAACACCACAAAAAAAACATGAGGAACGCCACACAAAAAAACACCATGAGGAACACCACAAAAAAAAAACATGAGGAACCCCACAAACCCACTGTGGGCTGCAGGACATCTCTCAGTGGGTTCTTCATTCCCACTGTGGGGTGTGGAGGATCAGTGGGAATCTCTCAGTGAGTTTGTCATTCCCACTGTGGGGTGTGGAGGCTCAGTGGGTATCTCTCAGTGGGTTCTTCATTCCCACTGTGGGGTGTGGAGGCTCAGTGGGTATCTCTCAGTGGGTTTATCATTCCCACTGTGGGGTGTGGAGGCTCAGTGGGTATCTCTCAGTGGGTTACTCATTCCCACTGTGGGGTGTGGAGGCTCAGTGGGTATCTTTCAGTGGGTTTGTCATTCCCACTGTGGGGTGTGGAGGCTCAGTGCGTATCTCTCAGTGGGTTCTTCATTCCCACTTTGGGGTGTGGAGGCTCAGTGGGTTTGTCGTTTCCACTATGGTGTGTGGAGGCTCAGTGGGTATCTCTCAGTGGGTTTGTCATTCCCACTGTGGGGTGTGGAGGCTCAGTGGGTATCTCTCAGTGGGTTCTTCATTCCCACTTTGGGGTGTGGAGGCTCAGTGGGTATCTCTCAGTGGGTTTGTCGTTTCCACTGTGGGGTGTGGAGGCTCAGTGGGTATCGCTCAGTGGGTTTGTAATTCCCACTGTGGGGTGTGGAGGCTCAGTGGGTATGTCATTCCCACTGTGGGGTGTGGAGGCTCAGTGGGTATCTCTCAGTGGGTTTGTCATTCCCACTGTGGGGTGTGGAGGCTCAGTGGGTATCTCTCAGTGGGTTTGTCATTCCCACTGTGGGGTGTGGAGGCTCAGTGGGTTTGTCATTCCCACTGTGGGGTGTGGAGGCTCAGTGGGTTTGTCATTCCCACTGTGGGGTGTGGAGGCTCAGTGGGGTCAGTGCTGGGCTCTCAGACGAAATAAAGCCTTAAGTTCACCCAAGTTTACCAACGCGGGCCCCTGAGTAAGTCCCCTAACCCTCCATGTTCCAGGGGTGGGAGGTCATCGTAATGACCCCCATGTCTAATCCCCCGCTGCCCCGGCGTGTGGTTTTGGGGTTGTGGGGCAGATGATGAGTCCACGTCCACGGTGAGGGACTCACCTCCTTGTTCTTGTCCACCAGCAGGTCGACGCTGCAGAGCTGGAAGACCAGCAGACTGCGCAGCAGCTCCGCGGTGCTCTTGCTCCGGTACGCCTCCTCCGTCCTCTCGAAGTCGATGGAGAAGCCGCTCCGCGCCGCCGCTCCGGCTCCGGCTCCGGCTCCGGCGCTCCGGCTCCTCAGCTCCAGCGGGGGGAGCGGCTGCGGGGCCGCGCTCGGCTCCAGCGGCCGGCCGTGAGAGCGCGGCCGTCGGGGGACCGACCCAGCGCGGGTCAGGGGGTCGGAGCCGGCGCGGGTCAGTCCCGGTACCAGCCTGGCGCACCACATGGTTCCTGATGAGGGTTCCTGATGGTGGTTCCTGATAAAGCTTCTTGATGGTGGTTCCTGATGAGGGTTCCTGATGGTGCTTATTGATGAGGAGGGTTCTTGTTGGGGGTTCCTGATGGGGGTTCCTGATGGTGGTTCCTGAAGGTGGTTCCTGATGGTGGTTCCTGATGGGGGTGATGGTGTCTGCGCTCCTCGCGGAGCGAGCGTGCGTTTGAAAGGAGAGCTGCGTGACGCGCCTGTTGGGGGGGGGGGTGTGGGGGTAGGGGGGGGTGTGGAAAGCCATACGTGTCAAGACCTGCAGTCAGCTTCCTGCTCCACAGGGTTCTGCTGCACACTAATTGCCCCGCTCTCTTACCCGGGGTTGTTTTTTTTTATTTTTATGAGGACCGTTTGTCCATAATCGTGGTTATGTGGGCACATTTCAGAATAAATAAATAAATGAATAATAATAATAATAATAATAATAATAATAATAATAATAATAATAATAATAATAATAATAAAAATCCTCAAATCAGATTCGACCTTCTGGATGATTTACATTCATTAAATAAACCAAACAGGAAGCCTTCGTTTAATTAATATGTATTTTTCAGTTTCTAATCGAGGGCGGCACGGTGGCTTAGTGGTTTAGCATGTTCTCCTCTCAGCGCTGGGGATTCCCGGTTCGAATCCCAATCTGGGTGGAGTTTGCATGTCCTCCCCGTGTCCGTGTGGGTTTCCTCCGGGTTCTCCGGTTTCCTCCCACAGTCCAAAAAACATGGATCAAGATCAACTGAGTTCTCCAAATTGCCCTATATAGAGTTTGTGTTAGTGAGTGTGTGTCCAGTGATAGATTGCCCCCCTGTCCTGGGTGTATCTGCCCAGTGCCCAAAACGTTCTCCCCTGGATGGGCATGAGGACCCCCCCCCACGACCCTAATAGAAGAGGGCAACCCAGAACAGGAGGGCAATCTATCACTGTACACACACTTACTCACTCACACACTCTATATGGGGCAATTTGGAGAACTCAATTGACTTGATCCATGTTTTTGGACTGTGGGAGGAAACCGGAGAACCCGGAGGAAACCCACACGGACACGGGGAGAACAGGCAAACTTCACCCAGATGGGGATTGGAACCGGGAATCCCTAGCGCTGAGAGGAGAACATGCTAAACCACTAAGCCACCGTGCCGCCGCATTATATATATAATATATATAAAAGGGGGGGGGGGGAAACAATAGAAAAGACATAATGTATTAGTGCAAAACTGTACAGTGTTAAAAGATGTGCCAATTAGTGCAGGCTCCCAGGGAGCCAACGGAGGGACATGAGTGATGGAGGGACATGAGTTCTTGGGTGGTTGAACACGAGTCGTTCTGCAGAGTTCTGAATCAGTTGTACGGGTCTGATTGTGGACGCTGGGATACTTAATCATAAACCCCCTGGAGCTGCTGCGGAACGCTGACCTTTGTTTCGTTTAAAAGCTTATTATTCTTTTTTTTTTTTTTTTTTTTTTTTTTTTGGAAGCAGTTGGAAATCTGCAGCGTGCTGTGAGCTGGATCCGTCTTGACCCCCCTCCCCCCCTCCCCCCCATCACTAAAACCCAAATAACCGACTGTTCCTGGACTCTGACCTTCAGCAGATGTGACATCACAGGGGTTTAAACTCACACTCTCTGATTCTCATTAAGAGTTTTTAATTTTAAAACTTAACGATCTGATTTTAACGAGTTCCAGCTTTGATGTTCTGATCCTGCAACAAATTGGTTCATTAAAGGTGTTCTCCATGCCCATCCGCGGGAGAACGTTTCGGGCGCTGGGCAGACACACCCAGGACGGGACGCCATGTCTGTTGCTCAGCATCCACTCACACACTTAGACACGCAGACTATATGGGGCAATTTAGAGCATTCAATTCACCTTGAATCCATGTTATTTTTTTGGACTGTGGGAGGAAACCGGAGAACCCAAAAGAAAGCCACACGGACACGGGGAGGACATGGAAACTGCAGCCAAATCGGGATTTAAATCTAGATCCCAGCGCTGAGGGGAGAACATGCCAAACCACTACAGGCTGTGCTTTATGCAATGTGGGTCTAGACAAAGCATTAAAGTCTTCAACGCATTTTGAAAAGTGTTTATTTAGAGTTCTGACAGGTTTTGGGTGTTTCTTGTGATTATTCTTCAAACTAATAAGCCTAATTAGGCGATGACGTCATTTAGGGATTTATAGCGACTTTTAGGACAGCCAGCTTACCTTGCTGGCAACAGGGGGCGCTATTCACCTGTCTGAGAGTTTATCCACCGGCTCTGATCAAAGGATTTTTAAAGCTTGCACGTGAATGTTATCATTATGGAATTAGATTTAATGAGATAAGTCTTGTGTAAATGTTTTAATCAGCGTGTCTGACGTCATTCTGCACTGATCTGACGTCATTCTGCACTGATCTGACGTCAGGTCGGTACGACGTGATGGAGCTTCATAAAAAAAAGCTCAGAAAGTTTAAGATTTCAGTTTATTTCTGTCTTACCTGAACTGATCTGAGGAACCTGAACTGATCTGAGGAACCTGCAGGACCGTGGAACCTGAACTGATCTGGGGGACGTTCTTTAGTTTCATCACCATGACAACCACCGCTCTCAACGTTCTAACAACCTTCTAATAATTCATTCATTTATTATCTCCCGCTTTATCCTCTATTGGGGTCGCGGGGGGGGGGGGGGTTCCTCATGCCCATCCAGGGGAGAACGTCTCGGGCGCTGGGCAGATAGACCCAGGACAGGGGGGCAACCTATCACTGGACACACACTCACACACACACACTCTATATGGGGCAATTTGGAGAACTCAATTGACTTGATCCATGTTTTTGGACTGTGGGAGGAAACCGGAGAACCCGGAGGAAACCCACGCGGACACGGGGAGAACATGGAAACTCCACCCAGATGGGGAGAGGAGAACGTGCTAAACCACTAAGCCACTGTGCCGCCACCCTTCTAATAATATTTTAAAGATAATAAAGAAGGACGGGAATTTCTAAAGACTTGAAACCAGATTTTGGCCACTTAATCCACACACACACACACACAGACTATATAGGGGCAATTTAGAGCAGCCAATTCACCTTGAACGCATGTTTTTAGGCTGTGGAATGAAACGGTGTTTGCGAAAGAGATGCAGAACCTTTCAGAGCATCCATCATCAAACCAAAACCTCATCAGTGAACGACATGCAGCACACACCACTCAGGTGCGAGGGGGCGTGGCCTCATTCTGAATAAATTACATAAATAATGAGGTGTTATTAGTCCCGATGCTAGTGGAGTACAGTTCCATCTCTTTACGTGATTTATTCACAATAATGCCCAATCTCGAGTGTGTTATTACTTTAATTAAACACTGACAAACACACTATAATAAAAAAAACAAGGTTTGATTCATTAAAACGTTCACCGAAAGCTAATTAATTAATAATCTGCTCTTCCGCGACGTAATCTAGTCCAGTTTCTAAAAAATGAACGCTGAATGAATACACGATCAAATACTGCCATCTAGTGGCCAAATTACAGAACACACTTTATAAAACACATCTGGAGAGCATATTATAGTATTCAAGATTCAAGAAAATGTTATTATCATTAATATCACATTGTTACATGAGATAGGAACGAAATTATGTGTCACGGACCCCGATTACCCCGTTATTTAAATTTAAATTTTGGAGAAGGGAATATCGCTATGTGAAATATAATTTAGTATACCACTACGAATATATAATATATATAATGTACCACTACAAATACAGAATATTTAATTATAAATATATATATAATATATAAATATATGTATATACAGTATATAAAAATAAATTTGAATATATATATATATATATATATATATATATATATATATATATATATATATACACTATATATAAAAGTATAAAATAGAATAGATATAAATATAGTATATAGTTCTCATTATGTGGCACGCCACCTCGTGTTACTTCTCGTGTATCGCAGTTTAAGAACACTGCTTTAGAACAAGCTGTAACGCGTCTGCGTTCATTTAGTGAATGAATTAATTAATTGTTTGCACGTTACCGCCTTATCAACCAAGGTCACGTGACGATTAATCGTCACGATTAATCTCCGACACCTAAGGGAACGTTATTTACTCCAATCAGCGAAGCGTAATCACTTAATCATCAACCAATCAGGAAAGAGAAAGACTTTAATTATACACCACGCTGCCCGAAGTATGTGGACACGTGATTAATCAAGCACGCGCGGAAACTAATGATGAGTTCAAATGGAACCTCTTAAGGTTCTAGATTCAAGAAGATGTTATGATCATTTAATATCACGTGGTACATGAGATTAGAACCTATCTATCACTGGACACACACTCACACACACTCTATATGGGGCAATTTTTTGAGAATTCAATTGACTTGATCCATGTTTTTGGACTGTGGGAGGAAACCGGAGAACCCGGAGGAAACCCACACAGACACGGGGAGGACATGGAAACTCCACCCAGATGGGGATTCGAACCGGGAATCCCTAGTGCTGAGAGAACATGCTAAACCACTAAGCCACCGTGCTGCCTGCTTATATATATATATATATATATATATATATATATATATATATATATATATATATGCCCAGTGATAGATTGCCCCCCTGTCCTGGGTGTATCTGCCCAGCGCCCGAGACGTTCTCCCCTGGATGGACATGTGGAACCCCCCCCCAATAGAGGATAAAGCAGAAGATAATGAATGAATATATATATATATAAACATTGTACTGCGGTGGCTGTCCCGTGGGTATCTTCCGGGTTCTCCGGTTTCCACCCACAGTCCAAACACATGGATTCAAGGTCAATTGAACGCTCCAAATTGCCTCACCATATAGTTTGTGTTTCTGCCCACTGCCCAACACGCTCTCTGCTGATTGGGCATGGGGTAGAACCCTAACCCTCTAACCCCCCCCCCACACCCACAACCCTAGTAGAGAAATAAGCTGAAAATAAAGGATGAATGAATGAAGCATATACAATCGGTAGCGTGCACTGTCGCCCTCTGGTGGCCAAGCGCGGCGCTGCTCTTCATCCACTTCTTATTATTGAACATTATGAAAATTTTTTGAATAAATCAAACCAACAGTGTTTACATTAAGGCACGCAGACGTGATTAAGGGAGAACATGCCAACCACACATCCAGGAACCAGTCCACCTAAAGGCTGAAACAGATGATTTAATATTATAAACACTTTCTAATTATCGTTATTATATTACTGAGTTCGGGCGGCACGGTGGCTTAGTGCTTTAGCACGTTCTCCTCTCAGCGCTGGGGATTCCCAGTTCGAATCCCATCTGGGTGGAGTTTCCATGTTCTCGCAGTGTCCGCGTGGGTTTCCTCCGGGTTCTCCGGTTTCCTCCCACAGTCCAAAAAACATGGATCAAGTCAATTGAGTTCTCCAAATTGCCCCATATAGAGTGTGTGTGTGTGTGTGTGTGTCCAGTGATGGATTGCCCCCCTGTCCTGGGTGCATCTGCCCAGCGCCCCAAACGTTCTCCCCTGGATGGGCATGGGGAACCCCCCCCCGGTGACCCTAATTGAGGATAAAGCTGAAGATAATGAAATGAGACGCGTCATGGTGAGACGTTCAACAGATTTACTATCATCACACGTTTAATTTAAACATTTACAGAACGTGAGGAACACGACGCTCAGGAGAACCCCGGCGTTTGGGAACATCTCCGCGGGTCCAGAGTCGAACGGGGACGTGGCCGCTGCGCTTCCCCTGGACGTCCCGCACCGCCGCGGCGCCGCTGGGTCAGTCCTTACTCTCGTAATTATGTTTGATTTGTTTCCAGAGTTTCTGAGAATAGAGAGAGAGAGACACTCGGATCAATACATCTGAATAAAGAGAGAGAGACACTCGGATCAATACATCTGAATAAAGAGAGAGAGACACTCGGATCAACACATCTGAATAAAGAGAGAGAGACACTCGGATCAATACATCTGAATAAAGAGAGAGAGAGACACTCGGATCAACACATCTGAATAAAGAGAGAGAGACACTCGGATCAATACATCTGAATAAAGAGAGAGAGAGACACTCGGATCAATACATCTGAATAAAGAGAGAGAGACACTCGGATCAATACATCTGAATAAAGAGAGAGAGAGACACTCGGATCAATACATCTGAATAAAGAGAGAGAGAGACACTCGGATCAATACATCTGAATAAAGAGAGAGAGACACTCGGATCAATACATCTGAATAAAGAGAGAGAGACACTCGGATCAATACATCTGAATAAAGAGAGAGAGACACTCGGATCAATACATCTGAATAAAGAGAGAGAGACACTCGGATCAATACATCTGAATTAGGGGTGTCTTCAACTAAGGATTTTCATAGTCGAATCTGATTGGTCAGATTTTCCCTATAGTCGACTGATCGTCGAATCAGTTAAAATTTCACCACAAGATGGCGCTATAAGCGTGGTTTAAATTTATTATTATTTATTTTTTAAATATTTTACTTGTTTTATTAATGTGTAGCCTATTGTTAAAGTGCACACATCATTAAAAAAATATTAGGATGATTTTATTTGACAAAAGGCTATATATATAACGAAAACAAAGACATTTCATGTACAAACTAATGCTTAGCAACAGCCATGGGCGCCCCCATGTGGTCAAAATGGTACATTCCACTATGAGGTTCATAGTCGACTACGGTTCTCCGAATCGAATCGTCGAATCTTGCAGCTCACCCCTAATCTGAATAAAGAGAGACAGACCCTCAGATCAATACATCTGCTACAGAAGAAAGAAACAAAGAGCGTGAACAACGCTCGTGAATGGGTTGTGGACGTCTGGGCTGAGGTTTCTGCCGTGACCGTCGTCCCGAACGGCCGCCCGGAGACGAGACGGACTCGGACATCGATGAGAGGGAACGCCGGAGTGCTCGATAGAGAACCAGCTTTTTAATTCAGACACAGAAGACGAGGACGCTGATGGATTTGTGGGAGAAGAGATTAAAATAATGTGTGTTTTATCAAGTAGAATAAACTTCAATTATAAATCAGCGTTTTGCATCCTTTACTTTTCTTGTAGATCGTATGTTTTAGCGAGTGCCTTATAATACGCTGCCGTACAGAATAAGTACCGTACAGAAATAGAGTCCCTCATTCAGACTGCGCCTTATAGTCCGGTGCACCTTATGGTCCGGAAAATACGGTAATTTATATAAAGTTTATATAGAGTCCCTAATTCAGACTGCGCCTTATAGTACGGTGCGTCTTATACGAGGGTCAAATACAGAAATAGAGTCCGTAATTCAGACTGCGCCTTATAGTACGGAAAATACGGTAATTTATATGAAGTTTGTTTATTGTGGAATAAACGTTCCTGTCTGTATTTATTCAGAAAACTTTGTGTTTAATAAATGATTTTATTTAAAGTGGACGTTACATTTACATTTTGGTCATTTATTGGACGCTTTTATCCAAAGAGACTTACAAGGTGAGCTCAGGGTTCATCACAGCGCCCCCTGCAGCAGTGAGGGGTAAGGGTCTCGCTCAAGGACCCACACTGGTAACTTCAGTGGAGCTGGGATTTGAACCCCCAACCTTCAGATTGATAACCAACACCCCAACCACTGAGCTAACCCCCCCCCCCAATCACTTCAGAGAATCTAACAGACTGCAGAACTATAGGAGGGCTCGGTAGCTCAGTGGTTAAGGTGTTGGGTTATCAATCTGAAGGTTGGGGGTTCAAATCCCAGGTCCACTGAAGTTACCAATGTGGGTCCTTGAGCGAGACCCTTAACCCTCACTGCTGCAGGGGGCGCTGTGATGAACCCTGAGCTCACCTTGTAAGTCACTTTGGATAAAAGCATCCAATAAATGAACAAATGTAATGTAAATATAATGTAAATATAAATATGTAAACAGATGTAAACACCTCCGAGGATGTTCAGCACTTCTGAACGTTTTATGACGTCATAGTTTGTACGTAACACTATGAAGGTCACATGATCTGTACAAACCAGAAGCTCTGCTCATAAAACATCCATCATGGTGCTTTTAAAAGAACTGACATAAACTGATAGAGCGCCACCTGATGGAGAGGAGGATGAACAGTCTGCAGATTAAACCTGACTAATGAACGGAGATCTTTATAATTCTACAGTTTAAACCTGATGATGATGATGATGAAGATCAGATTAAATCTGATTAATGAAGGAGATCTTTATAATTCTACAGTTTAAACCTGATGAAGATGATGATGATGAAGAACAGATTAAACCTGACTAATGAACGGAGATCTTTATAATTCTACAGTTTAAACCTGATGATGATGATGATGAAGAACAGATTAAATCTGATTAATGAACGGAGATCTTTATAATTCTACAGTTTAAACCTGATGAAGATGATGATGAAGAACAGTTTAAACCTGATTAATGAAGGAGATATTTATAATTCTACAGTTTAAACCTGATGATGATGAAGATCAGATTAAATCTGATTAATGAAGGAGATCTTTATAATTCTACAGTTTAAACCTGATGAAGATGATGATGAAGAAGTGATTAAATCTGATTAATGAAGGAGATCTTCATAATTCCACAGTTTAAACCTGATGATGAAGATGAAGATGAAGATCAGTTTGCAGTTTAAACCTGATGATGACGATGACGCTTCCATTTCCATATAAATGACCGGATTAAACCTCAGTAAAGGGTTAAAACCGCGTCGGCTCTCGGTGTTTGATGAATGGATTAACACGTCATTAATTAATGAATGGATTAACACGTCATTAATTAATGAATGGATTAACACGTCATTAATTAATGAATGGATTAACACGTCATTAATTAATGAACGGATTAATTGTTCGGGACTGAAGGCGACCTCTGCCCGCTGTAAGGTCAGTCTTATTATTTATTGCAGTTATTGCTATTATTCCTATAGTTATGTTATTATTATAATCATTACTATTTAATTCGCATTTCCATTGTCACGACATAATCAGAGTATTTAAACTTTTTTACTGTAGATTCCGTTACATCACACTGCGTTTCACTTTCTTGTTTTTATGTTTAAATGTCATAAATGTCTGTAACTGCGGGACAGTGAGGAACGTCGTTAGATTGTTCTGTATGTGGAGAACATGTGAAGGAACCGATAATAGAACCCACTTTGACTTTCAGCCTGCCGGCCGTTAGCTTTAGCCGCCGTGCTAACGGAGCGGACACTCACCCCGCGGTTGATGCTGTCGAACAGCGCGTCTCCTCCCTGATCGAACACCCGCTCGAACAGCACGGCGCCCGCCACGATGGTGACCGCGAACGTGGACGTTCTCCTGAACAGCACGTTATACAGACTCCGCGTCAGCGCCATGATGCTGCGGCCTCCGTCTGCTCCGAATGAGGCGGGGCTCGGCCAATCAAAACACAGAGACGCGCGGGAGGCGGGGACAGGGCGAGCGCGAGTCCAATCAAAACACAGAGACGCGCGGGAGGCGGGGACAGGGCGAGCGCGAGTCCAATCAAAACACAGAGACGCGCGGGAGGCGGGGACAGGGCGAGCGCGCGTCCAATCAAAACAGAGAGACGGGGACCAAGACAGAATGGCTTGTAATAGACGGAGACAGGGCATGCGCTCATCCAATCAGAACAGAGCAATTCAGGGAGGTGGGGCCAGGGCGAGCGCGCGTCCAATTAAAACACAGAGACGCGCGGAAGGCGGGGACAGGGCGAGCGCGCGTCGAATCAAAACACAGAGAAGCCCAGGAGGCGGGGACAAGACGAGTGCGTGTCCAATTAAAACAGAGCGACTTAAAAGAGGCTGAGACGGAGGCAGGCGTGCATCCAATCAAAACAGGGAGGCTTACAGGAGGTGGGTACAGGGCAAGCACGTCCAATCAACGCAGAATGAATTAAAATAGACGGAGACAGGGCGAGCGCTCATCCAATCAGAACAGAGCAACTCAGGGAGGCGGGGCCAGGGCGAGTGCGCGTCGGTTAAAAACAGAGCCGATCTGAAGCACGCGGCTGTCCACCGCACTCCAAAATAAAAGTTCCGTGACGTTTGTGACGAGTTTTGGGGACTTTTATCAGATTTGTTATAAATAAAAAATATATAATCATTTAAGGCGTTACGGTGGCATGTTAGCATGTTCTCCTCTCAGTGCTGGGAATTCAGGTTGGGTGGAGTTTGCATGTTCTCCCCGTGTCCGCGTGGGTTTCCTCCTGCAGTCCAAAAAACATGGATCAAGGTCAAATTGCCCCATATACGAGTGTGTCTGTGTGAGTGAGTGTGTGTCCAGTGATAGATTGCCCCCCTGTCCTGGGTCTATCTGCCCAGCGCCCGAAACGTTCTCCCCTGGACCCCCCCCCCCCCCCCCAATGACCCTAGTGGAGAATAAAGAATCAGAATCATTCATTCATTATCCCCCGCTTTATCCTCTATTAGGGTCGCGGTGGGGTTCCCCATGCTCATCCAGGGGAGAACGTTTCGGGCGCTGGGCAGATAGACCCAGGACAGGGGGGCAATCCATCGCTGGGCACACACTCACTCACTCAGACACACTCTATATGGGGCAATTTGGAGAACTCAATTAACTTGATCCATGTTTTTGGACTGTGGGAGGAAACCGGAGAACCCGGAGGAAACCCACGCAGGCACGGGGAGAACATGGAAACTCCACCCAGATGGGGATTCGAACCGGGAATCCCTAGAGCTGAGAGGCGAACATGCCAAACCACTAAGCACCGTGCCGCCGAATCAGAATCAGAATGTCATTATAGCAGGTAGAACGAAATTAAGGTGCCATACCTTTCGGTGTCACATACATAAATTTAAACAGATAAAGATTTAAAAGAGTTTTAAAAGAGTACACTATCATTTACAATTTACAAAAAAAAAAATTGAAAGCAAGAAAGAATCTTATTTACAATAGTGTATAAGAATGTTTAACCTGAGTTTGAATTGTATTTATATATTGCACGTTCTTTATTTCTTTATTTTTATTGCACGTTCAAAAATTGCACATTCAGTAGTGAATTATGACTGTAAAAAAATTTACAATGCACCATTTAGTGTTCGTACAGCGGTTGGGTAAAAGCTATTTCTGAGCCGGTTTGTTTTTGTTTTTATTGCTCTGTAAAGCTGAAGCTGATGGATGTTACGTTTATTTTTATTACATTATGATGATTTCTCTGTATGTTTACCTCATAAAATGTCACGTCAGTGTTTGAAATCCATTCATTCATTATCTCCCGCTTTATCCTCTATTAGGGTCGCGGTGGGGGGGGGGGGGGGGTTCCCCATGCCCATCCAGGGGAGAACGTCTCGGGCGCTGGGCAGATACACCCAGGACAGGGGGGCAATCTATCGCTGGGCACACACTCACTCACACAGACACACTCTATATGGGGCAATTTGGAGAACTAAATTGACTTGATCCATGTTTTTGGACTGTGGGAGGAAACCGGAGAACCCGGAGGAAACCCACGCGGACTCGGGGAGGACATGGAAACTCCACCCAGATGGGGATTCGAACCGGGAATCCCCAGCGCTGAGAGGAGAACATGCCAAACCACTAAACCACTGTGCCGTTTATTAACGAACCCATCCATCATCTTCCTTATAATACTCTACTAGGGGGGTCGCGTGGGGGGGGGGGGGGGACATCCAGGGGAGAACGTTTCGGGCGCTGGGCAGATACACCCAGGACAGGGGGGGCAATCTATCACTGGGCACACACTCACTCACACACACACACTCTATATGGGGCAATTTGGAGAACTCAATTGACCTTGATCCATGTTTTTGGACTGTGGGAGGAAACCGGAGAACCCTGAGGAAACCCACGCGGACTCGGGGAGAACATGGAAAACTCCACCCAGATTGGGATTCGAACCGGGAATCCCCAGCGCTGAGAGGAGAACGTACCACCCCCCACCCGCGTTTTAAATTAATTCCTTTAAACAACATCCGGCTGAAGTAACTATAATGAAGGTAAGTTAATTATTCCACAAGCTGATTAAATATGCAGAAATATGTTAATTAGACATATTTTCCCCTCACTGTAATTACCGAGCCGCTCGTGCTCGTGCTCGTGCTCGTACTCCCCCCCCCCCCCCCTTTATTGAAGCGAATGGTACAGTCCGCTTCACCCGGTAGATGTTACCACGTGACCGCTTCTGCTTCCTTTCCTGTGGCGGCCGCTGAGAGACATGGTGAGCCCGAACCCGAGCTTCTGCATCCGACGCCATCCTGCCGTTTAACACCGAGATCCCGCCGCAGCGGCCGCCCCGCCGCCGCAGCACACACCCGGCACCCGCCCGGCGGCGCGATGGAGGCGTTTAAACGGCGGGACGGAGCATCTGCGCGGCGGCTCCGTCCCGCTGACTGAACGCTCACATCTAATTTAATCTGATTTAATCTGTGATTGGATTAAACGCGCGGTCACGTGTTTAATCTGCCGCTTTAATCTCACTAACGCGCTTTAATCGCTCGCTTTGATCTTTAGTTTGTTTTTATTTTAGTTGTGAGGCGTCGCGCTAACGAGCTACAGCTAACTGTGAACGGAAACGCGGAGCATTCACGATTAAATCGGTAACCGCGATTTAATTCGATTATTTGATTAATAATTAACACCTCGAGCGATTTTAATAGTCGTTACAGAGTTAATAATCCGCGTTATTAATGAGACGTGCGACACGTGAGACTGGTTTAATTGAAATTACAAAATAAAAGTTCTGCTTAAGGGACCGATATGTAACTGTTCTGTAGCTCTGTAATTCGTTTGTTAGTTTTTAAGTGAGGCGTCGCTAACGAGCTACAGCTAACTGTGAACGGAAACACGGAGCATTTACGATTAAAACGATAACCGTGATTTAATTGGTTTATAATAACAAACTGATTATTATTAATACTCGTTACCGAGTTAATGCGTATTAGTAATGTGACGTGAGACTGGTTTCATTGCAATTACAAAATAAAAGTTCTGCTTAAAGGACCAATATGTAACTGTTCTATAGATCTGTAAGTCGTTCGTTAGTTTTTAATTGTGAGGCGTTGCGCTAACGAGCTACAGCTTACTAAACGGAAACATGGGGGGATTTACGATTAAAACAATTACAGCGATTTAATTGGTTTATAATAACAAACTGATGATTATTAATACTCGTTATAGTGTTATTAATGAGACGTGCGACACCTGTTTTAATTGAAATTACCAAATAAAAGTTCTGCTTAAAGGACCAATATGTAACTGTTCTATAGATCTGTAAGTCGTTCGTTAGTTTTTAATTGTGAGGCGTCGCGCTAACGAGCTACAGCTAACTAAACGGAAACGCGGAGCATTTACGATTAAAACGATAACCGTGATTTAATTGGTTTATAATAACAAACTGATTATTATTAATACTCGTTATAGTGTTATTAATGAGACGTGCGACACCTGTTTTAATTGAAATTACAAAATAAAAGTTCTGCTTAAAGGACCAATATGTAACTGTTCTATAGATCTATAATTCGTTCGTTAGTTTTTAATTGTGAGGCGTCGCTAACGAGCTACAGCTTACTAAACGGAAACGCGGAGCATTTACGATTAAAACGATAACCGTGATTTAATTGGTTTGTAATAACACTGATGATTATTAATACTCGTTATAGTGTTATTAATGTGACGTGCGACACCTGTTTTAATTGAAATTGCCAAATAAAAGTTCTGCTTAAAGGACCACTATGTAACTGTTCTATAGATCTGTAATATGTTTATTATATTAATAACCCGTAGAATGCACATGATTGATTTGATAATGTCTCTAAACCTTTAAATGCCCCGTGCCGTCGTTGGATGCTCCGTAGTTTAATAAATTAATGTGTGTTCGTCCCGACGTGTAGAATCAGAATCGCCTTAATCGTCGTTATCGTTTTCATTACAATGAAATTTGGGTGCAACGCCGGAGGTGCGAGTGAGAGAAACACGAACAAAATAAAAACCAGTCCAGTACTCTGTAAGAATAAATAAAATAAAATAAAAACATAAGGCATAATGTATACAACATGAGACGAACAGTGGAGTACAGCTCCGCCTCTTGACGTGATTTATTCACAATAATGCACAGCCTCGAGTGTGTCATCGATTTAATAAAACGCTTACGAACACTAATAATAAAATACGGTTTGAGTCACAAATGCGTTTATTGAAAGTAAAATGGTTAATAATCTGATCTTCCACCATGTGATCTAATCTGTTTATTAAAGTGATCGCTGAGTAATAGGGTTCCGGTTTCCAACATACTGCCATCTCCTGGCCAGATTATAAACACGGTTTATAAAAACAGTGTAGCGGGTTTAGTTTATATGAATCTGTATTTTCTGTTTTAAAATAATGTATATCAGGCATTGGTACCAATGTGAAGCTCAGAGGGGTGTGTTATCGTTAATGAAGTCACGGCTGGACGTGCAGCTCAGCCAATCAGATTTTAAGTTGGGAGCTACTGGATTTGCATTAAAAGCTTGTTGTGATTTGTATTCCAGGCAAAGATCAAGGCTCGAGACCTGCGCGGCAAGAAGAAGGAGGAGCTGCTCAAGCAGCTGGACGACCTGAAGGTGGAGCTGTCCCAGCTCCGCGTCGCCAAGGTGACCGGTGGAGCGGCCTCCAAGCTTTCAAAGATGTAGGTATCCGGCGGCGTGTAGCTAACACTCTAATGAGGATTAAATTAAATGAGGATTAAATTAAGACCTCGTAGATTTAGAGGAACCACAGTGTGAAGAACCAGCCTTGCGACCTGAAGGTTCCTGGTTCGGTTCCCGGTCCCCACAAATGGTACAGATGAAGTGCCCTTGTGCAAGGCCCCTAACGCCAAGTGCTGCCCATGGACACCATGTCCAGTGCTGCCCACTAGGGGTCTCTCAGTGTTTGGCGATTCGATTCCAAGGTCACGATTCGATTAGGAATCGATTTAAAATTTTTTTTTTTTTAGTTGAAATGCTGTTTAAATTTAGTTTAAACGATGTGATTAACGAGATGAGACGACGATGTGATTAACGAGATGAGACGACGATGTGATTAACGATGTGATTAACGAGATGAGACGACGATGTGATTAACGAGATGAGACGACGATGTAAACCAATAGAACATTAATTTTAAACAATACGTTCAGGTTCCGTCCTGTATCAAAGCTTTGTATCATTTTATATTTAAATAAAAAAAAATAGGATTGCACTAAATTAAAATGGCAGCACGGTGGCTTGGTGGTTTGGCATGTTCTCCTCTCAGCGCTGGGGATTCCTGGTTCGAATCCCCATCTGGGTGGAGTTTGCATGTTCTCCCCGTGTCCACGTGGGTTTCCTCCGGTTCTCCGGTTTACTCCCACAGTCCAAAAACATGGATCAAGTCAATTGAATTCTCAAAATTGCCCCATATAGTGTGTGTGTGAGTGAGTGCCCAGAGATAGATTGCCCCCCTGTCCTGGGTGTATCTGCCCAGCGCCCAAAACGTTCTCCCCTGGATGGGCATGGGAACCCCCCCCCCCCCCCCCCCCCCCCCCCCCCCCCCCCCCCCCCCCCCCCCCCCCCCCCCCCCCCCCCCCGAGTTCCTCTCGTTACTCATGTCTCCAAATGGTGTGTGGGGGGAGGGGGGGGTCGAACCGCGCCCTCCCCCTGCTTCATGCTTCCCTATGACGACGGGAGCTGGTTAACACGCGTGTTGTACGTTGGCCGAGTGGATCCTTAATGTGATATGCAGTGTGCTCGGTAGGGGGCGCCAAAACAATAAAACTTACACATTTTTTAAAAAAAATTATAATTTGATTCTTGTGCATTTGAATCGATTCCGAATCGTCTGGACTGCGAATCGCACCCCTTCTGCCCACTGCTCAGGACACGTGTGCTCACTTTACTCACTGTGTGTGTGTGTGTGTGTGTGTGTGTGTGTGTGTGTGTGTGTGTGTGTGTTCCAGTCGCGTCGTGCGCAAGTCCATCGCCCGAGTTCTAACGGTCATCAACCAGACACAGAAGGAGAACCTGAGGAAGTTCTACAAGGTGAGTCTGACCCGCCTTCACGCCCTTCACATCCACCTGCCTCGTCGTAGTCCGCCACCCTAAAGGTGGGGGTGCCGTTCCGCTCTGTAACTTCGGTTCATGTTATCAGTGATGACACTATAGAAGGCTATAGTATATAGTAGTGTATATATTAGGGGTGTCTTCAACTAAGGATTTTCATAGTCGAATCTGATTCGTCAGATTTCCCCTATAGTCGACTGATAGTCGAATCAGTTAAAATTTCACCACAAGATGGCGCTATAAGCATGTTTTTTAAAAAAGATTTTTATATATATATTTTACTTGTTTTTCTAACAAAAGAAAACCTTTTTTTTTTTTTCTAGAAATTAGGATGATTTTATTTGACAAAAGGCTATATATATAACGAAAACAGACACTTCATGTAAAAACTAATGCTTAGCAGCAGCCATGGGCGCCCCCATGTGGTCAAAATGGTACTTTCCACTATGAGGTTCATAGTCGACTACGGTTCTCCGAATAGAATCGTCGAATCAGCGAATATTGCAGCTCACCCCTTATATATATATACATACACTAGGGGTGTATTCAACTACAGATTTTCATAGTCGAATCTGATTCGTCAGATTTTCCCTATAGTCGACTAATAGTCGAATCAGTTAAAATTTCACCACAAGATGGCGCTATAAGCATAGTTTTTAAAAAAGATTTTTTAAATATATTTTACTTGTTTTTCTAACAAAAGAAAACCTGTTTTTGTTTTTTCTTTTTTCTAGAAATTAGGATGATTTTATTTGACAAAAGGCTATATATATAACGAAAACAAAGACATTTCATGTAAAAACTAATGCTTAGCAGCAGCCATGGGCGCCCCCATGTGGACAAAAAGGTACATTCGACTATGAGGTTCATAGTCGACTACGGTTCTCCGAATCGAATCGAATCAGCGAATATTGCAGCTCACCCCTTATATATATACACACTACAGTAGGTTCCTTAGCCGCGCTCTGATTGGCCGATGAGGCTACACCGTTTTTGTGTTTGCGAGACTATCACCCAGCGCCGTCCCCGCCCCGGTGGGACGCGCGTGAATGCCGTCTCGCTACAGCAACCGCGACCGCGCTCAGCAGGGTGTCCAAGACGTCCGACTGCTGCGCCCGGCCTACACCCCCCCCCCCCCATCCACCCCCGCCCGGTGATCGGGGGTCAGACCGACCGGTCCGTTCGGATGTGGCGCCAATGTCGTTATGATGTCATGACGTCCTACGTGTCGGGGAAACTATAAAAGCGTCCTTCCCCAAACTGTGGTCCCTCACGTCCCGGGTTCCGTTTCAGGGTAAGAAGTACAAGCCGCTGGACCTGAGGCCCAAAAAGACGCGCGCCATCCGCAGGCAGCTGACCCGACACGAGCAGAGCCTCATGACCAAGAAGATGCAGAGGAAGTCCCGCCTCTTCGCCATCCGCAAGTTCGCCGTCAAGGCGTGAGGCGCGCCGCGGGGTTCTCATGTTCCTGAGGTGCCGCGGGGTTCTCATGTTCCTGAGGTGCCGCGGGGTTCTCATGTTCCTGAGGTGCCGCGGGGTTCTCATGTTCCTGTTCTCATGTTCAATAAAGGAGTAAAAACATCCACCTGGCCCCCCTGACCTCTGATTGATCTGAACCATCCCAACGTGACACACCTTCACACGGGACTGCATGCTCCTCCACCCACCAACATGCGCAGGGCTGCATGATCCTCCACCCACCAACATGCACAGGGCTGCATGATCCTCCACCCACCAACATGCACAGGGCTGCATGATCCTCCACCCACCAACATGCACAGGGCTGCATGATCCTCCACCCACCAACACGCACGGGACTGCATGCTCCTCCACCCACCAACATGCACAGGGCTGCATGCTCCTCCACCCACCAACATGCGCAGGGCTGCATGATCCTCCACCCACCAACATGCACAGGGCTGCATGCTCCTCCACCCACCAACATGCGCAGGGCTGCATGATCCTCCACCCACCAACATGCACAGGGCTGCATGATCCTCCACCCACCAACATGCACAGGGCTGCATGATCCTCCACCCACCAACATGCACAGGGCTGCATGATCCTCCACCCACCAACACGCACGGGACTGCATGCTCCTCCACCCACTGTCACACACGGGGCTGCATGATCCTCCACCCACCAACACGCGCAGGGCTGCATGCTCCTCCACCCACCAACACGCACAGGGCTGCATGATCCTCCACCCACCAACATGCACAGGGCTGCATGATCCTCCACCCACCAACATGCACAGGGCTGCATGATCCTCCACCCACCAACACGCGCAGGGCTGCATGATCCTCCACCCACCAACATGCACAGGGCTGCATGATCCTCCACCCACCAACATGCACAGGGCTGCATGATCCTCCACCCACCAACATGCACAGGGCTGCATGATCCTCCACCCACCAACACGCACAGGGCTGCATGATCCTCCACCCACCAACACGCACAGGACTGCATGATCCTCCACCCACATTCACACACGGGTCTGCATGCTCCTCCACCCACCGTCACACATGGTTCTGCATGCTTCTCCACCCACATTCACACACGGGTCTGCATGCTCCTCCACCCACATTCACACAGGGCTGCATGATCCTCCACCCACATTCACACACGGGTCTGCATGCTCCTCCACCCACCGTCACACATGGTTCTGCATGCTTCTCCACCCACATTCACACACAGGGCTGCATGATCCTCCACCCACATTCACACATGGGTCTGCATGATCCTCCACCCACCAACACATGCAGGGCTGCATGCTCCTCCACCCACCTTCACACAAGGGTCTGCATGCTCCTCCACCCACCGTCACACACACGGGTCTGCATGCTCCTCCACCCACCGTCACACACACGGGTCTGCATGCTCCTCCACCCACCGTCACTCACACGGGTCTGCATGCTCCTCCACCCACATTCACACAGGGCTGCATGATCCTCCACCCACCAACATGCGCAGGGCTGCATAATCCTCCACCCACCAACACGCACGGGACTGCATGATCCTCCACCCACATTCACACACGGGTCTGCATGATCCTCCACCCACCAACACGCGCAGGGCTGCATGCTCCTCCACCCACCAACACGCGCAGGGCTGCATGCTCCTCCACCCACCAACACGCGCAGGGCTGCATGCTCCTCCACACCTTCACACGGGACTGCATGCTCCTCCACCCACCAACACGCGCAGGGCTGCATGATCCTCCACCCACCAACACGCGCGGGACTGCATGCTCCTCCACCCACCGTCACACACACGGGTCTGCATGATCCTCCACCCACCATCACACACACGGGTCTGCATGCTCCTCCACCCACCTTCACTCACATGGGTCTACACGCTCCTCCACCCAGCGCCCCGCCCTGCGCTGCATGCTCACTTGAGGGCGTGTGGTGTTCCCTCTTTAGGAAGCCTCTGTGAGTCGAGTTCATTGCAGATGAGTTTTATTGGGTGAATCGAATGCCGAGTCGTTTGAGATGACTCGGCGTTCTAAAAGGCCGGACCGATGTGCGAGCGGAACCTTCTCTTCTCCACCAGGTCCAGCTGGTCAGAGCCGCTGGTCAGCAGAGAGCCGCTGGAGCTGAAGACGCACCCGTAGGCCGAGTCCCTGTGACCCTGCGACACACAGAGCATCAGAAACTAACGGAGTGAAGGTGGACTACAGTCTGTAATTATAGAACTACAAAGTCCATCTGTACAGGAAGTGGGAGGGGCTAAATAAAGATCAAAGCTTGTCCACTCACCCGTAAGGTTTTCACACACCGGCCGTTTGATAAGTCCCAAATTTTAACCTGCAACCAGGAACAAGAGCCGTACTCAACACACACTGAGTGTGAGGGTGTGTGTCTCTGTGTGTGTGTGTGTGTGTGTGTGTCCTACCTGCTCTCCTTCAGCAGCAGATGCTAAATAACTTCCGTCTTTAAAGAAAGCCAGGGATCGAACCCACACCCGCCGACTGTCCCCCAGCACCAACACACACACACACGTCTGCACTGACCACACACGCACCGTTCCATCCCAAGAGCCCGAGGCCTGAACACACAAACACACACACACACACACACGCAGAGAGAGAGAGAGAGAGAGACACACACACAGAGAGAGAAAGAGAGACACACACACAGAGACAGACACAGAGAGAGAGAGACACACACACAGACAGACACAGAGAGAGACACACAGACACAGAGAGAGACACACAGACAGACACAGAGAGAGACACACACACACACACACAGAGACACACAGAGAGAGAGAGACACACACGCAGAGACAGACACACAGAGAGAGAGACACACACACACAGAGACAGACACACAGAGAGAGAGAGACACACACACACACAGACAGAGAGAGAGAGACACACACACAGAGACAGACACAGAGAGAGAGACACACACACACAGAGACAGACACACAGAGAGAGAGAGACACACACACAGAGACAGACAGAGAGAGACACACACACAAAGACAGACAGAGAGAGACACACACACAGAGACAGACACAGAGAGAGAGACACACAGAGACAGACACACAGAGAGAGAGAGACACACACAGAGACACACACAGAGAGAGAGACACACACACACAGAGACAGACACACAGAGAGAGAGAGACACACACAGAGACAGACAGAGAGAGACACACACACAAAGACAGACAGAGAGAGACACACACACAGAGACAGACACAGAGAGAGAGAGACACACAGAGACAGACACACAGAGAGAGAGAGACACACACAGACACAGAGAGAGAGAGACACACACAGAGACACACACAGAGAGAGAGACACACACACAGAGAGAGAGAGAGAGACACACACACAGAGACAGACACACAGAGAGAGAGAGACACACACAGAGACACACACACACGGAGAGAGACACACAGAGAGAGACACACACACACAGACAGACACAGAGAGAGAGAGAGACACACACACACGCATGAAATATCAAACACAGGAACCTCACACCATCATGAGATAATTACAGATTTTAATGACATGATTAATGTGTAAAATAATTATAATTATAATTATTTATTGATATGATTAATGTGTAAAATAATTATAATTATAATTATTTATTGATATGATTAATGTGTAAAATAATTATAATTATAATTATTTATTGATATGATTAATGTGTAAAATAATTATAATTATAATTATTTATTGATATGATTAATGTGTAAAATAATTATAATTATTTATTGATATGATTAATGTGTAAAATAATTATAATTATAATTATTTATTGATATGATTAATGTGTAAAATAATTATAATTATAATTATTTATTGATATGATTAATGTGTAAAATAATTATAATTATTTATTGATATGATTAATGTGTAAAATAATTATAATTATAATTATTTATTGATATGATTAATGTGTAAAATAATTATAATTATATGATCATTATGTAAAAATAAAAACACGCAGGGCTCTTTCTGAACGTCAACACAGCTTTTAATAGTTTGGTGAAAATGTGAGAACTTTAGGCTGGCTTAGTGGTTTGGCATGTTCTCCTCTCAGATTCCTGGTTCAAATCCCCATCTGGGTGGAGTTTCCATGTTGTCTGTGTGGGTTTCCTCCGGTTTCCTCCCACAGTCCAAAAACTTATATTCAAGGTCAATTTTCATTCTCCAAATTGCCCCATATACTGTAGAGTGTGTGTGTGTGTGTGTGTGAGTGTGTGCCCAGCGATAAATCGGCGTCCTGTCCTGGGTGTATCCCTCTCAGTGCTAGGGATTCCCAGTTTGCATGTTCTCCCCGTGTCTACGTGGTTTTACCTCCCACAGTCCAAAAACATGGATTCAAGGTTAATTGAGTTATACAAAT